>OY787622.1:11596935-12071935 GCA_963678935.1 Umbilicus rupestris
ATCAGTTCGAATCGGACGCAGCTTTTCGCCTCGCAGAACCGTCTCGACCGCCTCCTGGCAGAACTGAAAGTTCCCCGACCCTAACAATCCCACCGCTCCGGTCACCGGATTCACAGTCCTTCCACAAGCATCGAACAACAGCGACTGGAACAACGCTGCAATTTCCGCACAACAACAAAATCTAAATCATCAAATGCGTGTTGGAGAGACGATTCCGAAATTGTTGGCTACGCGCGCTTACCAGGCCGCTGAGGTTCTGGAACGTTGCAGATGAAGGACATGAGGCCGGCGCGGCCAAAGAATTTAGCGACGAAGACGGTGGCGTGGCCTTGGGATTCCGGCGAGTCGATCCACTGGAGGCAGGGGCGCAGGATGCAGGCCTCGCTGCAGCCTTTCCGGAGAGCGCGGCAGCCGTTGCAGCTCATTCTTTCCGAAATCTCAGTGCTGCCAATCACATGCGAGGTTAGACGACGGAGATGAGATACCGGAAATTGAGGAAGAGCGTGTGGATTAGGAGGGAATTAGGTTTGCAGGGGAGTGGAGATTTATAGAGAGAGAGAGAGGGGAAGGTGGTGTTGAGTTAATAAGTAACCGTGGGTTGAGTTAAGAGGAGAAATGGTTTAGGGTTAGGGTTAGGGTTGGCTTTCCGAAGTGTTGGGGCCTTGAGCGTCTTCCATTCTCCGCGTACGGAATTTTCTCCCGTTTGATTCTTACAAAATTAGAAATAAAATAATTTTTATGTTTCGTTTTTCATTCAAAATGAAAAAAAAAAAAAAATTTCCATACAACTTTGTAGGGAGAATCATTTTCCAATATATTTTTCATTTTATTTTCTTGTCACTAAATATCCAAACAGAGCCTTAATAGTGAGTTATTATCAGGTTAAATTTAATTTTTTTTTATTTTTTTGTAAGCGGAAATCCAGCCGCTTCGTTTGAGTGTGCAGCCTAGTGCGCCTGCCACCCACTCGGTCACCTCTTTCGGGACGGATTAAATTTAGTTCGCTTTAAGGTTATCTTTTTAATATTAAATTAACGTTAAATTTATGCTCGATTCATCTATCTTAATATTCGTACAACATTATTCTATTATTCATTACAATCTTCAGTTATAATTAAATTCATTTTAATTGTAATCTGAATTTTTTTATAAAACGAGTTAGTTGTAACATATTCAACTGAACAAAACATTAAAGCGAGACATTCAGAGTTAAATTAAAACTTCTGAACTGCTCAAATTATCAAAAAACCCGGCCAACTTATTCTGGATGACAATAGATTGGTCTGAGTTTCAAGTTTTGAATGATATGCTTTCTAATTTTAACTTGATGAAAAAACTTCCTGCTATGAATTTTAATTCAATGATGTGTGATTTATCCTTATGTTAATCGTGTATATTAAGGCATATGCACCACAGCAGCTGCTGTATAGCACCTGCTCTGACAGATAGCCATAAATCATCTCAGCACCAGCCAGTAGCTGCTGTTTAGCAGCTGTTGCGGTGCATATGCCCTAAGAGTCTCTGTACTCAAAAGAGTCAACCAACCACTTGAGATGAATGGTGAGCTACTCGCGCAACGCTCTTCGTCCATGGCGCCAACAGCTTTCTGGGTCGCCTGCTGGGTTCAAGTTTGGGGAAGATATGGATTCGATTGAGAAAATTCCAAGACCCATAATCGAGTCTGGAAGTTCGTTACAATTTACAAACCCTAATCACTAGTCTGTGGATGTTGCTTTGTGCTTCGTAAGCGTGGCCGGGGAGTTTAAAAGATGAGGCAAGGCCGTACCTGAAAAAGAAAGGGTAGGGGACCTACAAATAAGGAAGGAGAATCCTGATACAAATGTAACAACTTGCACGTATGAGTATAGAGATTAGTGTTAAGTCAAGTTTAAGTCCAATTGAGATTAGTGCTTGTACATGTTTCTCCATATAAACATGTTCATCATATTATAATCCCATCTCATCAAAAAATAATCAAACACATTCCTAGATTGGTAGTGCCCCCAGACGTAGTCACATTCTGTGACCAATTGGATAACAAATTCTTGTGTTCTTTTGTTTACTTTTTTGTTCATTACTGCTTGTCGATCCTAACAAATGATATCTAGAGCTTGGGTTATAGCAGCGATAATGGATGAAAAATACCACGTTGAGAAGTTTGATGGATTGGATTTCGATTTCTTAAAGATGCAGATCAAAGATTACTTGTACGGTAAAAACTTGTTTCTACCGGCGTTGGGGGAAAAACCGAAGGATATGAAGGATGAAGACTGGAAATTGCTGGATAGAAAGACGATGAGCGCGGTTCGTTTGTCGTTGTCCAGAAAGGTTGCACACCGTACAGTGAAGTCAAAGACCATGAAGGAGATATTTCGCACCTTATCAGGGTTGTATGAGATGCCGTCTACATTGAACAAGGTTTATTTGATTCTGAGGTTGTTCAATCTACGAATGAATGAAAATACAATGGTGGCGAAACATCTCAGTGAGTTCAACATGATTATTGCATAACTGAGTTTAGTGATGATGAGATACAGACATTGATTTTGTTGTAGTTGTTCCTGATAGTTGGAATGGTACAGTTACTGTCGTTAGTGCTTTAGCAAGAAAGGCAAAGTTAAAGTTAGATGAAGTTAGAGACTTGATTTTCAGTGAAGAGGTTCAAAGAAAGGAATCAAGTTCGTGTTCCGGGTTAGCTTGAACGCTGGAAGTAGGGGTAGATTAGTGTTCAAATCAAGAGCACAACATGACAAGGACAAGAGTAAGATCAGGTGTTGGCAGTGTAATGAGTTAGACCATTACAAAAGAGATTGCAAGGAAACGTCCGCAAATGTGACTACTGAAGATGTTGCAGAAGCATTGATTTTGAGTATGAGCAGTCCATTGAAGTCCTGGGTGTTAGACTCTGGAGCGTCGTTTCATTCATGTAGTAGTGTTGAGTTTATGCAACGTTACGAGTCTGAAGATTTCGGAATGGTGTATCTTGCAGATGATGAGCCATTAGATGTAGTGGGCAGAGGTGATGTTGTGATAAAAGTACCGAATGGTTCACTACTCCAATTACATGGTGTCAGACACATTCCGGGCTTAAAGAAAAGTCTTTTATCGGTAGGCTAGCTTGACGATGAAGGTTATGTTGTGACATTTGGTTGCAACAGTTGGAAGATAACCAAAGGGGGCATGATTATAGCTCGAGGGAATGTGATGCAGATTTTTGGCATTGTCGCCTTGGTCATATGAGTGAAAAAGGCATGAAAGTGTTTTGCTCAAGGGGTCTACTACCTGGTCTTAAATTCGTTGAAGTCGGAGTTTGTGAAGTGTATATTTGGGAAGCATAAGAGCGTCATTGTTTCAAAGGGTGGTAGAGCTTTGAGGAAGCAAAAGCTTGAGCTGGTACATACAGATTTATGGGGGCCAGCACCGGTTTTATCACTTGGTGGAGCATTGTACTATATGACTTTTATTGATGACGCCACAAGGAAGGTATGGGTTTATTTTTTGAAACGTAAATCTGATGCGTTTGTTATTTTCGGGAAGTGGAAAGCCCTGGTAGAGACTGAGACGGGCCTCAAGGTGAAGTGTATAAGTGCTGACAATGGTGGAGAGTATGAACTGCATGATTTCAAAGAATATTGTGCTGTGAATGAGGTTCATATGGAAAAGACGTTGAAAGGAACTCCTCAGCAGAATGGTGTGGCAGAGCGTATGAATAGGACTCTGAATGAACGTGCTAAGAGTATGCGACTGAAATGTGGACTTCAAAAAAATATTTTGGGCAGAAGCCGTTAACAGTGCAACTTTTTTAATTAACCGAAGGCCGTCAAGTGTGTTGGATAATGGGTTTCCCAAGAAGGTTGGAGTGGTAAGGAGCTAAATCTATATTTTCTGCGTATTTTTGGATGTCTGGCATATGTTCATGTTGCTAAATGCTGAGAGAAGCAAATTAGATACAAAGTCTGTAAAATGTGTAATCATTGGATATGGCGGTGATGACTTTGATATCAATTTTGGGATGATAAAAATAAAAAGATTATTCGTAGTCGAGATGTTGTGTTCAATGAGTAGGTATTATACAAGGATTTTATAAGTTCATTAGAATCGGGAAGCTCAGAAACTGAGGTAGTGGAGTTGGATATTTCTAACTCGGGTGGGAGCATGTTAATTCCAAATGATCAGAAGGTTGAAGAAGAGGAATAACCACGCACACCAGAACCACAATTGCGGAGATCTAGCATAGACATTGTTCCATATGTCAGGTATTCACCATCAAATTATTATTTTGTTGTTGACTGATTGTGGTGAGCCAGAATGTTATGCAGAGGCATCTCTAGGCAAACATGCGATCAAGTGGAGGCTTGCAATGAGTGATGAGATGAAGTCGTTAATGGTTAATGAGACTAGGGAGTTAGCTGTGCTTCCAAAGGGAAAGAGGGCATTGCATAACAAATAGGTTTACAGAATCAAAGAAGAGGTAGATGGAAGTAAACGCTACAAGGCAAGGTTGGTTGTGAAAGGATTTCAACAAAAATACGGTATCGATTATACTGATATTTTCATTCATGTTGTTAAGATAACTACCATACGTCTTGTGTTGAGTATAGTTGTAGTGAAAAATCTTGATACCACAATTGGACGTGAAAAGAGCATTTCTCCATTGAGATTGGAGGAAAAAATCTATATGAAGCAACCATAAGACTATGTGTCAGAGGGTAGCCGAACACTAGTCTGCAAGTTGAAGAAGATTTTGTACGGTTTGAAATAAGCTCCTAGCCAGTGGTATAAAGAGTTTGATGGATTCTCGCAAGAAAATTGAGTTCGTGACAAGTGAAATTGACCATTGTTGTTACATAAAAAAGCTTGACAATGACTATATTATTTTGCGACTATATGTTGATGACATGTTGATAGTAGGAACTAGTGCTTTAGAAGTGAGCAAGTTGACAAAACAGTTGTCAAAGAGATTTGCCATGAAAAATCTTGGAGACGCCAAGTAAATTCTATTATGAGAATTGAGGGTGATAGAAAAGCAGGAAAGTTATTTCTTTCACAGGTTGAGTATGTCAGAAAGGTGTTACAGAGGTTTAGCATGAGAGATACGAAACTGACTAAAGCTCCATTGGGTAATCAATTATTATTATCTAGCAAGGATTCACCTAAAGATCAGAAAGAAGATGATCACATGCAGAAGACTCCATAAGCTTCAGCAATTAGCAGTTCGATGTATGCAATGGTGTGAACTAGGCCAGACATTGCACATGCGATGGGAATAGTGAGTCGATTCATGAGAAATTTGGGCATAAAACATTGTTAAGCTGTAAAATGGATCTTGAAATACTTGAAGGGGACCACTGATCATGTCTTGTGTTTTGGAGGCAAAGAGATTGAGTTAGCAGAATATGTTGATTCAGATTTAGCTTCGAGTGATTTGGACATGCAATGAAGTACAACCGGTTATGTATTTCCATTGGGTGGTACCGCTGTTTCTTAGGCTTCAAAGTTGTAAAAGATTGTTGCTTTATCTACAGCTAAGACTGAGTATGTTGAAGTGACTGAGGCTTGCAAGGAGATGATTACAGAATTTCTTAAGTGAATTGGGAAAAAACAGGAGAATAGTGTTCTCTACGGTGATAGTCAGAGTCCCATCCACTTGGCCAAAAATCCTGTGTTTCATTCAATGACTAAACACATAGAGTTAAGCTATCATTACAACGTCGTCTTTTGGGTAGAAAAATCTTGCAGCTGATGAAGATTGATGTAAGCAAGAATCCTGCTGTCATTTTGACTAAGGCTGTGACCTTAGAAAAGTTGAAATTATGCATGGCTTCAACCGGCCTTGTTACTTGAGTTGAAGGCTTAACACTATCAGTATCTAAGAGATGATGGAGAAGAAGAATGAAGATGATTACTTTTGAAATTAGTCTCTAGGTGGGAGCTTGTTGAGTATAAAGCCTAATGTTGGGTCAAGCTCAAATCCAATTGAGATTAGGATTTACACATATTTTTCTATATAATCATGTTCATCATATTGTAATCTCATCTCATTAAAAAAATAGTGAAACACATCATTACGCTAAATGGTTATAGGTGCTTTGCCCTAAATGCTATGAAAATTGCGCTTTTCATGGTCGGAAGAAATGCACTTGAGCTCAACTAAATGGGTTTAGTTTAGCTGAAAGAAACATTGGTACAGATGGGTATCCAGCCATGCTTTGTTTGCTAAATTGCACTCGTACGTCCTAGCGGCCTCTGGGCAGCCCCATAGCACTAAGGATACCCCTCAGGGCTGGGCTGCATCTCACTAGCATCACTGTCCATTGTCATCTCACCATTTTGGAAGACATTGTCTCATCAAAATGCAAATCAGCCATGTGTTTATATAAAGCGTAATACACAACGTAATACACGGGCTAAAGCATGATTGCTTGATTACTCATTTGCCTATCTCCATTTGAGACCACTACCGATTGTCCCATAACCAGACAAGAACTTGCAAATGACAAAGATCTTGACATCCACTAAAGGCAAGGTTTAACATGAGAATGAAAGGAGAGTGATGAGCCCACAAAAATTCAAGTGTTCTGGTGGGCACAACTGTCCCCAAAGTCTTTTCATTTCCATGGGGCCCTAAAGCCCAAAATATATTGTCCCCCACAACTCTGTCCTTCGTTTATCTCAAGTCCCTATGCATTATTAGCCACCTGCTTTGTCATGTCCTTATCATTTGATGAGGACAAAAACCTCCATACATGCATTTTTCCATACTCATCCATCCAACACTCATTCGAACTGAAAAGAAAGAGCTTGGTTAGGGTTATTATTCCTCCTCTACTGATTTTGCAAACTCATTCTAGTTGAGGGTTTAGGGTTTAGTTATGAATGAACTGAAAGGGAAAGAATTTGGTTGCGGCTTATTAAGATTATATGTATCTAAGGAAAAAACATATCTATGACGAAACCTCATAGAATTCGAGTTAGATTATCTCATTATCATTTAGGGTTCAACTGTTAGATTTTGGGATTACGAACGTGTAATTTAGATAATTGTAGTCGTAGAATATATTGTTTAGATACTTATAGATAATTATGGTATTCTTTCAGAAGCGGAATTCATGATTATCTCGATAATATCTTTTCGTATAGAAGATATAAATATGTGTTATGGTCTCCTGTGTATCATATTGTTCTCCAGTTTCTTACTCTCAAAGATGACCCAATAGACATACGATTAGACTGGAAGCCAATGATTTCCGATACGTTTTATTTTACAGTCACAAGATATGATTAATTAATCTGGTATGAGTTTGACTATATAATTCATTTTCACTGCATGATTTTGATTCAATATCAACTTGTCTGAAAATGAGTGGATCCTATATGAAGCCATGCATCCATAGTAACCGGTGGACGACAATTTTCAGATAAGACCACGATCAACCATGTGTCATAACACTCACCTTACCATAAAAACGAAAAAAAAGCTCCATACTTCCCCAAATCAGTCTCTTCTTCCATTGCGACAACTCAGTGTAGATTGTACAAAAACTAATGAATGCGTAAGGTCACTGGTTGTATATACGAGAGGTGGACCATGACCTGCAACTAGGGTTTGTCTTCTTCACAAAGTCTACGCCACTTACAACATATAGATCTAATGAAGGAGTTGAGAGAACTTGGGATTGTTCTTTTTCACCTTATCTTCTCCTTGCATAAGTGCTTACCACATCGACCATGGATCAAATCACCACCTGTTGCTTAATTTGTCAAACATTTTGGCCTCAGGTTTACTGAGTTTAGTGTTATGAGAAAGTTTAGGCTCTTAGGTTGTGGAGATCAATTTCGTGTTAATACCTCCGCCCTTTGAAAAGGTAGAGATACTTTAACATATCGACTCAAATATACATTTGAAAAACTCTTGGTAGTTTGAATGATTTGTCTATAAACACATATGCATACAAGTTTTCGGCCAATGAGCTTATGTTCCTGTCTTTCATCGTCAAATCTTTATGAAGTTTTGGAGTGAGGGCAGATCAGTTGATCATGAATGTGACGGCGAGGTAGACTGAGGCAAAGGGTATAACACTCTATTTTAAGGCAGAAATGGTTTTTGTATCGTAGAAAGCTTTGACGGATGGAGTTTTATTAAAAACGACTACAATTAAACATTTGGGTATGCATCTAGTTGATATATGAATGCAAGTTGAGCAAACTTACAACAAATTTAGGGTTTAGGGTTTCACGTGAGGAAAGATAATAATTTGCGTCTATGTAATGTCACTTTTATTGCTCAGTGTGTGTATTAAATAAGGATAGATTGCGGTGGGGCTAGGAGACCATAGTTGCACGATTTAAGGGATTGTGGCTCTGCCCCTCTCTCTATCTCTGCAAATTAGTATGTGGCTAGGTCTGCCTTTGGACCCCGTTGTCGGACACCTACCCTACAATCATGTTATATATTCACAAATTGGAAATATGAACTTATATAGTACTACTCGATTAATGTACATAAATGCATACTCTATGCAGGTGCCAGCACACTTATCCAAAATCAGACAAAAACCAAGTTCTTGAAAACACAATATGTAACTGAACTAAGGAATGGTCAACGCGAAATGACAGCTCCTAAGCAGTCTCATGTTGTTGTCTTTGTCGGATAATGTGTTTGGTGAAAAAAAAAATTCAAGTTATCGAGAACATGTAAAGTTATATGTATGAAAGTTTACGGCTCATCAGTCTATGGTCTACGTTTTTTGCTACAGGATTCTCTCAATGATTTCTTGGATACTAGCTAAGTAGTATGTTAGTGTGCAATGCTCATGTTTAAGCCCGTTAAATGTCTCAGCGATTATGATTCGATTCCTGATGATACCAGCATCCAATGGAATTTGGGATAGAATAGAAAAAAAATAATCATCCTTAAGCTGACAAATTAATTAGTTTCATTAATGCAAAAGGCCAAGGTTACTTTCATCAATTTAAATGACTCTTTCTACAAAGATAAACTATTTATTACTCCCTCTATTTTGGGACTTTTTTTTTATTGGGGTATGATGCATAATGGACAAACTTAAAAGTTACATTAGAAAGGGAAGAGTCCATTGGAGCCCTACCAAGGGCATGACCTAGCTAGCACACCTCTATACCTTATGAAAATCCACTACACATACAAACTAATATTATTATCATATGATAAATTCAATAAAAACCACACATCATTGTAAGTTGGATAGATGCAATCTCCAATAATTGACCCATAAACAGAAAGTAATCATTGTGTTCTGATAGATTTATTCAGCCATTGTCTGCGAATACAGCCATGTAGGGTTTCATTAGTAACACGTGTATAACAACAATATTCATCAATTAGGTTTTGTGTAGGAGTTTCGCGTCATGGGTCATTTCAAATGAAGAGCTATTTTACATGCTTATCTTGAGTTTCTAATAACGAAAATATGATAAGATCTGAAACTAAGAAATCTTATGGAAAATTGAGAATTATTATAACAGTCAGAAAATGTTGATTTTGAATCTCTTAAGAAGGATATATTTGACCTTGATGATACCAGATCCAGTAAGACTGATGAGTCTATGACAGCTGCAAGTTAACGAGGACAAAGTTGTTCCAAAACTTTTCCCTTTTGTTTTTCAATCGACAATACAAGTACAATGATCATTTTATTAATACGAGTGTGATGATGAAATCGCCCTACGTCTGCAGGGACCCCCGGCCGCATTTCATGTTCATAAATGGCTTAAAAAACATCATACAACAAATGATCAATGCACATCATGAGTATAAAGGAAAATCAGAGATGATTGAACATGATATCAAAATGAAAAAGTTGCAGAAAAACATGTCCACAGCATCCCAATCATGGGATTATAAAAAAAAAAAGCTTCAGCTATCTTAATTTTCATTCCTCGAGCCACAACAAGGTCACATACCCTTACCCACTCCGCCATTAGTTAATGGCGATCTTGAATCAAAAGAGCTTCTTAGGTCAAGTTGCAATATTATGAGTATATTTTGGCTTTGAGACTTTCCAACTGTCCATTATGTCGACACCTATTCAACTATCTTGTGCCAAACATTGATGAGTTATACATGCATTCAGTTGTTTTGCTCGTGCTCCAATCGTTAATTTGATTTTCAAAAAGTTAAGATTATGAAAATGAGATATAAATACTTATCTAGGCTTGAATTTAAGTACTGAGAATCATTGTGCGTAAAGCATTTTCCGTCTGCATGCATCTAATCATGCTTCTTGTCATCAGGGTATGATCTAGTGGTAAAAGAAACGTCAAATATTTTACAGACTAGAATTCAATTCCTGATGGACCCAGTACAGTGGCTCTTTTGAGGGGTTTGGATAGAATAGGAAAATAAATTATGCTACTCGTCTACTTTCCTTTATTTTATCCTAAGGCCGTAATCTAGGGTTTTTTCCATGGTTATTTTACTCGATAGAACAAGGCATCGTATCCTCATTCTCTCTCTAGTTTTTTCCATAACTCATGCCTTCAGAACATGCCTATGGTTACAGACTAAATGTGCCCAATAATATGCGCCTGGATTTTGAGGGTTTGACTCTCTAAGTTTCTTGCGTTTGTAATTTCATAGGTTAAATGTTGAGATCCGACATTAGGATGCACATGGCTACGATTGAAGTTATATATTGATGCTCTTTCTCTCCATCTTTACCCTAATTTGACCTGCCGGATAGGAGACAGGCTCAAAATCAGTGAACTTGGTTTGTAGTCTTGCCTAGGTTTGACCAATAATGTCCTACGAAACAGTACACACTTTTTCATTAGTCTTTGTCGCAAGGTAAGGTTTGACTCTGATTTTTCTTCTATGCAAATATATTAACCCTAGTGTTTCACGTGGTTTTGATTGTTAGAGTTATAGAAGCCGCCTACTCATTCCTAGGGTTTTTTTTTTTTGTGGTTCGTATATTTTCACTCCATGGCGATGTCTGAGGTTTATGCCCGTCAGGGAACACGATCTATTACAGTAAATAATTTCAAGGACATTGTCTTCTAGTGGCATATTGCTACATACGATGTTCTCTGGGTATGGATATCTGTGTCACGATCCCATGTTGTTTTTCTTGGGTTGGATGATATTACCACCATGTTCTCACAAACGGTTATAATTTTACAACGAGCAAGTAAAAATTACGTGATTTTAAGCATTAAATTTTTCGAACCGTGTAAATCTACAAAGGTGTTATTTTCAATATCTGATTCTGTTTTTCTTCTTCTTTTGAAGAATTAGTATTATAGTTTTATAAATTCAAGATTTAAAAAATGTAATTTTTTTATAGTATTTGAAACTTTACAAGACATAATCTCTCGCGGTCTAAAGCCCTACATATATATTCATTCTAATAATTCAATATGAGACAATTATAAAAGAGTATTCCAAACAAAAAAGAAAATGACGGGCTAATTGTATTCGTTTCTTAATAAAAATCTTTCCGCCAAAACCTTGTGCGAGAACCCTAGCCGTACATGGTTAATTAGTGTCTCTAAACAATCCTATTGAATCATAAATAGCATATTTGGCTATGATTGAGTTGATGATTCAATCTTTCAACGCTAGTTAACATTACATTCATTAGTGTTTCCAAAATAGTTCAGTATACATAGTGCCCTAATGGAGATAATTATAGAAATAGGGATAGTTTCGTAATTGCATTGTCATTGTTTATTATATATTCTTGCTTTCTGTGTTACGTAGAACATTCTGTTTGAATCTATTGAAACCCTAGTTTCGTTTCGTTCCGTTATTCTCTTTTTTATCTTCTACAGAATAAATATCATTGATATGAATCGATTAAGTATAGCTAAACTCCAACGTCATACAAAAAAAAGTATGCCTTAAAAACAATATTCTTCTTCATCACTTATAAATTGATACACTTAATTATCTTTGTTTCTATATTTTGAAGTGTATTGGTTAGCTAAAAGCCGGTAAGCTAATTTTCATCGATTTTAACATTAAATCATATAGTTCGGGATTATTATTCCATAAAATACAGGTCAGTACAGACTCGAATAAGTTCACTTTTTACCCGTTAAACAACTTTGATGAATAATCAAATACATTACAAGTTGATCAATGGTGTGACCACTTTGTGTTCAACAAGTTGGCTGACTGGAAATTTCATTATTCACCATTATTGACCATTCATTACAAGCTAGCGTGATCATATGATATCAGTCACATGATCATCTTATAAGCTAACATTGCTCATCATAATCATCATCAAAAGTAGATCATCAAATCGGTCTCTTACTGGCTCTGCAAACTATAAACTTTCTGCAAATGAGAGCTTTACTGCACATAGATGATGACGATCAGAGCATAAACTAAAACAACATTTTAAAACATGTTTCAAGAATGTTATCTTTTGATATGTCCACATGAGCCATAAACCCTAAGGATCAACTTCATGCAATGTTATGCCAATTGCAGCGTCAAAATTATTGGAAGATTAGGGTTTGTGACCTGTGACATGGTCGTGTTTCTTGGTGTAATTTATGTTTTTTGATACTTTTGTTTCCAGTTAAATGGATTGGATCGACACAGTACACAATAAATTTACAAGGAGCAAGGGACAATAAAACCATATCTTATGGACTTTAGGGTTTATGATTTTAGGGTTCATATTCTTAGGGTTCAGAAGTCAGGGTAAGAGTTGAGACTGTTTTTTTAATTTTTTTAATTTTTTTTAATTTTCCTATTCTACCCCAAACCCCCAACCAGATCCCCTATTCTGGTCCCATCAGGAATCGAAACCTAGTCGCTGAGATTTTTGACCTGGGACGAGATTTTGAACACTAAAAGAAACAAATATTTTATATTATTTCCGAAATCCATGATGCATATAATTTCAAGAGAAACAAATATAACATTTAAGTAAAAAAAATATTGTCGAGCCTATTTTTAGAATTCGGTCTGATTTTGTCCGAATCGGTTGATAAATCGGTCATTCAATTTTAGATCGTTTAGGGGACCGATTTCTTAACACTAATATATATCTATAGAAAAATAATATTTTATATTTTGTAAATAGAGCTTTAATAAAATAAAAGATCTATTTAATTTTTATTTAATTTTTGTTTGCCAAATGTTGATATTGCTTCGATTGTTAAGGATAATCTATTTAGATAGTATATATATTAATGCTATAAATAATTAGTATTTATCAATCCCGAACTAGTCCCCGTCACATCCCCAACTATAAAAACTCTTCATTTTCATCACTCCATTAAAATCCTCGCAGCAGAGCTCGCCGCTTCCCTGCTCTATTTATCTCCACTGTTGCGAATCCAAGCTTAAGCGAACAATATGGACGAAGCCGAAGCTGTGAGTATCAGAGAGTTTAAACCTGCCAAAGACTTGACCAGAGTTGAGGAGCTTGAGAGAAGCTGCCAGGCAGTTTCCGGCGGAAAGCTTTCCATCCTCACCGACGATCTGGGTGACCCCCTCAACCGAATCCGCCACTCTCCGGCTTATCTCATGCTCGTGAGTTGGACTAAAAACACTATGAAATTGATGGATGAATCGGCACCGACTCATGCTCTGTTTCTGTGAACAGGTTGCGGAAAACGGGAGTGAAATTGTGGGCATCATCCGCGGCTGTATCAAAATCGTCACCTGCGGTAAGAAGCTCGCTAGAAATCCAAACGCTGTTTCGAGAGGCGTCCCTGTTTACACTAAGGTTGCTTACCTTCTCGGCCTCCGCGTCTCTCCCCGCCACCGGTAAGAATCCAACATGCTCTGTTTTTCTCCACGATTGCTCTGTTTCTCAATTTTCAGATTGTGGGTTTTTGAATTTCAGGCGGATGGGAGTGGGGCTGAAACTGGTTCAGAAAATGGAAGATTGGTTCGAAGAGAATGGGGTCGAGTATGTTTACATGGCGACAGAATCCGACAACGAACCATCGCTGACTCTCTTCACTCGAAAGTGCGGTTACAGCAAGTTCCGTACACCTTGCATCCTTGTCAACCCGGTCCACGCCCACCGGGTCCGGATCCCGACCCGAATCTCAATCCACAGACTCACCCCAGCTGAGTCGGAGCTCCTCTACCGCCGCCGCTTCGCCACTACCGAGTTCTTCCCTCGCGACATCGACGCCGTGCTGAACAACAAGCTCAGCCTCGGCACATTCGTCGCCACTCCATCCGGATACTCCTGGCGCGGACCCGAGGAATTTCTATCCGACCCGCCTGGCTCCTGGGCGGTCGTCAGCGTGTGGAACAACAACGAGGTTTTCAAACTGGAGGTCAGAGGAGCCTCTCGGGTCCGTAAGAAGCTGGTCCGGGCAACCCGGGCAGTGGACCGTATCTGCCCGTGGCTGGGAATACCTTCCGTTCCGGATTTTTTCAAACCGTTCGGGCTGCATTTGCTATACGGGCTAGGCGGGGAGGGTCCGCGGGTCGAGGAAATGGTTCGCGCGCTATGTAACCACTCGCATAACTTGGCCCGAGAGAGCGGGTGCGGAGCGGTGGTGGCTGAGGTGTCGGGTCATGACCCGATCCGGTTAGGGATACCACATTGGAAGAGTTTATCGTGCGATGAGGATGTTTGGTGCATCAAACGGTTAGGGGAAGGCTACAGTGACGGATCGGTCGGTGACTGGACCAAATCCCCACCCGGGATTTCCATCTTTGTGGATCCGAGAGAATTTTAGTTAAATCAATTATTTACAATATTACATAGTTTTAGTAACCGTCTCGTCGCTAAAATTAAATGTTTAAAACCGTTACAGTACTCTAAGGTGCGTTCTTTTAAATTGAAACTGTAAATACATGTTTAATTCTAAATAATCGAAACTAATTTTTAAATTTATTTGACTTGACGGGGTAAATTGGAGTAAAACGCAGCGTTTTGTGACCCCGTAAAGCAACTTTCCCTTTCTAGGTTTGTCACTGATTAGAAAATTAAAGGAATGAAAAGATATGGACCTTTTCTATGTAATATTAATATTTTGATTGATTTTAGAAGCGAATATTCTTCTTTTTATTAATTGAATTAATTTAATTTGAGTAGTAGCATAATGAGCTTTTAGGGATACTAAATTCAGCCAAACATTACAATGGTTCCTTTGAGATTTGTCGTGCCTTTTAAATCTAGTTTTATAACACTTTGATCTACAAACTATTCCATTCTAAAGCCTGAAATCCTCCTAGTTAGGTGCTTCTTTTTATTTAAAATTTGGGTTATAAAAATTGGCAAAGAGCTTCGGATGCTTCTCCATGATTCTAAGCTTAATTTTTATAAGTTGTGATGACATATAACACGTACATTCTGAATATTTATTTAGCAACCGATGACGAGATAAATATCCGCAAAGTAAAACGGGGTTCATGAGAATTGGGAACCCTTTTCTAGTAAATTCTAAACCCTAAATCCTAAACTCTAAACATAATTTTATGAGAGGTTTCAGATATTTTACTACTTTGGGGTCGTCAGATATTTTCTCTCTCTAGGCGCATTTGTTTAGTCTCTAATCTGAGACTTTTTTGAGCTATGTAAGAATCATATATTAATTTGATTATCTCTCTCCGTTATTCGTGACATAATAACAAAGCAAAATGAGCTCATAATTTTGAACACAAATTATTAGCATCAGAACACGGATGGAACATACGTCTGCATTTAGCTGTGCTCGAAAAAAATCCATGGCGGATTTGTAATTTTGTGTAACCACAACATTATTTATGTTCACGTGCACAATCGATCCGCCTTATATTCCAAATGGGTACGTAAGATTCTTATCCAATTATGGCGGCCGGCGGAGGTACTAACGCAACTCCTCCGGTACCGATATGGTTTTATCGAATCTAGCCGGATAGAAGAGGAGAAAGCAAGAGGAAGTTGTGTAGGGCACAAGTACATTGAATAAACTGCTGTCGACATTGTTAATAATCTATATACCATGTGACGTCACTATATGAAGGACCACAGAGTCGACCAAGAAATCAGCTCTGGGGCTTCACGGATCTTCTGCACTAGGAAAAGATCCATCACTCGTGGGATTCATGAAGCTGAAAGAACAAGAACAGGATCACATTGTCCACTCCTTTTGCACACTCCGACCTAGAAGAGGTGACCATGTTGGGTCGTCAAGAAATGACCACGTGGACGGATTTGACTGGTCAGAATGTATGAATGAATGGGAATTAGGGTTTCCACGGAAACCCTAAATTTATGCTCTTAATACCACCTTTGACTCTATGGTCGATTAGCTGTTGGATTCTGTTTGTTATGTGTCCGGTTACCTGGGTATTTTATCCGGCATCGAGTAGACAATGTTTGGACCCAACATGGGACCATTAGTATATTCTATCAAGAAGTGATTCGAGTTTTAATAAGATAAGTAACCTAGCAATCCCCGACATTATTGGTGAAACATTGCAATTTTGAGTGTTTGGCAAGGTGTTTAGTAGGAATAAACAATGACCTTATTGTATGTTATTAGATTAAAAAGTACAATGTGTGTGGACAAACTCAAAGTCCAAGAATTCAAATTCGGACCATACCCCTTAAAGTTGTTTTCTTAAACCATCTGCACCGGAGCAGATGCTTCTTCAGCAACTGCTAGATGATTTCTCAGCTCCTCCCAACATCTCACACAGCAATTTCCAACCTTAAATCACACAGCAGCTGCTGAAGAAGCACTTGCTACGGTGCAGATGCTCCTAAAGTATTCAAATTGTTAAGATAAGTCTTAATCCAAGGTTAGGTTGTTTAAGGACTGGGTTTCAAAACCTCACAAAAAAAGTGTTGATAACGATTAGTTTCAAGTTTATATGTGGATATGATGATAGATCTCAAACCGTCCGTCAGAGCCTGATTGAAAAGGTTAGAAGTGGCGATTGATATCATTCTCGAACGTGGAGTGGATTGGGATTGGGATTGGGATTGGGGTAAGAAAACGACCGATCTTCAAGTGCAAGCGTAAGTAATCTTATTATCCATTGACAATAACTTTTGCATATGTCATTTTATAGATACTCATACTGTTTTTAGGTTGACTTCATTTGTAAGTCAGATACTAATTATTGCTCAATCAACATTTTTAGATAAATGTTGAACAACATATGATTGTATAAGTGTACAAACATTTGTCAAAATCAACATGTTATCTATCCAGATGGATTTGAGCAAAATCACATCACTCAACTTACCTGTCTGAGCATAATCAAGTTAAGATTAGTTGCTTAGTTGGGGTGGACATTGTTAAGTGGGGTGTTAGGTTTTGTTTAAGAGGGTGCATATAACATCACTAGTAACTTTCCTTCAAGTTATGGTGTCTAGGGTTTGCTTTTTGTTCCTTTTTGTCTCATACATGGATCCTTGTTATTCAATAAAAAAAACCCTAAATGCTCACTAACACACTCATTTTCATCATTGAAAATAGCCCTAAGTGTCATTGTTAGACCAACAAATACATGATATGAAAAGGATCTAAAAGCATCTGAAATTAGGGATTCTTTTTGAATCTACTTTTGCTTTTAATCGCCTCATTAGTTTGATACTATGCCTCCGATTCGCCACGATGTAAATCTCTATATAATAATTTCGTCATATCTCTGTAAAACCGGTTCATATCTGCGGCATTTACATAACAAAGAACTAAAAAATACAAAAATATATCTAAAAAGCTTGGTTACCTCATTGGTTGATAAAAAATATATGATTATGTTTTTTGATAGATGCCCAACTTACCCACTTCTTCATCAACTAATTGAGTTGCTTAAAATTTATCAAACTTGATCCTACTTATTCTCCAAAGGTAATCATACTCTATATGCTTTGTTATTATTCAATGACACGAATCCCAAAATGATTCATCTTCCACAACTTTGCCCACTTCAATAATAATAATTTGATACCATACCATATCATAAATAATCAATAAGTGAAGATAATGGATCAACTTTACATTAAGAAAAAATTAACCTACTTCTTGGTACTTCATATTTCACTAAAGTACTGCAATTTTCAGCATGTGACCTACTTTCAAAACTACGATTCGAGGAGACTAGAGCCCCTGTTTTGGCCTTATCAGAAATTAAAAGTTAGTGATGTTAGATATTTGATGTTTTTTTTAACCACTAGACCGATCCCTGATGAGCATTATTCGATAGCGCCACACACAACCAAGTGAAATAGACAACACCAAGAAAATACAATGATTCAAATCCCAATCCGAAACCCTAACATGATGAAGCGTATCTTGCAAATTATAGCCTTGATGAAGGTGGACTTAAACATCACCAGGCGACCCGACCAGCTCCTGTTGACTGGTCCCTAAATTGTTGGTGTAGTCAATTTAAGCTTGATTTTGTCACATGGCTGGCCCACGTATATTTCTTTACCTGGGAAGATGTGAATAGCAACCCAACAACAGCAGGCGAACAATTTGGCGGCCCACAGCCCACCACTTCAGCACAACTCACTTCTTGTCTTCTTATGTTGTCTTTTGCCACGTGTTTCATATGTTCTAGATTTTGTTTCTTCAACAAAACTAAGTATTTAAAACATAATTTTGTTTTTCATATTCTACCACAAATTTCATCCGAATCCATGCTGACTCATCAGAAATTAAATTCCAATCGCTGAAATGTTTAACGTTTTTTTTTTGTAACTAAACCACGCCATGATGAGCTCATTTGACATCCCCATTTTTATATTTTGTTTTAATTTGTGCAAATCGTGTAGTTCTTTTTAGAGCCATAACTCATAAGAAATACTTATATTAATAAATTATAATGCTTATAAACTCAATAGGCTTGGTTATTTTTGTATTTATTGAATTATTATTAATTCAAAATCAGATCTAATGCAACCCAACAAAAGACAGTCATTTAACGTTCATTTCTATTGTTAATATTTTCTTTCTCTTAAACTACGTCACATCAAAACAACATCGTTTTAATATTATTACATTTGACTTAGCTGCACAAATTTAAACCGTTAAGTAAAAATAAAAGGTAAAAATTAAGTTACCAAAATCAAGCCTTTGGTAACAAACTAATAAATAGCCCATTAAAATAGCCCAAATCCTTTCATAGATCCGTCCACCTTAATTATTTAGAATTTGAAAGCGATCGAAGTTTACTTAAATTAATTTATTTATTAAAATTTTAAGTGATAAAAAAAAAATTCTTACTTTTGTGTGTGTACAAAATAGGTTTAATTTCATAAGTTTAATTTATTAAAAACATAGACTATGCTTTAAAACAAGATAAAAACAGAATTCAATATAAATTTTCAATAGTTTGAGACTAGGGCATATACATATGTGTGAATCACTAAACTCTGCAAAGCACAAGAGCCCTAGATTTGTTTTCATCAAAAAAAAAAAAAGGGTTAGCTGCAAAGATTTGAAACTCTCCTAATCAGATCTCATATTCAAACTCTTCCACCTCCATCTTCAGTGTTCTAGTTTTGCAGACTGATTCTAGAGGAGACCTACGGCTCATGAATGTCGATTTCTGGACTTGTTTTCCTCAGCATTTGTCGAGCCATGGCTCTCAGAGGTGTCCGAGCTGCTATTCTCACCGGACCCATCTTTACTCGACCACATCATCTTTGTCAAAATCCTCCTAGACATCAACATGTTCTTCATTTTACTTCCTGCGACTTTCTCCACATTGTTCCTCTCATTTCCTACCCTTAAGCTCTGGATTTCCCCTTTCAAGGCTTTCATCTCTAATGATGTAGGGACAGTGTCCCACTCCTCGTCCGTGTTCGTCGTGGCGGACCTCGAGCTCCCGTGCGACTCGGGGATCAGGCCTTGGATTGATCTGTGCGGGTCTAAAGTTGTCCCGGAGGTGGATGAGGCTGCTGCAGCCCTCATCTGTTCGAAGAACAGAACTTGCACCACCACTCGTACCGGAAGACGCTCGTTCTGAACTGCGTGCGTGCAGGCGTCCACCGACAGTTTCTTGCAGTCCATCAATCGGCATATTCGCTTCTTATCGCTCTTACTTATCCCCCCATGTTCCTGCACCCATGAAAGAAAAAAAACAACCTTAAAAACCATGTTCTGCCCAAAGACAGAGCTCTGAAAAAAATGAAAACCTAATTTCTGTAATTGTTTCGTATTGAGTTATAAGAAGTAATATAATATTTACCTTGAGAAACGTGTCGATCGCGCGATAAATTCCATCGTGCGAAGGTCTAGGGAACGACGAAACTCTCTCGGCAAGATCAACAAACTTGGACAGGGCTAGATTTGGATCTCTTGCAGATTCAGCAAGGTAGCCATCTATAAGCTTGGCAACCATGGCTTTCGAAGCATCCGATACGAAAACCGGACTTCTGATCTCCAAAAACTCGCTCTCTACATGAGGATCATTCTGAGGACCGAGCTCCTGAACCATGAATTCCTCGACCAACTTGATAACCGTATCAACATCAATAAGAAGATCCGGCAATGTAGCTTCATGTAGCTGACAGCCGATTCTCCGGTAAAGCTCCGATCTGATCATCTCGCTGCATTCTAATGAAAGTGCAGCTTTTAGCAACATCAGCAGGAAACTGCAAGATACGCTGCCTTTGCCGGATGGGAGCAAGCAGATGATGGTCTCCAGTAATGCCCGGTTTTTAACCGGGTCGCCGCCCTGGATCGAGCCCCGGCTGAACCCGGGTAGCCTTCTTAGAGTGTAAGCTTTGAGTGCTTCTCCGACGACATCTTCAGCACATCCTCCTCCCCGCGATTTGATGGCGGTGATGACTCGCTTGTAGGAATCAAGATGGAGCTCGCATAAGTCCTCCACCCACCAATCCGGCGGGACACTCAGCGGCTTTCTGATACCGTTTCTGAGCGAATCAGTTTCCGATGGAAGCTTTTTTCTGTTGTAGGAGTAGGACCAGTCCACCATGGATGTATCAATGCAAGCCTTGGAAGATATGGAGTCAAGACATTGAGTGATGATCTTGAGCTCTTCGGACCAGGTGTGGAGAGACTTGGTCGTCTGGAGCAGGATGATGGAGTCCTTCCAGCTCCGGAAAATGCTGGTGTTCAGAAAGACCTGAATCTTGTAAATGAGATTCCCTTTCTCCATGTTTTCGTTCATCTCAAGATACTCCGCCGCGCAACGCGCCGCAACCACATTGTACGCGTTGAGTGTTACAGTCATGCCGTAGCAGAACTTGGCGCAGATTTCAAATGCTGCAACTCCTCCCGGAATATCTGAGGTATGAATGACGTCATCACTTGTGCTCCCAATTAGCCTCTGTAAACGGCCACTCTTCGACAGGAGCGGAAACTGCAAGAGCACCACAAGCTACTAATTACTCATCAGCTTGACGACACAGGTACTAAGAACAGCAAGAATTTGTCGGAGAACTCGTACCTTGTGCAAGTAAAATTTAACCTCGCCCACTGTCACAACAAGGTCAGTTGCTAAGTCAGTCGCCACATACCTGTTTGCAAAAACCAGGAAGCCGGATTTATCAGTTGAGAAACATTGCACTGCAAATCAACCTGTGTGCGAAAATTAAGTGAACCAGCTCAAATGTACATGTTTCCTAGAATCAGCAAATATCAGAATCTTTGCAGGTAGTGTAAATTGATGCCTAGATCTACAACTCAGTGTTTGAGAATTTCAGTTAAGTAATCCAACAGGAGTTCCTAATTTCAGGCGAATTCAAGCGGAGCATTTCGCTTGTGATGGAGGTAAAGACTGAGAAAAAGATAACATACTTATAAGCAAATGGGTCACTGACCTGAGATGGTCTCCATCGCTCTGAAATAGATCTGGTTTCGATCCAAGTTTCATAAACTTCATTTTCCCCGGGAAGGCTCAGATACCAGAATCCTTAACCAACTTCTGCTGGCTAATCAGCAATTCAAGTCCTCCCCGACTGGGCCAGAAACTCAAAGAGTGTGAACCTTGCAGCAGGAAGTCAATTTAAGGGACCTGGTAATTTTTCTTTCCTCGTGCCTAAGTTGTCTATGTGAAGATAACTGATGAGCCCAACCACAATGTTGTTTCCTAGCGTAGCAGCAGAAACCTAACCACAACGGATTCAATGGCGCGGCCAAGGAGACATTAAGAATACCTCGAAACTAAACAACCCCCACATTCCCACTTGCCTCGATACTGACACGGACCACCGCCCAAGCCCTTAGTTTTTTACCCAACAATTCCAAAGATCAGTCCCAATTCTTAATACACAGCTTATCTATCCAGACTCAGCAGAAACATGAATCTGGGTACCAGTGGACCAAGCAGCCCAGGAAGTCGACAAAGTGGCGCATTTCCACAAACATGTTTAAGGCAGTGGATCTGGCAAAATACTGAGGACAGATACCAAAAACATCAGACATACTGGACGGTTAAAAAAACATCACTGTAATAGAAATCTAGTAACAAGCTTGTGTTCCTTGATCAAGCCCTAGAAACCTAGTCCTAATGAAACAGCGCATTATGGTACTGAGATTCATCGAACTGCAGTAGAAATCAGAAGCTAAAAGGGTATCCAGGAATCAAAAACATACCAGAAACTGAGCTGAGTTGAGGCAGATAGAGGAGGGGCTGAAGGGGAAGGAAGATAGGGTTAGGGTTAGGGTTTGGAGGAAGCTGATGAAGATAATGATGAGGGATGTATAAATGGATTGAAGACAGAGCACAAGGGGACATGAAAGTATGAATATAAAGGAGTGTTTGAGGCCTCACCCACACCCACCACCAATGGGCCAAGAGCACTTTACACAAAGCTGCTAACTTTCTACCTCTCAAAATGAGATGAAGAGAATCAAACAAGAGCTGGCACAAAAACAAAACACACAATGTTAAGCACAAGAGGAAAATCTTACTTTAAAGCTGTTTGTACATGGAAGAAGAAACACAGCCAACCCCAACACAATCACCAAAACCAGATCAAACCCTTCTGAGAAAATCACATCAAAAAGTAAAAGATGTAAACTTTATACATTAAAATCATCACACAAAGCATCCCACCACCCAACTCCATCATCATCATCATAATAATAATAATCAACCATCATAACCTGGAATAGGAGTTTGGGGAAGCTGCTAGCAGCAGCTCATTGCCGACCAGAATTTCTGAGATGTGGATGTGTGGAAAAACAATGCACGCGAATCTGACATATAAGCAATGTAACCAACTTTATCATGCCCTCAGTGCGCCCTTGATCAACAACATATATATTTTTTTATTTTATTTTTGTGGGTAAAGCCTGACCCTCCGTTTCAGCCTTTATCCCACAAAAAGACTTCTCTGCATATCCATCCACACCTCCACTCCATCATCATCTTCATCTCAATTTACTTCAATTTTGCATGAAAAATATAATTAGTCCTTGTTATTCCATACTAGGATTAAAGTCAATGATCTAGGAGCTACCAATCCTTATTATTCCTGACACAGCCATCGGAATGAGATTCCATATGCGCACCAAATACAGTCAATTATAATGAAACATCGGTTTTAAGTTTTTATTTTTCGAAATATTTTTGAAGATTAAAATTACCCGTTTTTATACCACTTGATTTGGATGCCCTCGATATGAATCTCAATGTAATCTTATACCACAAATATGAAAATCGGCTTTATATCACTAAGAACTTATCTGGTTCAATTAGGGACCACTAAGCCAAGTTTTAATTCACACTTGAATCGTGTTTAAATGGGTCATTTTCTACATCTTCTAGAATACTTTACAGCATGAAACATAAAATAAGATCCATAACGAAAATTAGAAATATTTTTTGGTCGTGTGGGAACAATTTTCTTCTCTGGGGGCTTTTTTATAAATATTAAATTCGCTTTTATGCGACATTCAAAGCGTGCATGACGAAAAGTGGAAGTGCAATAATCATATGTAACTTTTTGTAACCTCAATTATTTAAATTTAGAAGACTCGTTTTATTAATTAATTTTCATTATTTTTTTCGAAATTTTAAAACTATAAATTTTAACTTACTTGGGCCGAAGAGCGAAGCCCATTATACCGAAAATTTGGGCTTACCATAATCGAGCCCTAAATCGGAATCAACAGGGCGTGAAAGAATCCGAATGTTTCTAAACGATGGCGTTCTGCGTTGTATTCCTCTACGTCTCCTCGGAATTCTGGTCGGCTTCATCTTGCGCCGTTGTTGTGGAGCTTCAACTTCATAGATTCGAATTCCATCGTCGCCGCGCTGTTGGGTACTCAGTGTGAATTGGGTGTTCGTTCAATTTTCAATTTTCGGATTTGGGATTTCGTTTCCGGGGGTTGAGGTTTTCGTGCCCTAATTTTGTTGCGGGAGGTTCTTACCTGCAATGGACCCGAAGCACGCTGGAGAGATGTTAAAGTAGTTTTTTTTTTCTATTTTCCTCTTTGTGTTTTTGCTATTACTGTTTTAAACTTCGGTTTCTGGGTAAAGATTGCGTCTTTGGTTTTCTGCAGGCACTTGGAGAAGCAGCATGAGCTGCTGGTAGATGCTCGGCAATCAATGCTGGACGAGTTGCATAAGTATCAGGTAGGTTAGCTGTGTGTAGTTTCATTTTCAATTCGTTCTGGGTTTTGATTATGCTGAATACTTGATCTGAAATTCTTGTTTAAACCGGCCAAAGACCAAAGTAGTGTCAAAAGGTAGGAGCTCATTTAGGAGAATTTGATGGATGCTGAGTCTAAGAGTACCAAGAAAGCGAGGTTTGACTTTCTGTTTCTTATGATCTGTAGATTGAAGAAGAAATGTTGATGCGCAAGCTTCATGAAGTCATGTCAGCGCACGATAAGAGGGTAACTTTCATCTCAATTTATAGTGTATCTCGTAAGAGGAAAAAGATGTTCTTTTTTATTATGAAAACCTCAATACAGAATCGGTAAGGCATGATATGTAATTTCCATTACAAAAGTACTTCACACAAAGCGATAACATGTAACTCCAGCTTTCTGTCTCTAGATTATTTCTATGGTATTGTGTTGGTTACTAGCATCAGGTGGTGTTCATTCTTGGCCTTGTTTCGTTGACGGGACTTGGTACATATATTTTACTTGCAGAAGGAAGGCTACCAACTTGCTTCTGCTGATGCGGAATCCAAAGATAATCACGCGATAGTTTGCACGACTAGCAATGGAGAAGTTGCAGACAGTAGTATAAGAGAGGTGGCTGCTAACACAGGCAACAAGGTTGCCATTATGAAAATTCCTGTAACATATTCTAGGCGCAAGAAACGGTGAATCAAATTGGAAGACAAACTGAAATAGCTATATGCTCATTGCTCAGATAAGATCACTCAATCGTTGTTGGTATTGAATGTGTCCGAAACTATAGTTGGATTCTTTCAAAGTTGAAAACCCGGTTTCCATGTTATTTTTGTAAAGAATTAATGGACTTTTGTTTTAGATTCTTAAAGGCTATAGTATATTGCATTGTAATCATTACGTTCAACAAATCAGAGTGGCGCAGCGGAAGCGTGGTGGGCCCATAACCCACAGGTCCCAGGATCGAAACCTGGCTCTGATAAATATATTTTTATTAACTAAGCTCATCCATATTCGATTGATTTTTCTTTTAAATTGTCAGAAAAAGCGATGAAATTTAAATAAATTTTTTATTTTCGTATTCAACGAATTAAGAATATAACCTTAATTGGTGAGATATTTAACGTTTCTTTTTACCACCAAATCATGCCGTTTTGATGATTACAAAGGGAAATAATGCGACCTATTCCTCACCCATCTTCTTCTCTTTTACATGTTTTGATGCTTCACAGTCTCATGATTTTGAGACTACTTAAGAATGTGGGTTGCAGAATCCAGGGGCAAGCTTTATAATATAAGCAAATGAATCGGATTTTTACAAAATGATGGATGAAGAACAGTCTGCAATTATCAGGCATATGTGGATGCAGCAGATGAGAAATAAGGGGACCCTCCTATCCATTTTGCTCTTAATATCTTCCTAACCAATATGTTCCACTTTCTGTCTTCCTTCTTGCTCTGTTTCCTTATTCGCTCTTTGAAGTTTCTGCAAGGACAATATTTGAGGACATTAGACAGATAATTCATTGAGATAAAAATGGTACTTTAAATGAAGTGGAAAGAAAACAGTTATATGATGAATAAATGAGTGCAGACCTGCATAAAGGAACCCTGCAAGCACTCGAGTCAATACAAAGGCGGGAATGTAAATCCAGGAGCTGCCACATTCTTTTGCAGTGAAGACAACTACTAGGAGAATTTAACTTTTTGCCGCTAGGTGCTCTCAGCTTACAGCTAGCAAAATGGCGAACCAACAGCTCTAATCCTTTACATGGTTCGAATTTACACGGTGACTGGTCCTCCCTCAGTACCTTATCGTGAGGGCCAATTGTCCTACAACCCTCGTTGAAAATATGCACAAGTGCCTCCATGGCCTCATATAGCTCTAAATACATCTTCCTCTCGCTAAGTTTTTTCAGGCGATCATTTTTGCTCTATGAAGAAAGAACATGATTTAAATTAGGTTGTAAGTCGGGATACCAAATAAGATGGTGAGAAACAACAAAAAGAATATAGAGAACTCACATTATCTTCCTCAATTAAGGACTCCAAAATTTCTTTTTCTAACATGGGGTGGCTCTTCTTCATGACTTCCCATCCCTTAGTTGATGTGATGGCCTTGAAATTCTTCATAATCATCCTGTGGCAAACTAAGCTGAGCCGAGGAGCATCACATAGTAATGCAACCTGAAGGATGTCCGTCACATTCTCCACAGTTATTAGACCGCGCTCTAATTGTTGCTCACATAATTTCTTGAGTTGAGGAACCGCATAAGCGTGGGAGAGAACCAATAGTTGCAGTGCGAATTCTTGCATTTCCTCAGGTTCATACCTACATACAGTCCTCCACTTATGTCAATCAGCAGATGCCCAAAATTAGAAATGATTCACATGCATATAGTAGTCGCCTATTACAAGCTAATAATCAGTAACAGGATAAGCAAGTCAGACCACACAAATATTATGGATTAAGGGTTTACCAGGAAGTATATATGAATCGTATAAAAACCCGAACAGCATCATGAGGGACACCAAGAATTGAGATCAAACGCTTGCGACCTTGACGCTTAGATTGTTTAAGGATGCCTCTGAAAGCAGGAGAAGACATACCCTGCCAAAAAAGTAAAAAGTAACATTTGAGTTTTTGTACCAATAAAGAAAATGTAGCAAGAATATCCACAAGGCCACCACTAAACAAACATGCAGAATAAGATTGTCAACAAGCACTCTGTGAGGTATTTGACTACTGGACATAGTGGATCCTACAATTTCCCATCAACCTAATCGAGCAAACAGTGTATGTGATATGGAATGATAAACTTACGAGGATGCTAGCATGAGCATAGATGAAGCCACCCTGATCAGTACTAATAACAACATCCGCTCTATACGCTTCATCAAACATTCGCACCCACATATCCCTAGCCGCCGTAGAAGCTTTGCATTGTTTTAATGAATAAGAGTCATTCAATCTCGCCTCATTCCTCCCACCAAAATTTTCTGCCTTGCATGGTATAGGAGGAGGTTGCGGACACCCTTCTCCAGCAACTTCACATAAAATTTCCATATGATTTCTACTTTTTACACTCTGCAAAATCATCAAATACTTCAGTTCAAATCACATACCCCGCATCAGCTCCAGAAAATATAAATCCATCTCAAAATTACACCAAATCATATAGAAAATTCCTTTCTCAAAGTCATCCAATAAAACAAGCAACGCTTCAATAAAGTCTTCACTCAAATTCATCTCCAGTTTCTCACCAGCGTCTGACATAATTTCGTCAACACAACGCATTCAATTACATCATCCAACTATCGCCGTTTTCTTCTAAAGGTGGATGATCAATCAAAGAACAAGATAAAACCAACTCATAATGCTCAATTCAAACCCTAATTCTTCGTAACGTTAATAGATTAGAGAAAATGTTACGATGGCTTTACCGAATCTGCGAAACCAAGAACCAACCCGCCCGAAGCTAAAATCTCCAAAATCGTTCAATGCAACAACGCGGCTCGTGAATCTCGTTGCTTGCTGAGTCAACGATCGATCCTCAGAACCCTAACCGAACCTCGCGAAGATGGATCGGAGCCGCGCTCAAGATTTTTTTCTCTTTTCTTTTTGGTTTTTCAGAGTTTGGAAATGAAAGTTTTTAGTATTAAATGCACAAAAATAGGTGCATATTTATATACAATTAAAAAGTATAAACACACCCCTCAACTTCTTCATATATACAATTTGGAGCTCTTGTTTTAAAATCTTACAATAAGCTGCTGATATATGTGAAACTTTGCAAATCGGCCCTTCGACATGTTATATCAATCAAATAAAGAAACAATTTCAATAGCGAAGTACCAAAATATTCAAGTTTCGTCAAGTCTTATAAAGTGTTAGTTGCTAAATTGCATTTGAGAATTGATAAAATCTTTGAGAAAGAAAAACTTTGGGCATTAAATTAATTAATTAAACTAAAGGGGTGTAAATGAAAATACTAAAAATGTTAGTGCCGACATTTTGTTTGTTTTAAAAATAAAAACAAAGTGAGAAAAGTACTTCGTTGATTGGTTATAATTATTATCCGACACGTCACCATATTTATCTGCCAGCGCACTTCTTCGGTTCGAGGTTACTTGGTACGCCCTGTGAGACTCTATTTTTAGTGGTCAAAATTTAATCTCTTAATTGAAATAAAAATGCCACGTCACAATTTAATAGAATCTTCCGCACTGGTTACTTTAAATGAACATGTGGTTGGAGATATCCTGTTTTTTTAGGTATCTAATATGATAATTATTCACATCAAGACAAAATTAATCATGTGTAAAGTGTTTCTTTTGACCGACCTTAAACAAACTAAATGTTGATTTCGCTGAACTTAATTAAAATATCGAAATTTTAAATACAAAATAAGGGTTTCAAATGATTAATTATCATCGATTTGAGAATTGTATTTATATGAATCTATTAACTCTTAACTCGCTCAGAATCAATAAATGAAACTACACTGCTCCATAATCGTAGACGTAGGTTCTAATTTTCCATTACCAATTATTGTTTATACTTTCAATATATTGACTTGTGAAACCCTCAACATCCTCTTCCCCTTGCTTAATTTATGATTACAAAAAAGTAACATTTTTATACAAATCCTTAAAAACATATCAATAAGAAAACGAAACTGTATATAATTTTTACCGATGCGATAATTTTCTCTTTAAAAAATATATCGTTTTATGTACTAAAAATATTTCGTAATTCAATGCAACAAGAACCACATAAACACAAAAGTGAGATACATGAGAAGCTGGTTCATCACCCAGAGGAGGAGCGTGTTCAATAATTCATACAACTCATTATCGAAATTTAAATGCATTCATTTAAATAATACCAAACGAAGCATTACTTGTACATTTTATATTCCTCACGTGAAAACGCTCCTCATTTGCAATTATTCGCACGTGTCTCATTAAATGCACATTCATTTTCATTGTTCATGTTTTTCTTTTGCAATATTTAACAGCTATTATCGAGTAACATCATGGCTCGGGCAGAATCGAACTGTTTTGATATATGGTCAATGGATGTTGGTCAACAAAGGACCAAATTGTAATCAAAGGACCGAATCTTAAATATATCTCAAACCAAAGGACCGAATTGTAAAAATCATAAAATTTCAGAGAAGTACTGCTCGCGCAAACCGATGAGTCATTCATTCTTATAAAACCATTTAGATCAGCAGAATCCAACGGTCAATAATCGCCGTTAATTTTCCAAATTTATTTTTATATTTATTACATTTTCACAAATCGACCTGCAACAACGATCCACATTCTCCGATCGAGAGATTTCGCCGAGCCGACGACCGCTACCATGAGCAAGGGACCTTCACTCTTCTCCGATATCGGAAAGAAGCCTAGAGGTATGCGTTCAGATCGATTTCGGCTTTGATTACAGTATTGCGTTGAAATTTGGTGGTTTTGATTTGATTTGTTGTTGTTGCGCGGTGGTTGGTACACGTAGATCTTCTTACCAGAGATTACAACGCGGATCAGAAGCTGATCATCTCGACCAATAGCAGCGTTGGTGTGGTATGTGTTTTGTTATAGTTTTGTCTGATCTGTGGATTTTTGGTTAGGGTTTGTGCTTGTTTGTGCATTTTTTGTTTCAATTTGAGTGTTGAATAATGGGGTTTGGATGAGGAATAGAGATTTGTGTTCGTGTCTTACGAGATTTCTGTGGATTTATGAGCGTGTTGTTTATGAGGACTCCTAATTTGTTGGGTACAGATTGGTGGGGGAATATTTTGGAATGCTAAGAGGATGAAAATTTTCTTTTAAGCTTTTAGAGGTGAGATCCAACAAATGGTCAACCATGTTGAGTTGCTAATTATCCTTTCCTGGAACTAGATTCCGAGCGAAACACAACGAATTATAATATATCTTCACCAATTTATCATCCATGTATTTGGATGTTAATACATCCATCTCTTGTGCACCGGATCTGAATCCCCTTTTCTAGTGTAACGACAGTCAATATCATGTATTTTTGCTGAATGTTTTGGATGCCTTGAAAGAGCTCGTATTGTGATATTCCTTTTGAGAGATTAAGGATTATTGACTATGTTCTTCTTGAAACTCCTTTGATAATGGAACATTGGTCTCTAAATGATTCTGGTAGTTGGTGTCCGGAACTGGTGAGAGTAGACTTTCTGAAATATGAACATAAAGATGCCATAAGTGTTCTTAATATGTCAGGTTCGGGGACCAGGGTAAGCTCTTTATTTGTTCAGGGCCGTAGTGGATCCATTTGGTCTTGCTGCTGACATGATCCTGTGAATGTAAATTTTTTTAACACTTGAGCTGTATTACGTAGGGTCCTTCGCATAATTTTGTGGTCAAACATGAATTACATTTGATACATATTTAGTTATAGGAGGAACCAAATTGAAAATTGCGCCAATTTTATTTGTATGCTTTGAAGAACTAGAGTTTTATTTAATACCTTCCACAGGGTTTCCGTCCTGCATATTATATCCATTTATACAACTAGTTTAAAAAAAAATACAACTAGTTTTGTTCACTATCTGATATTGTTGAGTTTTTTCTCTTACGTAGCTACAAAATGCTGTACGTTGATTTTTTACAGAAAGATTTAGCTGAGAAACCCTTATTGAACGCCTTTTTACTTTTACCAGGCCTTAACATCTTCAGCAGGGAAGAAAGGAGGATTCTCAACTGGGGATGTGGGAGCTGTTTACAAGTATAAAAATACCGTCGTTGATGTCAAAGTTGACACCGCATCAACTGTAAGTATCAGTTAGCCTCTCTAATAAGTCTTCGATGTTGAAACTCGTCGTAATTTCTGAAATCATTTGCTGCAGATTGCAACAACACTCACTTTCTCAGATATATTCCCTTCAACTAAGGCTGTGGCATCAGTCAAACTGCCTGACTACAATTCTGGCAAGGTTAGATTATTTATGAAGACTTGTGATCATTCTACTAATAATAACACACTTCACTATTCTAGATTTCAAATAGCTGGTTTCCTCTTTAACAGTTGGAGGTTCAGTATTTCCATGACCATGCAACCTTCACGACATCCGTTGCACTGAGTCAGTCCCCAGTTGTTGATCTTTCAGCCACTCTTGGCAACCCAACCATAGCTTTTGGTGCAGAGGCAGGTTACCAGACTTCCACTGGTACTTTCACCAAGTATACTGCTGGAATAGGTGTGACCCAGCTCGATTCAAGTGCATCTGTTCTTCTGTAAGCCATGTTAACACTCTTGACCGCCGCATCTTTCTGACCTGTTGATTTGTGCTCGTTCACATAATATTTCTCACTGACACAGTGACACTTGACAGGGGTGACAAAGGAGATTCCCTGAAGGTATCATTTGTGAAGAACCTGGACAAGCTGAAAAGGACGACTCTTGCTGGGGAGTTCAACAGAAGATTTTCAACTAACCAGAACACTGTGACTGTCGGATGCTCACATATTATCGACCCCCTTACTCAGGTCAAAGTGAAACTGAACAATCATGGTCAACTTGCAACTGTCCTGCAGCATGAGGTTATTCCCAAGTCACTGTTAACAATCTCCACGGAGTTCGACACTAAAGCCCTAGAAAAGACCCCCAAGTTTGGTCTGGCCCTTGCCCTTGCCCTTAAGCCTTGAGCACTATAGCTGTTTTGATTTAGCACTCGGAGTTCTTTCACATTCATTACTTCAGACTGGTCACTCAGGTTTTTGGCCTAGCTCCTTGGATAGGGAGGGAGCGCTTAATAATTAGGACATATGCATTGACTTTGAGGTTCACCCAATTGTATGGAGGCATGATTCTTCCTTTAAAGAAGATTGTCAGTTTTTTTCAAACAAAGTTGAAACATGTTTTCTACATCCTTTGCCTGAGCAGGTTGTCAATAGGAACATAAAACTAGCTCGTGCCGACATCAATATTTATCAATATGAAAGGCAGTGTATAACGAGGATTAACAAACTTGGCTATTATCATGAAGTTGATTAAATAATTTGTATCTATTTTCGGCAATTTACCAAGTGTGAAATCCAACCGTTGCAAATCTGACTAGCACTGCAACCTGAGTATTTATGTAACCAAATGCACCTAATTCCATAGTCTAGTATCCCCGACTCAGCCTAGACGTTCTTCCTAACTCAAGTTCCCTAAATTCACAATTTCAAAGGGTACTCCGCCCTCAACTAGCTAATTTCCTTTAGCAAGTAAAGTGCACATCATCCTATCGCATACACAGGTCGAATTCGACTACTTGGAGGGTTCAAGTCATCAATATCACCAAGACAAATCTAGAGCGACAGCCTGAATAATCAGGACACATAGAAGTGCCTTTACTTAAATTGAACTATAAATCATATGAAGATATGCAATTTGAGACACAATTGATTAAACGCAGTACAACAACTTAATAAGACTAAAACAATTACCAACAAATATTCAGTAATTGATCATTGCATAAAGATTCAAACATTGAAAAGCCCCAAATTCCAATCTGAGATTCTGCAAAACCCTAAATCCAAACCTCCATAGAAACTCATAAACTGTTCTTGAAACCTGCAATTGAAAACCACCATACCTCAATCGATATTCTGCTTCACATCCTCAGCAGTAAATTTCGACCCCTTCTCCTTATCCGCCACAGCTCTCCCCTTCGCCTTAGGCTCCAGCAGCGACTTTCGATCCTTATCCAGCCTCAGCTTCGTGATCACCACCTTCGACGGGTCGACCCCAACGTTTACAGTCGTCCCGTTCACTTTCTCCTGCGTGATGCGTTCTAAGTGGATCACCCATTCCTGTACACCTGCACAACCTTCCCATCACGTCCCTTGAACGTCCCACGCACCACCTGCACCTCGTCGTCCTTGCGGATCGGCATGGATCGGACGTTGTACTTCGTGCGGAGCTCCGCCGTGAGTGGCGCACTCATCAACACGCGGTGTACGGATGACGGCGCGGTGAAGTGCGCCTTCCGATTCTTGCGCCGGGAGCTCGTCACCCGCGGGTTGTACTTCATCCTTCCTCTCCGCCTTCCTCTGCTTTCTAGAGTTTCTGAATTTCACTGTGGCGAGTAAGAAGACGCTCAGTATATATATGGTCTGAATCTTCTTCGTACCGCGTCGTTTTGTGAAATATTTTCTGTTTGCTGGGTTGGTCCAGGATTGGGCCCAAGTTGTTTTCAAGCCCCTTTCGGCCCAAATAATTTTTTTTTATCTATAATATAAAATACTTTGTTCCAAAATCAAAATAATTATTTGATATTATTTTATATTGGATCCTAGTGGTCATGTTTATCCAGTAGGCTAATAATGTTGTTTAATTTTATTATCTTCCAAGGAATCGGATCCAATACAATGCAATAAAAAAATAATCAATTATAATATAATCCCGTTTTGAATACGTGTTTCGTGATACAATATTATGGTCTTTATATAAATTTATATATTATTTTATTTAATTTGATTATACGGAATTTACGTCACGACAAAAGTCGTTCGATTATGGTTTGTTGACGTGTCACGAACCAATGGATTTTTCACAACATGCCACCTTGCCACAAATTCTAATCTCCTCTGATCCTCGAACACCTCACACATGCAAGATACCGCATGATGTAAACGTGGAACATGACACGTTAATTCCACCGCTGCACCACACATGTTGTTGTGTACATAAATTGACACGCACCATACCAACCTTTCCAATTTCACTATAATCCGATACGGTTATTAGCGGTTTGTTTAATTATTATATAAATGATATTCAAATTGATAAATGATTATAATCAGTAGGATTTAACCATGTTTCGGTCAAACAATTACTGTTAATAACGATTTATAATTTTTTTTGAAAGAGTGGAATAAAAGAAAGAGAATTTATTTAGGGAGAGATTGGGAATTTTTACTTTATATTAAATCTAAGTTGATGCATATTTGACAAGCATTTAAAATGAAACGGACAGAAACGAAATTGGGTTTTAATGTTAGGGCAAACCTGATATTTGTGGATATTAATGGTATGTTTGAAATATTCATGTATTTTATATATTTATTTTGGGAAAAGACACTTTTACAGGCCCAGCTCCATCATATTTCTCTCTCCTCGCCGGATGAATCAAGCTGCGAATTGCCTTCAGTTACATCCGTCGATCGAACAAAGCCGTACGCTTTCGCTCAATTCGATCCTCAATCTCGAAAACCCACATGCCCAATTCCGCCATACATTTGTCAAAACCGACCACACCAATCCAATTCTCAAACCCCCTTTGAATATCCTCGTCTCGTCTGCGTCCGCGTCCACCCACAAAGCTCCAATCCCTTCTTTTTCTCTCACCTCCTGGGAATTTTTGTCGCCGACCCGAATCGTAAAGAATGACGCTGACAGCACCCCGAGCCGCCCGGAGCCTCATCGCGTGCCGCCTGCCGGATCTGGACTCGCCGGTGACGTCTTTGGGTAATGGAAAATTAGGGCTTATGGGAATCCCGAGGAGGAGTTTCTGGGGTTTGAGTAAAGGGAGGATGTTGGCGGCTAGAAGGCCGATTATTGCCATGGAAGGTTCTAGAATGTACGTGAGTGGAACAGAAGATGGGGTTGGTGGTGGCGAGGGTTTACAGAAGTTGGATTGTGTCAATGGTTTGTAGATTCCTTTTTCAAAGTTTCAATTTGGAGTTCCATTTTTCAAAGGAGTTTTTAGATGCTTGGATTGTTGTTGGATTGGGATTTTGATAGGAATTGCTGGTTGAATTCACATCTCACATTGTTGCTTCTCCTTGTGCTCTATTTGTTTGCTTGTAAATTTGTTTGTGCCCAAATTGACTTATTATCTTTGGTTGGTGCAGGTCAGCCGAGAATGTCCAATGTTGGGAATTCGTCGAATATCCTATGGCACAAGTGTTCTGTGGAGAAAGCAGACAGAGAGCAATTGCTTCGGCAGAGAGGATGCGTTGTTTGGGTCACAGGTCTCAGCGGCTCAGGTTTGTTTTTTGTTCTTAAACATGTACTTGTTCTCACACATGCTGCTTCGAGCTTTTTGGGAGCAAGATTTCAGTTTTTTCGCGTAGCTAGATAGGTTATTTTCATGTCACTGAGAACTCTGCAGCGAGTACGGTGTGTTGATTTTAACTAAATGTTTATTCCAGGGAAGAGCACATTGGCGTGTGCTTTAGCTCGAGGACTGCATGCTAAAGGAAACCTGACTTACATTTTGGACGGTGACAATGTTCGCCACGGTCTTAATAGCGATCTTAGTTTTAAAGCAGAAGATCGAGCAGAGAATATCAGAAGGATGGGTGGGTATACATTTCACTCAGTTTTATATCTAAACTCAAATCTTTTGATTTCCTCTTTGTTGCTTTCGTTTTATTTCTGCTTTCTTATTTCGTGAATCGTAATTTTTTTTACAGGGGAGGTTGCAAAGCTCTTTGCTGATGCTGGTGTTATCTGCATTGCTAGTCTTATATCTCCTTACAGAAAAGACCGTGAGGCTTGCCGCTCGCTACTGAAAGAAGGAGAGTTCATTGAGGTTTTTACGAACCGTAGTTTCAAAACTGCTTTGATTCATATCAGCATTTTCATCGTCTTCTTCTTTTTTAAAAATTAATGATATAACGCAGGTGTTCATGGATGTGCCCCTCTCAGTTTGCGAATCAAGAGATCCCAAAGGACTCTACAAGCTGGCTCGAGCTGGGAAGATAAAAGGTACTTCTGTACTTAACCGTAAGCTTGTTAGCCAAAAGTTACATTCAGTGTTCCGGAAACTGAAGAAGCTTTTACCAAATTGACTACATTTGGTCATCTTATTATAGATTTGTTCTCCATACTCGAATGAAAAAACTGGCCTGCAAATGCGTCAAGTATTTTATTTCTTGATCAAGTAATTGGAAACTTCACGTGAGACATGGATTCTTTTGTGGCACAGGTTTCACCGGAATCGATGATCCTTACGAGCCTCCTCTGAGCTGTGAGGTATATATACATTATACAACGCATTATAATATAACATAACTCAAAAATCCTAACCTCTAAACACCACTTGTTATGTTACACTACGCAGATAGTCTTGACGCAGAAAGATAGTAACTGTGCCTCCCCCGACGCATTGGCTGGCACGGTCATATCCTACTTGGAGGAAAAAGGGTACCTGAACGCATCCTGATATCTGCCCGCCTCATGCCTTACGAACTAATCCCGCCTCCACATACTCCAAACGCAACGAAGGAAGGTTTAGGGTTAAATTTGAGTATAGGAAATTGCCCGTTTCCTTGTTTCTTCTCCTTCACAGGTTTCTTAATACTTATGCATCGACTCGTTAGTCTATTCATTATTCATGCGGTACGTAGAGAGTTAAATTAGATTGTTCTTGGCAAATGGCCAATGCCAACTTGTATAGATAGTTTTGTGGCAAATGGGTTGCGAGTAATTTTACTCTGTCGATTTTGAGTCATAGTGTTGCTGGTTTTCATCGATTTTATTTCATCGTTCCCAAGCTAAAGGCTTGCTAAATTATAGACAAATTGAAATGCGAGAAAGGCGATCACACCCACCAAAATATGTTCTCATCTTTTCTCCTTATTTGCTCAAAAGTCTTTGTGGACCTAAAATAGCAAAGTGGTGGTTGATGCAAAATGGATCGCTCAAAAGCCTTAGTTCATGAGTAAGGCTGGTATAATTCAAAATATGTTAATATTTGTTTCATTTATCAGTCATTATGGGACAAATCTCAATTGCATATACTCAACACTTGACTTCACTTAGAAAGTTGGACATATTTTTCGAAAACTTGTTGGCTCATCGTAGCGGCAATTAATAGGTGCGCTCAATGCTACTGCAATTCATACGAATTTTTATCTACACAATAGATCAGCGTAGATACGCAACACGTGCCTCCCACCTATTAGTGAATCCATGCTGCCGTCAAATGAGCATCTCGTCATGCACTTGGCACTTGCATGATGCGTTTCTGATATCATGTGGAAATGGGTAGATATTCTGATTTACACTCATATACGCTATTATCTCTTTCATTTATCAGTCGATGTGAACCAAATTCTCAAGTGCATATACTCAACAAAAAATGACTGACAATAAATGTTAATTTTAAGTAATTAAACGAAATAATTGAACTTTAAAATTTAAAAGAATACTAGAATTTTGTCGTGTAAACGAAATAGAAACTAAGTGAAGAATAAAATTTATGGCTTCCAGGCAGAGGCCCAAACCAGAGGCTGATCCCTCCACGCGAGGAATATTCCGGAAACCAACTCGGGAATACTTCCACTCACCATCGTCCAACCTTCTTTGTATCTCCTCAAGAGAGCCCTCACGTCGTCGCTAACCTCGTCGCTAAAACTCACCTGGCTAAAACCTCCGACATGCATTCTCTGAGCCCAACGAGCGGCAGGTTCCCGCCGCTCGATTGACTCGGTGGGGGAGCTAGCTAGCAAGTCCATGATGGCTCGACCGGCGTCGCGCTCCAGCATCAGCCTCTCATTGCTGGTCTTCGAGAAGCTGTCGTCTAAGGCTTGAAAGTAAACCCTAAACCATTTTAAGATTTCCTGAAACCCTTTCAAGAAATGAAAACCCTCGACGCCGATATCGAGATCGGCCTCTTCTTCCACGATCGTTACGATTCGTGGATTGAGTTTTTTGAATAGAGAGATGACGATGTCGCGCCGATTGTCGGCTGGTTTGATTGAATGGAGGGCGTTGATGGAGTTGATGGCTAGGGCTTCACCTTCTCTGACATCCAAATCGGAAAAGTTGAGCTCGGAGAGGTCGCCGGAGTGATGGATGAGGCTGCAATTAAATGGCACGCCCATCAACCTTGCGAACTTCTCCATTCGCACCATGATCTCCTTCATCACCGTCAGCACCGCCGCGTCGCGGCTGAGGACCACCGCAGTCAGGCGTAGATGCGGCGTGTCGTCAGACCTCGTGGCCAGCGCTTCTAGAAGCGTTGGCCATTGGGTGCAGTAGGTGTTACTGAAATCAATGATGTGAAGCTTGGTCTCACCATCTAGGGCTTCTAACAAAGCACCGTTACATGCCACGTGTCCAAAAGTTGTCCATGGGCTTAACTCCTGAAACTTAAGCATAGTCTTCCTCGTAGACTCGAATGAGCAGTTTTTATCGGAGGTGGAGACGGCAGCCCTGTAACAACTCTTGCCGGCGCCGGTCATTCGGCTGAAGAGTGCTTGGAGAAAGTAGGCGGCTAGTTTTTGATCAGTGTCGCCGTACGGCGAGCTGAGCTCGTTGAGCATCCACATCAGCTGCTGGACACGGCCGCTGTCCTTGTCGGCGATGGCTGTAGCGGTTTCTAGGAGAATGTCAGATGCCCACTTGCTTGAATCCAATCCGCTGACGTCAACTCCATCAATGCCATTTTTTGAAAACTCGGCTGCTGACTGCTTGTGGCCGAACCCCGTGAGTGTCCCGCCACCTGCGGTGGCTGTGGTGGTGGAGGGCTGAAGATATGACGATTGTGGGCTAGGATGAAGAGAGAGAGTATTAGGGTTAGGGTTGATGTTGTAAGGATCATATTGTTGGGAGGAAGAGGAAGAGAAATCATCTTCATCCATGAAAACGTCGAAGCATTCTTGATAGTCTCTAGCCCGATTCGGCTGGTGGTGGTAAGCGTAGGAAGAGGATGATCGGACCGATCCGGTCGAGGTCCGACTCGAGTTGAAAGACTGATCAGCGGGTGGAGAGGGTGTAGTAGTTGTTTGAAGATGATGATACTGATCTAGGCTCACAAGGTGGAACAAAGTATCCATGCTCTCGTAAAACTAAAACCCTTAAAAGCTTACGTTGGTGTGAAAACAACCTTAACTACTTTGTTTATGTTTAGAGAGAGAGATAGAGAGACTTGTCGGTAGAAGGGTTTGGGACACTGGCCAGGCCCCTTGATGGTCTTAAAAAGGGGTAGTGAAAATGATGATTAATGTAAGAAGTAAGTTGTGGGCGGAATCAAATTCAGAATGGAAGAGAAGTAGGCATTATTGAAACTTGTCCTACACAAGGGTCTAGTACCTTTATAAAGAGAAGTTTGAAGTGGCATGTAATAAATCTCGATATGTCCTCCAGGTAGTGGAAGTAGTAGTATATAGGGTATCGTGGGTCTCACAAAAGGAAGAAAGAGATAGATAGAGGACCATACATCATTGTATATGCAGACATAGGAATACTAAAGATCATATGATAATGTAAAACTGCATGTTGCCACTCGAGAAAGCTTGTTTGAGGAAGATGAAGAAGAATATTGTTTGAATGTGTTCACCGTTGAAGTTAGTTGTGTAGTGTAGTGTAGAGTTTGGTAGGTTTTAGAGAGAGAGAGATAGAGAGAGTGTGTGTGTGTGTGAGAGAGAGAGAGAGAGAGGGAGAGAGAGAGAGAACAAGCGTGCCAATTTGGGGCTCAGAAAAGCTGAGCTGGTCATGCATGGATGGTTGGTTCATCAAGACCTCATCATCAAGCCTAGCACTACATCAACAGCTTCATAATCCCATACACATACATAAAACAATGGAGCAAATGTGCACTTTAGGGTATGATTATGTGCACCACATGCTCTCTTAAATCTAGGGCATGCCTCATCCTCCCTTTCTCTCGTTTCAATTTTCCTTTATCTCTATCGAGTCCCCAATGTCTCACAAACTTTCCTATATATATGATTTTTATTAAGAAACGATTGCAATTAGATTCTGATGCAAATCGAGATGGTTGGACTAGTCCATCATTCCTCATTTGTAATTGTCTCATATTGAATTATAAGAATGAGTATATTCCTAAGGGATGGACAAATACGACAACCATACATTTTAAGGATTTTTTCGGCGTTTATATATTTAAAATTGAATTGAGCTGAATGACTAAAAATTATGACGAAATCAAAATATAAATTGAACGTGAAACAAGGAATGATAAGACAATAAAATTGTTTTAAATAAAATGGTTTAAAGATAATTGAACCGGTTAATAACGAACCAGTAATAAACTTGGTATGCACGGTTCGATTTCGATAAACCAAATTAACGAACAAAACCGCTCGTATATGAATGAAGCCGCCTTTTTCCAGACGAGCCGCAGAATGGACTGCAAATCGCTGGCCGCGTACAACAACGCTTCACTTTCTTACTTCAATGGCGGATTTCCCGCCAAATTCATCGAATCGAAGACTCCCAAGGCGTCAAGCATCACAACCAACACACTCAGCGCAACCCACCTCCAGCCGAACCCAATTGGGTCGGTGCAAGTGCAGGAAAAGCCTGTCAGAAGGCATCAAATTGGCAAACCAATCCGCCCCAAAAAGAAGAAATTAGGTATAGTTGCATCGACGAATGTGCCGGATGTTTTACGGCTGATGGATGCTCTGCGCCTGCAGATAGGCGTTGATGTGTATAGTGAGCTGGTAGAGGATTGCACGGAGTCTGGGGATTCAATTGGAGCTGAAGCGTTGCTGGATCATATCCTGAAGAGTCGGGTTCGGCCGCCGGTATCGTTGTTGAACCGTTTGTTGCTTATGAGTGTGGAATGTGGATTATTTGAGACTGCACGCCAAGTGTTTGATAAAATGCCTGTGAGGAACTTGATTTCTTATGCTGTAATGATCGCTGCGAGTTTCGATAAGGGTGAGTTTGAGGAGGCTTTGGGTGTGTTTGTAGGACTAATTGATGGGAACTTTTTTGTCGGAGAGACTGACTTTCCTTTGTGGATAGTTGATTGTGCGCTCAAGGCTTGCCTGCACACAATGAATTTAGAGCTTGGCAGACAAGTGCATTGCTTGTTGGTTAAACAAGGCCATATTAACGATTCGTGTCTGGGTAGCTCGTTGATTAATTTCTATGGAAATTGTAGGTGCTTGGAAGAAGCTGATTCTGTTTTTGATCAAATAGCTTGTCGAGATACCGTTGTGTGGACTACTCAGATTGTGAACAAATGTAAAGAAGGGAATTTCGACGATGCTATTGATGTATTTAAAGAGATGGGGAGGGAAGGAGTAAAGATGAATCATTTCACATATTCCAGTGTTCTCAGAGCTTGTGGCAGTTGTAGTATTTCGGCATGGTGTGGTACGCAAGTCCATGCTAGAGTCGTTAAGTTGGGGTTTATGCCAAATTGTTTCGTGCAGTGTGGGCTTATTGACATGTATGCAAAACGCGGGTTATTGTCAAAAGCAAGAAGGTTGTTTGAGATGATTCAGGATGAGAACAATGTGGCCTGTTGGAATGCGATGATTGTTGGGTACCTGCACCACGGTCACCGCATCGAGGCTTTGAAGTTATTGTATAAAATGAAGGATGCTGGACTCCAGCCGCAAGAATCCCTTTTCAGTGAGGTAAAAATTGCCTGTGGCAGTAGTCTTATTCTCACCAGCTTACCATGACAATGGCGGGACAGTTTGCATATTGACTGGGATACCATAGTCTTCCTTGCCAAAACTCAAGCAGCAGCAATGGAGACTTGATATATATGTCGTCGCGACCTTTGCTTAATCTGCATATTGCATCGACTACTACCTGCTGTCACTTCCTAAGATCAGCGAGGCGGACAACGAAAAGGGATTCCCCGGAAGAACTGGAAAATAGTGTTTCTCATTTCGCCATTTCCAGGTATGTGTGACCTCAATACCAAACAAGTTATCTTCTTGCAATGTTAGACTGGTTGATGGCGTCATATGGGTTTCTTGTCAGCATCTTGATGCTTGGCATTGTGATTTTTGTGTATTTTTGATCCATTCTGTTTCTCAATTTTTGCAGTGCTTTGTGAATTGTTGGAAAATATGTGTTTAAGATGATTAGCAGCTTGCAGTTAAATCAACCTCGATTTGCGCCAGCAGCCATCGTATCTCCAGAATCAGGTTTGGTCCAAATTTCACAGCAAATCCTTCATGGCTGTACGACCAATCTCCGCCGTCCACGTGTCCATCCGCACTAGCCAACGATAATCCAACGGTCAACTTCCATCTCACGAATCATAAAGCTTCATAATAAAATGCTTAATCCGTAAAAGACTCCAAGGTTTCCAGAGAGGTCAAAATCGATAAAGACGAGTTTCGTGGTCGCTGTTTGGAGATCTCTCTCCGGAGGGAAAATTAGGCTCTGAGATTCCTCGCCGTTGGATCAGATCTCTCGATTGATTGCCCATGGGGTTGTGGGAAGCTTTTCTCAATTGGCTCCGAAGGTGAAAATCCCTTTTCACTTTTTTCCAGTTTTTGCTTCTGTGATTTTAGATCGATCTCTTTAAGCAGTTTGGATTTTTTTTTTCAATGTTTGTTGTTTCCTGATGGTTAATCCGGATTTGCAGTTTTTTTTTTGTCATGACATTTTTTCTTCGAGATTTTGTAGTTTGGTCAGTTATTGTAGAGTAAATTCTCATCAGAAGATGGCCCGAGTTTTATCTGCATTGGTCTGGTTCATATGTAGAAACATGGTAGACAGCTACTACGATTCAGACAGGATTTACTATCCTAAGTGGTAGTCTCTATGATGTTGAAATTCATAAATTGTTTTAAAGTGCATTCTTTTACCAAAGAGAATCAATAAGAAGGATGATTTAAAGTTATAGCTTTGGAAGAAACCTAGGAACGAAGAAAAAAGCATTCAACTGACACTTAATTGTTTAGTCTTCAATCCCATTGCCCAAAAGAAATTGATTACACAGGTTGATATATGCGCGTTGAAGATATATATATTTTTGGGCAGGTGCCGTTATTGTAATGTCTGCAATCATTTGTTTGTGTTGTGTTGAGGGATTGGATTGAACATCCAAAATTCTTGTAGTAGAAAGGAAAAACATATGAACTATGGCTTCTCTTGCATTCACTAGGAACACTGTATATCCTTTCGGTGTCTGTTTTGAGTTTAACCATCAATAAACTTTTCAAATAATTTACAAAGATGTATTTTATCCTCAGTTTGGTACTGTATGTAAGATTCTTTGAAATAGCTTCCTGTATCTGAGGGCTTCTATGTTCAATAATCAGTGATAAGTTTCTATTTAGAGCAACCTGTTCCTCCTGTGATGTTTTTATTTTAACACTTATCTGTATAGCTTCCTTTCGCAGCAGCCATGTAAATTCAGTATTCTCCTTTTGGTGCAGGGAAAAGGTATGGTTAAAGGATATGGAAGTAGTTATACATAGATATAATAACTATAGACTGCACGAGTGCGTCTATTTTTTTACTTTTATTCACGCTCTTCTCTTGTATTTCCATCAGATTTGTTGTTTTTTGAGATTTTCTGGGTGCTGTCTATGTTCTCAATTTATATTCAAGTTCACTAACTGGACCTTGTACCTTTTTGGCAGCCTATTTTTTAAGCAAGAAATGGAATTGTCACTTATTGGTCTTCAGAATGCTGGAAAGACTTCATTGGTCAATGTTGTTGCAGTAAGTCGACGTAATAGATAACTATATATGAATCATTAGTTTTATCTACTAACTGATGTGGCTAATCTCGTGAAATTCACTTTTCTCTGGTCGTAGACGGGTGGATACAGTGAAGATATGATTCCTACGGTGAGTACTTCATATTGGTCATCAGAGATGGTAACTGAATCTGCTATAATCATTAATGATTCTAACGGTTGGGGTTCGTCTGCCTGCAGGTGGGATTTAATATGAGGAAAGTAACAAAAGGAAACGTTACGATTAAGCTATGGGATCTTGGAGGCCAACCCAGATTCCGCAGTATGTGGGAGCGATATTGCCGGGGTGTCTCTGCTATTGTGTAAGGATTTAGGTCCAAATGTCCTAGTTTGACACTCTTTTTTTGCGTCAATTAGCCTTTGCTTCCTCTGTCATACTCAGCAAACTAATATCTCCAAGATTACTTAATAGCTAGTTGGTAATTTTTAGAAAACAGTGAACTAAAAATACTTGCTTGCGTTGATATATAGGAACTAGCAAGCTGCTATTGCACGTTTTTAGCTTGCACAGTATCGCTCATTATCCTCCCACTGGGTTTATGTAACTAAACAGACTAATGGTTGTTTCTGAATTCTGATTCATTTCTTTTGGTGCATCCGTTTGAATACTCGTATCATTTGCAGCTATGTTGTTGATGCTGCTGATTTTGACAACCTGAACATCTCCAAAAGCGAACTGCATGATCTGTTGAGCAAACCTGCCCTGAATGGCAGCCCGCTACTCGTTCTCGGGAACAAAATTGACAAACCCGGAGCGTTGTCCAAAGAATCTCTGGTTGACCAAATGTAAGTTACTTCAATACAACACTTGAACTAACAATATAAGCATCATATGTTTTCTGAATCGAGCAAGGTAATTTCCTTCAATCTCTGAAATTATATGCAGGGATCTGAAGTCAATCACAGATAGGGAAGTCTGCTGCTTCATGATATCATGCAAAAACTCAACCAACATCGACTCTGTCATCGATTGGCTGGTGAAGCATTCTAAATCCAAGAACTAATCTCTGATCATTGCACCTGTTCATTGGACTTCCTTGTTTGAGTTTTTCATGCTTGTTGATCCTCCCGTTAAATCGTTATATCTTGCACATACCGGCTCGGTGTCCCATAGCTTTGTTTCTCATTATCACTCTGTAAAATTCTTGTTACTAAGGTCCTCTGTTCAGTAGCGTGCTCTGAATTTTTATGTCCTGTTTTTTTTCTGTATACAATCCAGTAACTGAAATCATGTCGTTAGTAAATGTATTTACGTCGTTGGCGTGTCGTCGCTAAAGTTAGTCCACGGTTTACTTGAAACCTCAAGGGCTAATGTGTAATTAAACAAATCTTTGAATCCTGAATTCGAATTTTCGATAAACTTTTGGTCCCTGGAAAATTTTCATTTTCTGGAGAATTCTAGCAGGTTTTTTCAGACGATTCAAACTCTATGATAATAACTGGTATCGGCTCACTTGATCGATCTGCCGGCTAAAGATGGCGAATTTGATCAAAAGGGCGGTGCACCCGGGTCGTAATCTGGGCTCTCTGCTCCGACCTTTCTCGACCGATGCGCTGGTGGAGAAGTTGCAGCCGGGGGAGATAGGGATATTGTCCGGGATTCCCGAGGAACATCTTCGCAGAAAGGTATAATTTTTAATCGAAATTTCGTGCCATTTTGATTGAGTTATGTTATTGTTGTAATGCTGTATTTATGGTGTTGAGATTTTTTTGGATTTGTTGGCGGTCAGGATTTGGGTAGTTTAGAATTTAGGGTACTTTGTATTCATTGAAAATTTTGTAGTGATTAAGCTGAGATTGAAAGTCTCAGTTTGCATGTGAATTTGAACAAAGGGCTTGATCTCTGCGAAGCAAATGTTTAGTTTCTGTATGATTGATTCAGTGCATTTCTTAATGTTCCGAGATTAACGTGTTAGATTTTGTGCATGATGTTTGTGAATGATAGAGGAATCATGTTCAAATTTGAATTCATCTTGGCCTTGCATTGTATGTTTCTTTTTGGTTAAATCTGAGGTTTGGAGTCATTTCATTTTAAGTAGGTTATTATTTACTCACCTGCAAGAAGTGCGACCCAGCAAGGGTCAGGAAAGCTTGGAAAGTGGAAGATCAATTTTCTATCAACTCAAAAGTATGTATTGCTACTTGGATATCTATTTTAGGGATAGCTACGATTTGTTGATGTTTTAGTTGAGAGGTCATTCATTGCATGGTTTTTCTCTAGCCTTTGCAGGGACTATCTGCTGTGTTTCGTTCTTGCATATTGTGCATTAGACATGTTTAGTTACATTGATTTCACACTACTGAATTCATTGCAACAAGTGCAGCAGCATGCTCTTATTACCAAAATCTATTGTACCCTTCTGTGAAGAAATTATCGATCTTCGCAAGTTCCGTACTTGAGTTTTTATGGCAATTTTTCATGTCTGGAATCTAACTCTGAAGCTTCTGATAGTTATTGGTTGTTGCAATAAATTACTCATAGATGAATAGTGTCAACTGTAAACCATATGCTGTCCCTCAAGCCCAACCCAACACTTTTGATCACTGGTTTATATGCTAAAAGGTTTTCGTAAATCCTGAGAAAATGTAAAAATTTTGAGGCCCAATCTACTTAATGGCCGAGCTCCTCTGCCAGTTGCGATTTCCTTTCAAGCCTGAACCTTTTTAGATATTTTAGTGTCACTGATCATTAACATTATTCTCACCCTATGTAAGGTGGTTTTGCATTCAATTTCATGAACTATGTATTATTTTTAGCTGAAAAGGGAATAAATATTTATCCATATAATTAAACTTTGTCGACTCGGTTTTACAGATGGGAAAATCCTTTGATGGGTTGGACATCCACGGGTGATCCATATGCCAATGTGGGTGATGCTGCTTTATCATTTGACAGTGAAGAAGCTGCAAAAGCATTTGCAGAGAAACACGGCTGGAACTATGTGGTACGACGGGCTACATTTACTTATTGTCTCAAGCCTACTTTGATTTTATAGTCGTCAATATAACTATATTCCACAAAGTCATTTTAAAGTGCTAAACATAAAGATCATCATTCTTATCACTCGTTTTCATCCATACTTGGCTTCCCTTCTTATGCAGGTCAAGAAGAGGCAAACACCAATATTGAAGGTATGCAAAACTATTCCTTATCTGATTTACCAAACCATGAAAACATGTTTGCAGTGACAACACAATTTTGCTCATGGTATGATATATTGGCTACTGAACATAAACGAGGCTTTTTTTCGAAGTCCGCATAAACATGTGTTCCATTTGTATGTCATTCTTCACTGTGAAGTAGCCTTTCATTATTCAAGGTGTTCCGGTTAAATGCTCGTCTGATTAGAAGTGAAATAATTCTCAAGTTTTCACACTTTATGCTAGTGGCTTGATTTTTCTCCGAGCTCTGGCCTTTTGAAACATACAATTTTTGCTTAATGTTTTGTCGTCGTGGGAAGTACATTCTTGAAACCATTGTGCTAATTCCACTGGAGCTCTTTTATGTAGTTAACACGGCTCATTAGCGCGTCTCCTGGTCTGTACAGGTGAAGGCCTATGCAGACAACTTCAAGTGGAAGGGCCCTCCCAAACCCGAAGAAGGGGCCGCCTCCAGCATCATCTCAGAGCATCAAAACAAATAATCACTCTCCATTGGACATGATACTATTTATAGTACATAAGTGCAATTGTGGAAGCAAGATAATAATATTGGCTTCTCGCCATGGAAAATTTTCAATCACAGGGGTCGAGTTTATTCATTGGAAGATTTTAAGGTGATGAATTGTATACATCAGAAATTGGCTGAGGGATGAATCTGACAACATGTCACAGCAACATATTACAGTTGTAGAGGAGTGAACTGCAGTCTTCTAGAAGCAAATATCGCAGCAGCAGCACAACTCGCATGCAAAGCAACAACACAGACCCGCCAAGCTGCACCGCGGCCAATAACATAATGACATCATCAAACATGTTTTTACAGCTGCAGAGATCAGATCAGATATGAGATGTAACGCACACGCACACGGACGCACTTACCATCCTTCAGCCGCGCCAGAGCTGTTGTTCTGCAGAGGAGGCTGCTGGATGTAAACCGCATTAGCCGCAGGAGGCGGCGGGCCGTAAACTGGCTGGGGTGGGGGCGGGTAGCCCTGTGGCGGGTATCCTTGCGGAGGGTACTCTGGATATCCTGGCGGCGGGTACTCTGCCCCAAACAAACAAAACCAGTCAAAACATAAAGCAGCAGAGCGAGAGAGAATTTGGAAGATATTGGAGATGATGGGTATGGATCATTACGGCACGCAGGAGTTGGGTAGCTCATGCTGGCTCAATCTGAATTCTGATGTCGTCTGTCTGAGAATACGAGGTTGTTGGATTTATACGATGATGAGGGAGTGGGGGTTTTCGAGGAAGGTTGGATGGGGTTTCTATGTGATTTTTGAGATGACCAATAATGTAAATGTTTTTCATCGTATCGCGCAGATTTGCTATTTTGTACATACTGAGGATCAAATCAAATACGCGTTTTTTGAAATCACTTATTATTGTATGAACATTGCATTTGAATACTATTTTTTATGACATTTATGGAACGAAATCGTGACATTTTTCCAACACGTTCAACTTAATGCGACTATTGAAATGCCCATTTTCTTTTTGAATAAATTTTATTCGTGCATATTTCGAAATATTTTAAGAACACGTCATCACTTTCTTAAATGTTATCGTATGTTTAATGATTTATTGCTCTGAAATTTAAGTTTTGGCTTCTTATAATATTGTCGGAATCAGATCCGATGATTTTATCATATGTTTAATGATTTATTGCTCTGAAATTTAAGGTTTGCCTTCTTATAATTCTGTTGGAATGAGATCCGATGAAGTGCGATGAATTATGATGCGACGTTTTCATGAATAATTCAATATAATATAATTTTTTATATTTAAAATATTTTCTTTCGAATAAATCTATATGATTGTATTTGGTTTGATTGAAGAGAATCTTAATCCAAAGAGAGTGATATATATTTGTTTACGGTAACATTAGGGTTTTACCCTATATGTCAGCCTGTATGGCATTTGTCAGCCTATATGGCATGAGTAAAACGAGGGAATGGAGGAGGGAGGGGAAGAAAGAGGACGTTTTGAGATTTTAAGGTGATGATGAAAATGAAAGAATGAGAAGAGAAGCGACAGCATTAGGACAGAATTAAGTCAAAATACCAACTATATATATTTTGAAATATCTCATCGAATACTAAATATATACAAAATGGGGCATTTTGAATGTTTTAAAGAGGACATTTCGGTATGAAAGGGCTGCTGGCCAGATGAAGAAGGAATTATAAATATTTCCTGCACGGAATACTTGATATAAGTCCACCAAATGGGGCTTCAACCAATGTTATTTTACTTGTAGCGTGTATGACCACCTTATATGACATGCATGTGTAAAAAACGTGGGACATGAAAATCTCACCTTGTACTATTACAGAGCTGATCAAGTTCCAAGCTCTGGGATGCTCGGAAGAGCTGGCCTCCATTGTTGCCTCTTCATCCTTATGCTACTGCCTATACTCATGTAGCTCCCATCATCCTCAGCCTCCTGATCATCACATATATCACAACACCCCAAAAAAATAACAAGACCTTGCTATCATGGCTTCTCAGGCAATTTCCATTCCATCATTGTAGAAATGATACTTTACCAGATCAGCAAAATTTCTCAATATCTCTGCTGATTATAACAGTTAAGTGACTTTCCTTGTACATACTTCAAATCCGCAATCTTCTTCTTAGCAAATATTAATTACAGAGAAATTGAATGCACTGACCCACCTGCTACTGATTTGGTGCAATATCTAGTTGGGATTGATAACCATGTCTTTCTCCTAATCTTACAGCCATGATTTTTTGTGATATATCAAATGTCAAATATCAGTTTAAGTTCAGTTAACCAGTCCAGTCCCATCAAAACCTATGCTAATAAACCAAACCATCAAACGACTTGACGCATACAGAACAAGCATAGTAGAAAGAAAAATGACTCTCAAAAAGTCTAGTCTGCAAACATTGACCCACATTTTAACAACACTGCATCAATCACTACAATACTAGACCATCTTTATTCCTTGAATCAAGCAAACTTTTCATCTAACCCTGCCCAAATCAAATTGCGTTAATTTCAACTGAAGAGGAATTCTTGGAGGGGTCTCGAGCTGGTACCGGTTTCTGTAAAATAAATTGAGTTCATGTTACCTGCAAAGGTATGTGATCGGCTCCAGATTCCTGTTTTGGCCTCTTCTCGCATCCTTCCTTCTCCTTCAATAGCTTCCCCAGTTTCCCGCATTTATTCGCGTTGAACTCCTTCAGCACATCTATCAGAAACAACAGATTTAAACCTAATCGTTTGACCAATTTGGTCTGAAATTCAGAAACAAATATTTATTTATTTATTTATTGAGTCTACTAGGTTTAACCTTCGAAGCTGATGAGCCGATAGACGTGTCCGAATTGCAGAGAATCAATCGGACGTAGGAGTTTCAGTTGCTTCACCGCCCCGCCATTGTAAGATGACCTCGATTCTGGCGGCTGCGGCGGCGGCGTCGTCACCACCAGCGCCACGTAGTGTCCTGGATTGGAATTCATCACTTCCTGAGCGCTAACCGAGAAGTATAATCGCTCGATCCGTTTGTCAGGACGCTGGATCAGAATCGTCGCAGCCTCCGACGTATGACAATTCCCCATCCCACACAGAAAATTCGTGTAAACTTCTCCAACAATCGACCTCGCGATCCTGAAAAGCTTCTAGCAAACTGATGAATCTGTAGAAGCGGCTGCCGCAATTAGAAATCAATTACATCGCCGATTCCAAAATAGAAAAATTCAACATCAACGATCGGGATCGCACATATCTGTTTTAACCAGAAACGTGATCGCCGTGGCGTGAAAATGCAAAACGGTGTATTGATGAAGGAGGATGGAGATTTTTCATATTGTACCTGAGGATACTATCCTTTGCCGGAATCTCTAGCCGGTGTGGCAGCGTTTGCGTTCTGCAGCGAAGCTGATATTTTTATGTGGACGCGAAAATGGTGAGACTGAAAGATGATTTTGAAAATCTATTGCAATCAGCGCTTTATATAGTCAGATAAATAATTATAATTTGGTCCCTGAAGTTTACTTTATCTGAATAAGAACATTTCAAATGTGTAGAATTTTGCAATTAAGCCCCTCTTCGATTCGCTGATAATGAAGTGCTTAGAAAGTTTGGACACTTCTGTATCCTCAGGAGAGAACCTTGATAGGTCTGCAACATTTGTTTTTTTGCCCTAAAAATAATAACGTTATGGAAACCCTAAATCTAAAAACAGCCCATCTTCCCGCGCGATCAATTCGGCCCAATTAAGCCCTTTATTTCTCAAACCGAGGCCCAGCTCAAATTCAATTGGACCTAATTCAAATTACTGGGCCGGGTTTGACCGGTGGCCCATTAATAATAAATATTTGTTCAATTTTTATATTAATTTAATGAATTTCTGTAATTAAATACCGCATCCAATCATGTCAGGAATCCCTCCGCGATTTTCTCAACACGACATCCGTCCTCGAATCGTCAACCAACAAAGCATCCATCCCAAGGGCAAAATCGTAAAATCTTCAACATCGCATCACAACCTTAACCGACATATTTAATTGAACCGAAACTGATTTAAACCATTTACTTAATTTTACTTAAATACTTAAAATAATAACTTTATTGATATACCTAGTAAAAATATTTATTTTTTTAATCGAAAAAATCAATTTAATTTAAATAGTCATATTTTAAGTCAGCCGTTAAGTCATACAAAACTCGCCACCCGCGATAAACCAAACTCGGAAGGCTATTGAACCGAATCAACCGATCCCAACCGTCCATAACGTTCAAAAGGACACGTGTCATTGCTGAAGGGGAGACACGTGGTCTAAAACGATAGCTTCATTTCTCACGCTCACCGACGCAGCATCATCTTCACTCACTTCACATTCAACTCTCTCTGTAAATATCAAACCTTTCCAGAGACGAAACCCTTACAGTTTTCCTCTGCAGATTTCTCGCTGCTCGGTTCGGCGGTCGGAGCTGATATAGTGGCAGGATGCATCAATGAGTTTGTGAGTTGGGTTACTGTTTGAGATTTTTGGGAGCTGAGGAGGAGGTGGGTGATGGCGCCAACAGCCGAGCATCCGCATTTGCAACTGCAAGGCTCTCCGATGACGATGAAGAACGCCAGTCGAAGCAAGTCTACGGCGACTTCGTTCATCACGGATGTGTTTCTGTTCATCGCTGGAGCACTCGCTTTGTGTCTCCTTGTTTGGACCTTCTGGTCGTTCGTAAACCCGTACGCAAATACGAACTCGAGCTTCAAGCAGATGCTGGTCGAGAATGGGGATCCGGATTCTGTATTGGCTCCGGAGAATACGAAGCGAGGTGGAGAGGGGATGGAGTTGGGGAGTGATGCGCAGGAGAGGACGTTTTACGACGATCCTGAGCTGAGCTACATGATCGGGAACCCGGTGAAGGATTGGGACGAGAAACGGAGCGAGTGGATGAAATTTCACCCGTCGTTCGCCGGCGGAGCGTCGGAGAGGGTGATTGTGGTGACAGGCTCGCAGCCGGGGCCGTGCAAGAATCCGATTGGGGACCATCTGCTGTTGAGGTTTTTCAAAAACAAGGTCGATTACTGCAGGATTCACGGATACGATTTGTTCTACAACAACGTGTTGCTGCATCCGGAGATGTCGAGCTTCTGGGCGAAGCTGCCGGTGGTGAGAGCGGCGATGCTGGCCCACCCGGAGACCGAGTGGATCTGGTGGGTGGATTCAGACGCTTTGTTTACTGATATGGAGTTCAAGATTCCGTTTCAGAAGTACGAGGGTTTTAACCTGGTGGTTCATGGATGGGATCATCTGATTTACGAGAATCGGAGCTGGACCAGCTTGAACGCCGGGGTTTTTCTGATCAGAAACTGCCAGTGGTCGATGGATTTCATGGAGGTTTGGGCGAGGATGGGTCCGCAGAGCGCCGACTATGCCAAGTGGGGAGAAATCCAGAGGTCAATTTTCAAGGACAAGCTCTTCCCAGCCTCTGATGATCAAGCAGGTCTAATCTACTTGATCTTGCAAGAGAATGAAAAATGGGGGAAGAACATTTTCCTAGAGCATGATTTCTACTTTGAGTCCTACTGGGTTGACATGGTTGCCAAGCTGCACAACTTCACCCAAGCCAAACAGAAACCTGAGCTGGAACACCGCCAGTTGCGGCGGAGGCATGCTGAGAAGGTGACAGAGGCTTATGGTGCCCGGAGGGCTGAGCTAGTTAAAGATGCTGGACTTGGGTATGACTATGGCGGATTTAGTGGACCGGTCATTATACATTTCACTGGATGTGAGCCCTGCAGTGGGAATCATAACCAGTTGTACAATGGGGAGAGTTGCTGGGAGGGCATGAATCGAGCCTTGACTTTTGCTGATAATCAAGTCCTGAGGAACTTCGGGTTTGTGCATCTGGATTTATCCGATTCTGCATCTGTATCCCCTCTCCCGTTTAATCATCCTGCCCCAGTTGAAGACTCATCAAATGAGACATTGGCAACATGAAACCAAGGTTCGAGCTTGTATTTTGTTTTTAGCATAGATCATCAGTATCTGACACTTTGCTTCATTGCAGTTTTGTGCTTTTCTTGAGATTTCCTCTTCTGCTTTTTGATGCATGATTGAGACATAATTAGACATGTTCCAAGAAAAACATAGAAAGTGAGAGATTTTGGTGGGTAGGTTGGTAGATTGAATGCTTTAAAATGGGGGGTTCTCCTCGCACCCCCCACCCCTCCCCAACACAAATACACCCCCCGCGGGGCCCACCAAATTTTCCCATTATACCCCCAACATTTAATTAATCCAAATCCATATATATTTAATCCAAATTCATATATATATCTCATTCACCAATAATTCTTTTAATTTTTATAATAAATTTTTTATTTTTATTTTTAAAACATAACAATAAAAAAGTAAGTATTGATTTAAAACTATTTATAAATTAACATAAATATTATATATATTATATTTAATGATATATTATCATCAATTCAAAACAATCTATAAATTAAATATATAACACATTTTTTTTGAGTTATCTATTGATTAGACAAAAACTAAGTCATACTCGACATATATATAATACATAAATTAATATTTCGTAATGTATTGTCAAATCTATTTTGTGTTTCGTATTGTATTGTCAAATCTATTTTTGTCCACTAACTTTTTGGATAACAAAATTTGTAAATGTATTGTATTGTCAAATTTATTTTTGTCCACTAACTTTTTGGATAACAAAATTTGTAAATGTATTGTATTGTCAAATCTATTTTTGTCCACTAACTTTTTGAATAACAAAATTTGTAAATATATTGTATTGTCAAATCTATTTTTGTCCACAAATCTATTTGCAATCACTTCGTGCAACTTTTTTTACACCCTTATCATCCGGTGCCACCTGTACCAATGTGGTGGTGGAATCATTCATCGTACGAAGCTAAAGGACGGGCATCTTCATATAAGATACGTGCTGATTTATGGCGCGAAATCACAACCACGGGGCCTCCAGGAGCACAATTTGGAGGAAATACTGATTAGATATGTTTACTTTTTATGTATTTATTTTTAGCATTGTTGTATGTTTTTTATGAATCCAAATTAATGATTGGCTAACCAATCAAAACAATATAATATAAAATAATAATATATACAATAAACACATAACACAAATTTTCAAATATGAATATATAACATATTATTAATTAAACGAAATAAATTATTATTTGCCCTAAATAAAATTAAACTATTTTCTAAATATAAATCATAAATAAAATTATCTTACTACAATAAATTTTTTTAATTAGTTACTCACTCACTCTTAATTATAAGTTCTATTAAAATTTTAAAAAAAATCAAACACAATATATATTTTTTTTAAAATTGATACATGTTGTATTTTTATTTTTATTTTTTACTATTAATTATTATAGAATATTTTCTGATTAATAATAATAAATAACTATGGTAAATTAATTTATAATATTAATTGAATGTAATTGAATTTTAAATGGTAAATTAATTTATAATATTAGTTGAATGTAATTGAATTTTAATTATTATTTAATTGAATTTTAAAAATATATATAATATTTAATTAAATATATAAAATTAATTGAATGTAATTAAGTAAAAGGAGGAGGGTATATAGGTAAAATGACAATTGAGTTTTTGTCGTGGGGGGGTGCGATGAGCACCTCCCTTTAAAATTGAAGCCTAAGGGATTAATGTAGGTCATGATCAGCACTTGGCTTACTTTAGCTCCATTTTGAATGTTACTTTTAGCTTTACCTCAACCCAATTGCTTAATTGATTGCATCTTATACCATTAGGTTTAAAATTTGTATATGCTAGCATGTTACCTCAGACTAGGGCTTCTTTGACTGACCTCAGTATTGGATTCAATGTGTGAATGATTTCTTTAAGTTCACATTGCTGATAGCTCTGTAAACTGTTATGGATCTTTGTCCTGTTGCTAATCTGTCTTTGTTAGTTTAAGCCATGTTTTTAAGACATCCTCTGCAAGCATCTAACTAGTTTAGAATTTAGATAGTGTGAAAATAAACAAAAGAGGACTGGAAACAGAGAGAGTTCCCAAGTGGGTTGATATTGAAATCACTGCTACTGGACACTCATTTATATAAATCATGTTCCTGCCAAATTCAAGTCATGACACCATGAAGCTTTACTCAATGTTTCTGCATTTGTTGCATGCATGATAACATGGTCATTGTCAGTATCAGACTTCAATATTGGTTTCATTAATTTCAGCATTGGTGGACCATTTTTCATCAGTTTATGGACAGTGACAATAATCCTTTTAAAAATTATGTAGGAGAATATGTACCTTAGTAACATGGTCACTGTTGAGACCACTCTGGTTTAATGGGAATGTACTTGAGATAGCAAATGACAGCTGCTGGGTTTGGAAATTGGATATGACTTTACACTGGTAAGATTTGAGAATAGAGGAAGAAGCTAGCTCAAGGTTCTACTTTGTATAAGTAAGCTATGTATTGTGTAAGCTTCTGGCTCTATTTACTATTGGAGAAAGTAATAGAAAATTACTTTCTACTGTGGTTGATATATTTTCTCACAGTATATGATGATAATTTGCAATTAGAAGAAAAAGTTCCCAATTTATCATGTTTCCCATGATGTCATTTGTTTTGAGAATAGTCCATTTATGCCATATTTTTCACAAGCAAATAAAATATTGTCATTAGCAGTTTCCCATCGTACATTTGTCATCGCGAAATGAGACGAACTGTTATTGCGAGTAGCGGATTTGTGAAGAAAAAAACGATGCACATGGCTCTGAATTTGCACTTTAGGACAAAAAGCTACGGCTAATAGCGGTTTTAGTAGATAATGATATTATAATTTAATATTAGAAATACTATGACTTTTTATTTTTAGGAAAAAAATGTATATGAATATTTTCTAAAACACTTAATTACATTAAATAGAAGTTAAATCTAAACATAAGCAATAAATATAGAGATTGAAATTACATACTTTTACTTAATTTAATGATTTATCGGAAAATGAAAGTTGATGAATGTTCTCAAGTTACTAATTAGGGTGTGTTATTTTGCACTGAATATAAATGGACTGAAGATTTTGATGTCCCGATTTGAACTGTATTAAACTATTGAGATTCTAAGTTTAAAAAACAGACCCCTAAATTAAATATTTTCAACGAGCAAATATACAAATTAGTGTGAACTCGACCATATAATCAAATGTTCTTATTTATATATTTATTTTAAATGTATACAAGTTAGAAGTTATCTATAATAATCAACATTCATTTCCAAAAATAGAATCATGGTATTTGTAACATTAAATTACACGTGGATATTAATATTGTTTTCTCCCATATTTCACTGAAAATGAAAAAATAGTCATGGTTTGACCTGCTGAAAATAGTAAATGTTTGGAAAATGAAATCCATTTTGGAATTATTTTAAAATTAGAAACAAAAAATCAAGGATGTTTTTCATGACAGTAAAATATGGAAGTTTAGATATTTGTACTGGGCGATCTGAGAATGTGAGTAGATTGGCATCATCATGTCTAAGGTGAAGGACTATTGTCGATGGAGATCCTTGGCCAGGTTGGTCCAGTTCAGTGCTGGATCGATGTGTGTGTTTATGGTGGTCTGGCTGCTTTGGTGGGTTGCCAGACCCTACGTGAGTGGCATCCATGATTTTGAGCTCAGGGCAGGGCGGGAGGATGATCTCTACCTGGACAACCTGAGTAACAGTTACATGGTTGGGAATCCAGTGAAGGATTGGGATTCGAGGAGGAGAGCGTGGCTGAAGCAGCATGAAAACATGTTGAGGATTGGAGGAGGAAGGGAGAAAGTTGTTGTTGTGACGGGCTCGCAATCTGGGCCGTGTAAGAATCCGATAGGAGATCATCTGCTTCTGAGAAGTTTTAAAAACAAGGTGGATTACAGTCGGATTCATGGGTATGACATATTCTACAACAATGTGTTGTTGCATCCCGACATGTCTGATTGCTGGGCCAAGTTGCCAGCCGTGCGAGTTGCAATGATGTCTCATCCGGAGGCAGAGTGGATTCTGTGGACTGATGCGGACGCCTTGTTCACGGACATGGAGTTTGAGTTTCCATTCGATAGGTACAAGGGGCATAACCTTGTGGTGGAGGGTTGGGATACCTTCAAAAGGCGGAGCTTCACGAGCCTCAACGCTGGGGTGTTCCTGATCAGAAACTGCCAGTGGTCCATGGATTTCATGGAAGCCTGGGCGAGTATGGGTCCGCAGAGCGCGGACTATGTAAAATGGGGGAAGATCCAACAGTCTGTGATCAAGGACAAGTCCCACCCGGAGTCTGATGATCAGTCAGCTCTACTCTACCTCATGCTCAAAGCCCGGGCGAGGTGGGGTGACAAGATCTTCCTCGAGGAGGAATTATCCTTCCAGAGTCATTGGGTTGGAGTGGTGGATCAGTTGAGCAACTTGACCAAAGCTCAGCTGGAAGATGACCGGAGGATAGGAGGGCCGAGGAGGCATGCAGAGGTCACAAGAGCATTTAGTGGCTCGCAGAGAGAGTTCTCCACAAGTAGTCTCAATAAGCTGCCGATCATGATTCACTTTGCTGGTTGCCAGCCCTGCTCCGGGAGTCACAATCCCTTGTATAAGGCGGAGAGTTGCTGGGAGGGTATGAACCAAGCTCTGACATTTGCAGATAATCAGGTACTAAGGAATTTTGGTCTTGTCCATCTTAACCTCTCGAATTCATCTGTATTGCCTGTCACCCGTTTTCAGGGTTACACAGATTAGCAGAGCTGAAACAAAATGATCAGAAACGTACCTTCTTCATTTTTTTTGTCCCTTCAGTGTTTGAGAAGCATAAAACAGCTGCTTAATTTCCAAAGTTGCATAGCGAACAGTTGATGATACCAATCTCAAATTAAACTACAACGGTACATGCTGAAGGCAGATTGATGTTCTTCCCACCCCGGTATTATCTCATTAAGCCATAGCACTGTCTTCTACCTCTGCTGATGGCAGTTCATTGAACATGTACTGCTCCTGGTACTCCATCAGATACTGGGTCGATCTCTTCACATCTAGAAAGAGTCCGTACACCCTGCTTATGTCCTCTACTTCGACAATCCTTCCCTTTCTCTTCTGGCAGGCCAAATCTGCTGATGTGATGAGGTGGATGGCATATCTCAATGAAGTTTCAACTCCAATCTTTGTAAGTAGGGCTTTTGCATCTTCGGACATATCTACATCTTCTTCTTGACACCTGATGTCCAGGATCTTGGAAAGCTCATCTTCTGTATAGGGTTGCGTGGTAATGATGAGTAGTCTGTCAAGTAGGTCGATGGGCATACCATGTGGGGATTTGTAGTTTGTTCCACGAATAGTTGTGATTCCCCGGTTTGTAGCGACTACTAATATAGGGGCCATCTCATTTTCTAGTGCACGGTTCAGGAAGGAGAAACATTCAATGTCCAGCATGTGAACCTCGTCTATGAAGAGGACTCCAGGCACAAGCTCGGCTTTTCCTTCCTCTCTCCACTCTGCTACCTTGCTGTCAATCTGTTCTCTCACCTCGGAGCGAATTTCACCTGTGTCGCCCGTGAAGAGAGCCAAGAATCCTTGTGTTCTGCGAATACAAAGATGATCAGGAAAATGAGAAAATGATGATGATGTACTTGCATAAGTAACTGGAATACACACTAGTTTAAAAGCAGATATCAAAATTGGTTTGGTGCAAGCAAGAAACAAGTACGCCAACATGAGTTAGCTTTATCGTATTACGATCATTAGAAGCTATGCTATAAGAAAGCGCATGGAAATTGGCATGGTTCCTAGTGATTAGGCATTCAGGATCACCTTTAGAATCTTACTAGTAAGTTCCATCTAAATCAGTGCAGCCATTTCTTAATTAAAAGATACATCTTGAATAAACTTTAGTCAGTGTAAAGAATGAACAATGCATTTCCTCCGTATTGTATTTAACAAATAAATGGCAAACTAATCACATGGAAATAGACAATCAGAATGACACTTAAATGTACAGTAAATCTGCCACAGATGCGAGACATCACTCACTAATCACCAACTCTATTATACATGCATCAAATTAAACCACTTATTCAGACCCAGAAAATGATCAGTAGGACACTATTCATAACTCTAGCTTGGTATACTCTCATCAGATTTCTACCATTCTATGCAATGTAAGTTGAAAGGAAAACTATACATACCATAGTGTAGTAACTATACATAACATGTTCCATAACACACATTGGTCAATTTAAATTGGATTTTTTCAGTAATGTAATACGCATTAATAAACTAGCATCATGTACTACAAATACACTTTCAATCGTCAAACTGAGTAACCCAACTTATCTGTCACATTCTCACAAAGGAAAAGTTCATACATTCACACTTTTACTGTGACACCCAACACCGTGCCTCACTTCATATAACTACAGATACATATTTTTTGTTTTTGTTTTCTAAATCTCATTTCGCAAGCATTTCTGACCAGTTCATCCAATTAGCATAGCAGCTTATGACATATCGTGATATTTTCTAACCGAAGAGGATACAATATATAATGGACTGGCTATGAATAAAATATCGGCACAAACAGTATGATGCAAGAAATGTTAATCACATCAAACAAGTACCTGCTATTGATGACATCAATCTCATGGAGCGTAACACAATGCACAACCTCCTTCCTCTTCTGCAACTCTCCATCAGGACACTGCACAAACTTAGTCTGCGGCCCCATCGCATCATAATCCCTCGACCTCGAAAATGACCTCCCAAGCTTGCTAATCTTCCCAGACGCCTTATCAATTGCAATCACATCCCCACTCTGCACCTTCTCCTTCCCAAGCGCCTCAATCATCTTCGCCCCTAAATCATAAACTGTCTCCATCTCCGTCGTCTTCAAAGTCAGTTTCCCAGTCTTGGAAGCCACACCAGTCGCCGCCGGCCTATCAATCTGAACCTCGACAACCTCCCCTTCAATAATCTCATTCTCCTCCTTAATCCTCACCCCGATCGCCTTCCTAAACGCCTGCATCAGCGCCTCAGTCTTCGACATCTCCAGCGAAAACAACTCACTCCCAGCCAGCATCGCGAACGGCGTCTCTAACCCTAACGACTTCGCCAGCCCCATAGCGATCGCCGTCTTCCCTGTCCCTGGCTGTCCAGCTATCAATACACCTCGTCCAGCGATCTTCCCTTCCTTGATCATCTGTAAAATGACGCCAGCCGCTTTCCTGGCAGATGCCTGGCCGACCATTCCTTCGGATACGCCGCGGGGCTCCAAGGAGGAGTCGAGGCCAAGGCCGCGGATGTGGGAGTGTGCGCCGATACGCTCTATTCTGGTCAGGTCTCTGGTTTCTGAAAGCTTGAGCTCCGCCATTGATGGATTCTGAGGAAGAAATTGGCACAGGTGATTCTTGGAGAAGAATTTTTCTAGGGTTTTCGGCAGGGGTTTAATGCTTAGCTGATTTGGGATAGAAGAGGAAGAAGACACCCACGAGAAGGGTAGAAATGTAAATCTACACGACGTTGGTTAGACTGCAATTCCAAAACGCTGTCGTTTGAGTATTGTACAAGATCCAAGCTTTTCAACTTTCTTTTTTTTAGAATTAAAATGTATATTTAACTACCCATCATCATGCTAGTGATCTAACGATAAAAAAATTTAAAGGTTTCAGCGATTAAAGTTCGATTCCCATCGGATTTCAGGTTAGTGCATAACACCAACTTTTCTTCTAGTCGGATCCGCATAGCTTCTCGTCCTAACCATCACCTCCTCCCCAAACTCACAAACCTCATCCTCATCAATCCTCCCAATTCCCACACTATAACTCCTAGCCAACACCATCCCACCAGGGGCAGCCACCGGTTTTCGCTCACCGGTCCTCCCCAAACCAGCCTTTATCAGCTCCGTATCACCGGTCCCGCCGGTGGTACTAAAGCTTCTCGGTAAGACGGTGGGGCAATGGGCGGGGCACCCTACCGCCCCACCGCCATCACCGCCCATTTGACCGTCGCACATCACTATGATCTTCACATAGAAGTCTTTAAATTTGGACAAGAACTTGGTTGGGGACTTGAGAAGCTCCTTGAGCTTGCTTTGCTTCTTTATCTTCTTGTTGCTTCTACCCATCTCAGCCTTGGATGGCTTCTCTACCATTTGAGACATTTTTAGGGTTATATAGATAGCCTTGTTTTTTTTAAATATACATAAAGTGCATGTCATGACATCACTCAATGCAAATTCACAAGACCTAGTTTATGTATGACAATGTCCAACAACACTATATAATTGCTCACCTTGTAAAGTTTGATCTATTTCAAATTAATGATCTAAATGCATTCACTATCCAAAAATGGAGCACTTTTAAATGAAAGTGCATTCAAAAATTAAGTACATTATTTATGGATGTGGGGATTTATTTCTTCGTGAATTACAATAATATTAATAATTTCCATATTATTAATATTAGTACGATTTATGATTTAGGATTTAGGTTTTAGGCTTTGTCGACTTGTGTTTTATTGTATGAAAATGGTCGTAGATGAATAAGATGACTTTATACTTATGGTTGAAAGATTCCTTAGCCACAAATAAAAGTGTCAACATGTTTATCGACTAATTGAAACATAAACTTTGCAACCTTAGTTTTTGTGTTGAACATTTCTAGGAAATTTTCTAATCAATCTAGACACATTCATCATCTTTTGGTCAATATTCTTCCATTTCGTATAAGAAGAAAACTTCTTATGCAAATCATTGGTCTTGATAATGAATCGTGAGTAGTTAAAATACATGCGTGTAAAATTCATTAAAATAATAATACATTTTTTTGTTATTTTTGACATGATAAATTTGTTGGGCTGATTAAGGCCTGATGGGCTTTCGAGCGCTTCAACTTTGATTTGATAACCATGATCGATATTAATTTTGATAAAGTTGAGTAAATTATAAATAATAAAAATTATTAAATACAAATATTAAATAACGCCCAATCATTAAATTATTGATTGAGAATCTAGAGCGATTAGAGAGGCGGCTTGGCGCTTTGATCCACTTGCAGGCGGCTCAACCAATCAGAGTTCTTCATTTCATCTCTTTAATTCAGCTCCAAAACAAGGCCACGCCACGTTTGATCTTACTACAATTTACGAATCATCCAAGATTCTAACGTGTCCTAACTTTCAAACATTTGACCCTCACCAGCCCAGATCCAGACAGCCGCCTGCCTCCCGACAAAACATGTTTTCAACCCCTCCACATAAATATGTATATATACTCCCCACATCCATTGATGTCTGGATTCATCAACCAGTTTGAAAATGGACGCTTACAGCACTTCATTATCTTCGACCACGCAGGGTAGGAAGGCAAGCAATGCGTCTGATCTCCTCCATTCGGTGAGGAAGCCGGGGAGGAAGCCAGTGGCGCCACTGCCACCAAACCCGACAAGGGTTTATAAGGTGAGGCCGGTTGAGTTCAAAGATGTGGTTCAGAAGCTGACTGGGGCGCCTGAGTTCCAGCCCAGGCGTATGCAGACAGTGGCTCCTGTCCCGCTTGATGTCAGCTTGGGCGGAGCTGATGGATTACTGCCTGGGAGGAGCGTACCAGCACCGGCTGAGGAGTTCTCCCTGTCGCCATCTTCTAACTCATGGTGCTCTTTTCTTCTGTTGAGTCCCGGGAGAATGTCTGGTTTCGATCAGAGCACAGTTCTTTAGTACCCGAGTTCCTTACCACTGCTTTATCTGTAATATGCAGTCATCAGTTGCCAAAAATGAACTCAACGATATGGAACGATTCTAGTAAACAGACAGATTAGTTTTCTTGCAAAGACACTTCTATCAATATAAGGATTCCAAGACCTTGAACATAAATTTTGTCGTACAAAATTCAGTAGAGAAAAATTCATTTGATACAAAAAGATGACAAGGGGGCTCTGAAAAAACCGTTAGTGCCTGTAACAACGTTTACCTGGTTTGTCCAGTACCTCTGCGTGAAACATTACATTTTGCGTACTACTGATCCCAGTAATTCCTTAGCTGAGACATATGCAAAAGAAGCTCATCTCGACCCAAACCAGAGACACTGCTGGTCATGATCCATGGAGGATGTTGCTTGTAGTTTTGTTTCATGAAATCTTGAAACGCTCCTATTGTCTCTTCTGGCCGTTTGCCTTTGCTCTTCATTTTATCGCATTTGGTGAAGACGACTGTCATCGGTATCTGGTGATAACAGTCACAAAACATTAAAAAACTACTGGTGTTACTTTCCTCATGTTTGTCGTCATGTGGGCGGATATGACCAAAACACACAGAAAAATAGATTGTGGAAAGAGCCTATTTACATTGTTTCTTCCGAGCCAATTGGCACAATCAATATCGATTCGTTTTGGCGGAATGGTTGCATCAATCAGTAATAACACGGCAACCAATGTTTCTCTATTCAGGAAATACCCTTTCGTGAATGCAGACCAGTCCATTCTTTCCGATTCTGAGGCAGTTGCAAACCTGAAAGAAGAATAAATTTGAGAAAGGTACTCTTGAACAGCATACTCCAGTGAACTGAAAAATAAAATATCTACGCAACCGAGTCAACCTCAAGCTTAAATCATAGAAAATTAAAGACAACCCAATCACATTGTTCGTTGATTAAATCAAGATTTTCAGACATAATAGCCAGCGGGACTTTTCCATAGCACACCTTTGAGTTCAAACTCATCGAGAACTACCGTTGCCCTAATGCACATAATGGCAATACAGTTGGCAGTTCTATTGGCTGATTTACGTGACCCAATAGCTAGACAAAAATATGGACATTAGGAACACCATATTTGACAAGAGTTACCAAGTCGCACCAATCACATCCGTGGCATAATGAAAATGTAGTCTACATGATACGTCATGTAGACAACAGAGATGTTTATGTTATCATAACAGAAGTGTAATCGCACCAAGTAATAACACCCTAGTACTTCGAACAGATACAAAGCTTCTCACACAAAAAAATAAAAAAATAAACTATTCATCCATTGTTGAGCCCCACCTCGCATCTACAACCCCAAACATACCATATGGAACCTTAACAGTCCAAACCCCAGAGAAGACATAGACAAACACATATACACTCATCATTCATCGGCATCAAAATCAGACTAAGGCCAATAACACACATATAGCTCAATGACCAAACTGAGGAGAGCAGTCCGAATCTCGCCTAAAAAGAGAATAATAGCAGCTTGTGATGTGAAAACATTACAATCTCCCATTTAGTGAAGAAACGAAAGCTTACCCGTAGCCTGGCAAATCCACAAAGTACCAACTCTTGTTCACCAAAAAATGATTTATAAGCTGAGTCTTCCCTGCAAAAACACCACAAAAATCTCAAACTGAAAATCCAAGGAGATAAAAATAAAAAAGTCAAATTCAATATCTTAGAAACCCTAATCTGCATAAATGACCTGGCTTCTTAGAAGTAAGAGCCACCCCCTTCCTCTTAACAAGAGTGTTAATCAGCGAACTCTTCCCCACATTTGACCGACCAAGAATCGCAAACTCGGGCCGCTCATCCTTCGGGCAATCCTTCGCCCGATTACTACTCTTCACAAACTCAATCTCCTTAATCTGCGAATGCCCCGCGTACGGTCCAATCACAATGTTCGACCCTGGTAACACCATCTTCTCCGTCACCTCCTCCAGCTCCACTCCAGGCGGAACAAATAAGAACTTTGTAACAAACTTCTTCGCTTCAGAAACCGCCATCTTCGGCTCGTTAGATATCCCGGCCTGGTTAGGGTTCTGCGCTGCTGAATTCGACATCGTAGCTCGAAGGTTCAGCCGAAGAGGCTGAAACTTCGGTGCAGGTGCCGAACTGGAAGCCGGATTCCCAACTCGGAAATTCCATAACCGATTTCTCAGTAACATTGTCGAGCTCGGATTCGAAGAAGAAGATACAATTTGGAACTGCAGAAAACGAGAGAGTGACGAAGACAAGAACGATTGAGATCTCTGCAGACCAAAATGACGTCGTTTGCTTGAATCTGCAACGATGTCGTATTGAGATAACGAACGGTGTCGTTTCAATGATTCAATGCATAGGACGGCAGCGTTTGATGGGGAGCGTCGTCTTCAATTGGGGATTTCTGCGTCGGCTCACTGCTGCGAGATTTTGGATCAGAGCGAGAGAGAAGATGTCATGGTTTGGGTCGATAGTGAACTCGCTGAAACTCGACGAGAACGACGCCGTATCGGAATCCAGCGAGCACGAGCCGCTGCACGGCGGCGATGATGATGACTCGTCAGCATCACAATCGGAAGAAGGTCAACCAGCGCGCGGTGGCGTGAAGGAGGATCTCAACGAGATCACCAAAACCCTAACTCGTCAATTTTGGGGCGTGGCTTCGTTTCTAGCTCCTCCGGCGTCGCAGTCGCCGACAAAGGAGGAGTCCAGTTCGGGTGGAGTCGAGGGGGAGGTAGATCGGGAGAGGAGTGATGAGGCGGCTGCGGGGATTGATGGGATCAGGAGTGATTTTGCAGAGATCGGTGGGAGATTTAAGAGCGGGATTACGAAACTGTCTGGTGGTGCTAAAGCTGTGTCGGAGTTGTCGAAGATGGCGACGAGTATTCTGCAGTTTGGATTGGATCAGGGGTCGGTGGGGGAGTATGAGAGTGGAAGTGCGATTGGTGTGACGGAGGAGGTTGTGGCTTTTGTTAAGAATATTTCGATGCATCCTGAGACTTGGTTGGATTTCCCACTTGCTGATAATGACGAGGAACAAGATGGTAAGCTTCACTCTCTTGCTGTTTAGTGCCATCATCTCTTCTAAGATGTTTGATTAATGAGTTTTTGGTGATTTAACATTAACATGTATTGCACTTTTTTTTTTGCAGATTTTGACATGTCTGATGCCCAGCAAGAGCATGCTTTGGCTGTTGAAAGTCTTGTGCCGGAGTTGGCAGCTCTTAGGTTTGAGCTTTGCCCGGAGTATATAAGTGAAGGTTTCTTTTGGAAGATATACTTTGTTCTTGTGCATCCTAGACTTGATAAACATGATGCTGATCTCATTTCAACAGCTCAAGTAAGCTTCCATCTTGCTGCACTCTCAGTAGTTTATAAAATTTTAATTCCCAAGTGTGTTTTTTAATTTAGTGATTGGTTTATGGCCCGTGCTTTTCTATAGACGAGGAATTAGTCTTGATGTGAGAAATTAGTAATTTGTTGGTATGTACCACCAAACTATAATTGTATCTTGATGGCTTAACTCGGCACTGCAATAGGACGTACCCCCTTAGTATTGTTGTTCTCATGAAGCCAGCTCTATATCTTGTATTGAGGCATGAAGTGCTGCACTTAAATTTCCCTAGAAAAAATGCTGAAGTCCTTTGCATTTTGTCGTGGTATGAAATTTAATTTACACTCTATCTGTTGATAGTCTCTCAAAATTGCCACCTGCTGTGTGTATGGTTCCAGACATTGATCAATAGTACTTTAGCCAGAGTTACACATCCAGGGAATGATTTAACTCAATATTATTTTTCCCCCACTTTCCAAATAAACCGGAGAAAGATACCATGGTACTAAATTTGCTATCAATTTTTTGAAGACTCTATCAAGACGAAACCAATGAATGTATGGATGATCAATGAACTTGTAGGCTTGTGGCAATTATGTTCTGTTCCAAAGCCAGTTCATAAAACTTCGGTAATGTGTCACTTTTTCTTTCATATTCCTGAGTAAGAAATGCGACCAACATGATGATAGAAAAAATATGCTGGAGTTTGGTACTGAGACATCGATGGCTAGTAGCTTCAATGATGCTTTCATGCTACATTTGCCCCAACTTTTCTCACAATACGATTTATTAGGTCTTTCTCTTGCCCCTCTTTGTCTTTCACATGCTTTAATATGTTAATATGCCTGTTCATTTTTTTGTGTTCTTAAGGTTCGAATTTTGCATTTTCATTGTATTTGGTAAATTCCCACTTTTTGCTGGTGAGGTAAATCATAACCACATCCATCAGTTAATCACTTTGTACTCAGAATATATCGCATGTTTGATTGACAAGAGTTACATCATTACTCCATGTCGTTATCTTAAAAAGTGAAATCAGTTATAGATGGAAAGTATTTCATTTGATGTTAGGTGCAAGGATTAGATTAATCTTGTTATTTAACTGGTAAATTAATGTTGCAGATTGTGGAAACTAGAGCCATGTTAACTCGAGAATTGCAGAACCGAAGAAAATCAGCATTTGAATCAGAGGATGGTGCCTCATCACATGAAATATCTCTCTCTGTCCCATTCGATGCACACATCGAAGCTTTTCCTTCCCGCCCTTCTGCCCCAGAATCATTTCCTACCAAAGCACTCGCCCCTGAAACTAAAAGGTACACAGACTCTGTCAAAGATATACAAATTGTGGACCAGTCTGCTGCACCGGAAGGACCCAAAACTGTGCAACAAGTTCAGAAATCTTCTCCAGCCGTCCCTTCAAGTTCATACATTGACAATGATGAAGATGACGACTGGTTAAAGGAAGAAACCACTGAAGCAGGAACTGGGACTGGCAGTGGCATTAATATCCCTATCACCAACGACGAGGATGTCTCGTTCAGTGATCTCGAGGAGGAGGAGGAGACAGACATTCCCAGAGGTACCAAAAAAGCCACATACACCTCTGATTCCTCCACAAAATCTCGGGACTGGGTACAGCTGAGCAGAAGCTCTTCTGATTCCGCCAAAGAGAGCAAACTCTCAGATGTAAAACTAGCCGGATCTCCCAACAAGGAATCAAACGAATGGCTCAACGTTGAAGATGTTGATGAAATTTGAAGCAGGCAGACCTACACATGCAGCTTCTCCTCCCTGCTCCAAATCAAGCCATTTATATTTCCTTATCATTTATAAACAAACCTATTATTAATCTTCCCTAAGCTTGTGAAAATCACATTCTTCTATGTATATACCCTCTTATTTTTAAACCTCTTCTTCTGTCTTACAATTCCTATCAATAAGAAAAAAATTTAGATTAGTCCGGTCTCTTAATTTTTTTGCAGAATTTGACAGTTTTATCTTAATCATCCTAATATGAACTTTTTAATTTTTTTAAGAAGTCGATCTTAACGATATCGGTCGGTCTTTTACAAAATTGATATTTAAGAAAAGATTTTGCGAAGAGGTATTTGAGAAACTCGAAGTTCCAAACATGACAAATCTAACATTTTTCTACCAACAAATACTATTCAATTTTTCCTAAAGAAAATATCTATTTGTTTTATTTATTGATATACTTAATGGGGACTAGTCCAACTACCTTATCCACTAAATTTAGTACTCCGCATGATGCTCTGTATTTCTACGCCTCGTTTCCGTCCAATCCGAAACCTCAAATTCCCAGAGCCAGAAGCGGAGAACTGAACACTCAATCGAGATAGATAACCAATCAACACGTATACAATCCAATTTCCCCCCTTCAAATCACCCATCCCCAGATTCCCCAGCACTCGATTATCCAATCTCCTTGCCGTTATTTCTCTCGTCATCACCAGGTTCATCTCTATCCAATACCCAAGTTTAGTTTCCCACCTCCGTGCCCTAGTTTGAAGAAAAGTTCGAATCTTTGGAGCTGGGATGAGCTGGGCTTGTTGATTTTGATTTGGGTTTCATTTAAATTTGATTGTTAGAGCGACCCAGTTGAAAAGTTTGTGTCTTGAGATTAGGGTGTGAGATTGTTTCATGATTTGATGGAGTTTGGATTGGTGAGGAAAGGGCTGGATTACTCGCGGAGGAGGAAGAAATGGGTTGTTTTAATGGCGGCTTTAGGGCTGTCGAGCTACGGTCTGTATAAAATTTATCAATCTCCAGCTGTGGCGAGGAAGAGAAAGAAGTTGGTTAAGGTTTTGGGGGTTTTGGTTTCTGTAGCTGAAGCGGTGTCTGATTCAGCTGAGACGGTTGGAATCTTGTCTAGGGATTTGATGCAGTTTCTGCAGTCTGATACTGATGAGATTCCTCAGAGTTTGAGACAGGTTTCAAAGCTTGCAAAGTCTGATGAGTTCTCAGGGCTTGTAGCTAGGTTTACCGGAGCTTTCACGGTTGGAATTTTGCGAGGATATCGAGCTGAAATGGATAAGGAAAACAACAATGGAGGCTCGAGTTTTGTAGATCAAGTGATGGATAGGATGTTTAGCAAAGCCGGGTCTGGCTTTGTTTCGTCGGTGGTGGGAAGTTTCGCTAGGAATTTGGTCATAGGATTCTACCAAAATGACGAGGCTAACTCGAAGAGCCCCAGCCATGAGAATTTGTCCGATGATCCGTGGTGGGTCAATGTGGTTCGTAGCGAAAACGGCAAGGCGGTGATCGGTGATTGTATACAGATTTTCGTCAGCACGGCTGTCACTGTTTATTTACAGAAGACAATGCATATCAACACCTACGACGAAATGTTGGCAGGGCTAACAAATCCTAAGCACGAAACAAAAGCCAAAGACATGTTGGTTTCAGTATGCAACGGAGCCATCGAGACTTTCATCAAAACCTCTCATCAAGTTTTAACCGATTCCATCGATCAATGCCATAGCCCGAAGCAAATCATAAAAGGGCTAGAAGTCATATCAACGGCGCTGAACAGAAGAAAATCGTTAAACGAGAGCAGGAACAAAGGATGGATTGGTAAAGTGTCGTCTACGCTGGCTGTTCCTAGTAACAGAAGATTTGTTCTTGATCTAACCGGGAGAGTCACTTTTGAGACGGTAAGATCCTTTTTGACGCTGATGTTGGAGAAGGCGTTCGAGGCTCTGAAGAGGAGCGTCGAGGTTGTTAACGAGGAAGTCATCGACAGAGGCGTTGATGTTGTCAGGTATGTTTCGGCAAAAACTTCAGTTGTTGCGACAATTTGCATTTCCTTGTGCTTGCATATCCTCAACGGTCCTTGGCTTTTTGTTCCGTCTAGAGCTGTTGAGTATGCTTAGATTTAGTGTCTTTCTCACTTGTATATAAACATTTACATGGTTTCAATCGATGAAAGCTTCATTCATGTTTTTCTGCAAATTGAATTGCTCTCTTCACCCGTTTGACTTTGCGTTGACGTCGTTGACTTTGAGTTGACGGTCGGAGACTTCAGACACGTGATATAATTCAGTTTAAAAACGCGACCAAACTTGCCCTCCATAAAACATGGCACGAACTACAGAGCTCCGTTTGCATATTAAATAATTTTTTTATTTTAAATAAATTTAAAAAGAGCCTCGGGCTTCACCAGTTAATGAATTTCAGAACTCATTTAGGCCGGCCTAATGTTCCGTCCACGGCCCAAAGGTGAGGCCCAAAATTCGGTCAAACCTCCGAAGTCAAACAAAATTGCTGCTCGATCAGTTACTCCAGTCTTCATGCGAAAACATTGGGCATTACTTTTTAAGCATTTAAATGTCAAGTAAAATATCAACTTTTTTATCCACCAAGGACTAGTCTAGTGGTTGTGGTGGTGTATTATAAACTCCATATTACAAGTTCGATTTTTAGTGGGTGTTAGGGTTGGGGCTCTAACGGGGTGTTTTAAAAAAAAAATATCAACTTTTTACTTAAATTAAGTATTGCCAAATTGAAAAGAAGTGAACTACCACAATCTTAAAAAAGTAAACCCTACATTCAGTGTTTAAAATTTTAAAAATATATATTTCAAGATTTTGAAAAGCAAATGTGACATTATATTTCATCAATATTTTGACTTGATAAGAGCACGTGGTGGAACATGTTTTGCCAATTATAATCTACTGACATCTTAGGATTAAAGACATTTATTTAACTGCTTCTCTCTGTCACTTTTCTTTTTTTTGTTGGGAACATCACCATAAATCACACACTAAAACTCTATTTTAATAGTAGCATCCCTTTGATACATGCCCGAGTAAGATAAGGACATTTACCAGGAATCAGACAGACATCATCAACTTTTGTGGTTCTAATGAGTAATTTATTGTCCCGCTGGTGTTTTCATGCTCAGACTCTCGAGTCTGCCCTTCCCATGTCCTGAATTTCTGGTGTCACTTGCTAACCTGCTGACATACTCTTTTGCGAGGGATGAATTGATGAACAAGACACTTTCACTCAAAAGTGGCCATTTGAGCTTTGGGGTGCTACCGGGTTCAGCATCGTGCCACAACTCTACATACAATAATTGGACCTCTTCTTCTGCTGTTGCCGCTGTATTTTAAATAACGTTGTTGCATGTATTATCATCTTTCTGGTTGCATCCAGGAATTTCTATGGTGTGTTTTTATCCGCTCCTATGTAAGTCTGTAGTATTTTAATGTGTGATCCAATATATGAAGTGCATTGAGCTTTTGGGTTTTAAGCAACGCCAAAATAGAATAGCAAGTGAAGAATCAGTAAACCAGATTGCCATTTTACCATCAATCAGCTTCTTTATAATAAAAACAGCAATAAAATTCAACCGGACATTCTTAAGATTGTTTTGTATGTTATACTGTCATCCACGTCATTCAGTTTTTTGCAAATATCATGTGTTTCTGGATGTTTCTTCACTTGAAGCAATTGAATTTTGACCATCAACCTCGACTCCAGGTATTTTGTAAAATGAGCCTTAAATATTTCACTCATTAAATTTTTATTTATGACACGTGATTAACATCCAATAAATACATAATGCATATATATATATCGACACGTGTCAATTAGTTGGCTCGACCTGTTACTTCGTGATTAAGCTGGGGGCACATCTGCGGATCTGCTTACGTCATTTTAATCCCACAAAAATCGAACCGGTCCCGCTCTATAGTGTCGGCTGACTCAAAAGCCAATTTTCGGTTCGCAAAATTAATTGAGTTAACCTTTTTTTTTTTTGCCTTTATGTTTTTATTCAATTTGTTTCCCAATAAATTTTTTTCGTTTTCAAACTAAACATTCTACAGGCAAAATGAGACAAACCGTTCGTGACAATAAAGATTTATAGAATAAACAATTTCTATATTTACTTTTTTGCTTTAAAGTTTCTAGAATGTTGCCATTTTTACAAGCTATCGAACTTGACCTTAAGAATAAGACACTGAGATGAAATAGTGTTGTGCTATGCTACCACGTTAATTTATATAGTAGTTTACAGACAAGACATCACCTTCAACAAGTTGTTTTAACTTTTCTTACCAAAAAAAGGAGAAAAAATTACTTTAATATTTTCCCATTACTTTACTTTTTGTAAAGGTAATGATAATTATAATGGTTCGTGTTGGACCGGAGGAACCATTGTTCGAGTCAAGATTTGTCGATCCGACCACCGGTCCGACCGTCAGATTTTCTTTAAATAGCGGCCTTAAGCCATACCTTCCTTCCCTTTTCTCCCTCCTCCATTTCCCATCCCCTGTTTTTCGAACCTCTGCCAATGTTGTCGGTCGCTCTGCCCGCGCCGCCCTCAGTCGACTGCGAAGCTCAAGCCGGGGTCCGTTTTACGTTTTCGGACCTCGAGTTCGCCTCATGGGACTTTCATGACGCCATGTGCGAACCCGAGCCGATCACGTCGGACCCTATGTCATCCGAATCGAACCAAAATTCTCCTAATTCGGCCGAAACGAACCGGAGTACACTGGTTTCACCCGTATCGAACCACGGATCGGTTGACTCAACCGAACCGCCCAGCGAACCGGGGGATTTAGAGGACCGGAAGCTAAAGCGGATGAAATCGAACCGGGAGTCAGCGCGTAGGTCTCGCATGCGAAAGCAGAAGCGTCTCGAGAATCTGAGGAACGAAGCGAACCGGCTCAGTTTCACGAACCGGGAACTTTCGAACCGGTTACGGTTCGTTCTGCACAATGGGCTGACTGCTCGGTCCGAGAATCAGAGGCTTCGAACCGAGCACAGCTTGCTCCGGCACAGGCTGATTGAGCTGCAAAACTTGCTGATTTTCCGAGGAATTCAGCAGATGAATACTCACAAAAATAACAACTTTTCATCTAATTATTTTGACACTGGAGGTTTTGGAGAGATGATGATGATGACTGAACATATTTAACGGCTAGTTGAATGGGAGAAAAAAACTTGAAAGAACCCTAGCAAAACTCTTCCTCTCTCTATCTCCCTCTCTCTCTCTAATTTTATGTGTAAATTAAGCAGCAGGGTTTTCAGATGCTGGTGCTCATCATAATATAGATGAATGTACGGTTGTGGGGGTACTTTAGGGATTTTACATTTAGGGTTTCACATCATCTTATCGATGAGAGAGAGTCTGTGAATACAATAAGTTATTTTCTTTTCTAGGGTTTCACATCATTTTCTGTATGGCTTCTCTCTCTCTCTCCAACAACCAATAATTAGATGTTTTAATCTTAAATTTAAACTCTTAAAACGAGACTATGTCATAATTATCCTAAACCCTAAACCTAGAAATAAATAGCAATTCATAATTTCCATCTGAAAGTGGCATTTATTTACTTATGTTGCAGCATATTCTAATTTAAAAAATTTTCAATTAATACATTTCGGAGAAATTCATAATATATGCCCAATATGATGAAAAACAATTAATTATTTATATATTAAAAACATTGCCTTTTATTTGAAGGTCAAGATGTGCGAATGTGAAATGGCCAAACATAAATTGAAAGGGCAAATCTATATGACGTCAATGTTAGAACAAAATAAGATGCGCATCGAAAAAATTATCAGGTCGTTAATATATATATCAGTAAATTAAGCATATAATATAAACCGTAAATCGAACATACATGAATCTATTAATAAACGAATATGAACTTAAAACAAACCTATAACATGAATGAAGGTGTACGGGTTGATGCTTCCTATCTTTCTGTAGGTAATGGATAACGATAAGTTAGACTGAGATCATAATTATATTTATATCATATATATGTGAATATATAATATTGAAATTATTTACAGTTCCTAAAAATTAGATCACATCAATTATTTATCAGAAATTCAAATAGCATAATGACATTGAAAATGTGAAAACGCTTTTCAGAAAATGGTCATGTATTTTTTAATGATGATGCATGAAGGTCCAATTCAATTGGAGAAAACAAGATTTTTAATTTGAGTTTGTGATTAAAGTGTAATCTTAGCTGTTCTTATCCTTAACCACTACGCATTAAGGTACAAAAATATATGATTATCTATGTTGTTTTTCTTGACATGCTTTCGTAAAAGCATGTAATGATTCGATCGTCATCAAGCAATAATTATACTTTTTCGGTATTATTTATTTCTTTTGTCATTATACCACGTCAGCATCACAAATGAGAGAAGAATAGAATACAAAATGGAATCTTAAACCCTAAAAAGGAACTTATTTAGACCATTAACGTGTCCGATCTTCTTCCTTTTGCTTAAGATCACACTCCTTTTTCATCACAAGAAAGCTCTGGTTTGATCTTGATGTTACCCATCTTTTAAAAGTTGGGTTCGGAGTAGATAGGGTAGCCTTTATCTTAAAGGGTATATATCAAGTGTGTGTCAAATTGTTGTTGGATTGCTCCACATGTGCCCTATGGATTCTAGACAGCTTGACCATGTGCTTCAAGGTTTGGGCTCTGATGAGGACCATGAGATGATAATGGTGTGTACTTTGCACCATGCTTGAGTCGCAGGAAGGGGACAAAGTGAGGCCGGCCATGCCTGAAAATATCTTGGAATGGTCTGATCGTAGGTTACTTCATCTGCTGCAGACTACATTCTACAGGCTTTGATGGGTCTCTAGAATCTTGTCTGCAGTTGAGATACATAGGAGCTTCATCCACAGCCAAACACAATCTTGTTTGTTGTTTACTCGTTACCTCTCAAGTCGGTTAGATGAAAAACTATCTAGTAAGATATAATATTAAGAAATTTTCTTCCATATCAGATTAGTTTTTTGTAATGAATTCTTTCATTGAACGTGTATCCTAATACTTGATACTTTCGTCGTCCCACTCTGGAGGGTTCGCCCTTCCCGAGAACGGCCACGACGGCTCCACTCTGGGCCACATAGGGCAATCAGATCGCCCCTTCCGTGTTGGCTCTCGATGTAAGCACTAAATGTTCAGAATACAAACGTAAGAAAAAATCTCACCGCAAAAGACTAATCTGATATGGAAGAGACTCCCTTGATATTTTTCTTACAGAAGACTGAAAATAAACATGCATGAAAATGAAGATACATAACAAGAAGACAATGGCATGAGTTCACTGATACAGAAGTTAAGGCTTTGGGTTTTAAGGATGTAATTTGAGGAAACAACGGCAGTCAGATGGATCATGAAACAAGAACAAAATATGGCATGAAACCGGCAGCAGTTCTTTCAGCGTTTGGGATGATCGTCTGAGCTGATCAGAGTAGAACCCGGGGGTCGTCGCGGAGGTTGCCAACCTCACTAGTCATCCTGCTCTCAGCCCTGGGGCTGCTTCCTGAACTGCTGTTTGAAACCGAACCAAAAGCAGACTTCAGCAGCACGCCAGTAGGAGAAGGTTCAAACTGAGCTTTGGCGCTGTCCCATTCTTTGGTCATCAGGTTCAGCGCTGAAGGATTTTCGCTAAGAGGGCGTTTACTGGAACTGGTCTTGAGTACCTCGCCTAATGGACCACCTGCTGAATTCCCCCACGGCGAATTTGGCATGTAGATTGGTTCTTTATGGAAAGACTCGCTGAACTCGTTATTCGAGCCCAACCCCATTTCATTTTGATGGAACTCCCGTCCTAATCTCAGAGGAGACAAAGCGAGCCTTTCGTGTGTTGGAGAGGAGGCAGAGGATGAGAAGCCCGAAGAAACCATAGGGATGGACATTGAAAGTTTAGTCCAGTCGGGTTTAGTCTCCTCCTGCCAGGAAATGCTCGAGTGTTCTGACCGCTCTTTTGGCCAATCTTCCATGAATTGACGCAATGGATGCTGGTCTTGCGATTCTTGATCACTGAAGTCCATGAAGGAACCGTTATAGTTCTTGCAGCTCAGAGATGATGATATTTTATGGTAGGGGTTCTGAAGGTAGTCCGATGAGACAAAGCCAAACTCTGATTGATATGATTCTTCAAACGGGTCTTTCGGTTTAGGGATAGCAAATGAGGCATCTTTAGATATACCTTGAATATCCGGCGTTCTGTAGTAAAATACATTACGTTGCAAGTTAACTCGCTTCAAAATGAAATTTAACAGGAACGTATTCTCTAAAACATTTTTACACAAAAGAATGTAATTACCTTGTGGCGGCAAGAGGGTACGTAGAAAGATTTCCAGCTGGGTGCGTCCCCTTCGAATGATGCAGCGGAACAGCAAGGGCGTTGGCACAACTGCCACTAGGAACCACCGAGGCTTTCGGCACCACTTTAGCAAAGTTAGTGGCACCAGTGACAGATTGGTCAGCATTCTGACCTTCCACAGGCTTTCTTGAACGATGGCGGCCTCTGTTGAGGTGCTTATCGCAGTACTTGTGACCATGAACTGCATCTTTTGCACAGCGCCATTTCTTTCCATCAGTTCTACGACACCTCCCTGGCTCCGGATCTGCGCTGCTAGGGAAACCGAGATGGAAAGGCCCCCACCCAACTGAACACGAAAAGAGCTCCATAAATATTCAGAAACAAATAACATATCCATTAGCGGACACACAGAGCCCACCCGCCTAAGAAATCATACTACCTAGTATCACAATTATCGTAATGATTCTACAATGTTACACAACCTTTCGGCGCCTTCCGTTCAATTAGAAGTTAAAATGCCCTAAATACCGAACAAGGGTAGTAAAGGTTTATCACGCGACCAAAATCAAAATGATATAATTTGTCTTCGGCGAGCGAAGGCCTAACAGATTGTAAAGATTACCAGATACCACAAAGCGAACAATTACTCGAACATATAAGACAAAGCATCAGACTCAAGCATGGTAACAAAAACCTTACTCAATCAAGGTCTTGTTATGCAAGAAGTAAACTAATAGAAGCAAACTCAGATGCACATGGACAATATTCGTATCTTGAGGACTAAGATCAGATGCAGATTAATAGAAAAATATCAAAAGCAAGAGAACAAAGGAGCTTACATGAGCTAGAGGACAAGGACCCATTTACTGAGATTGGTGCAGGCAAGCCCCAAGGATTAAAGGACTTCTTAATAGGGATGATCAAATTAGATGGAACGGACACATTTGCAGCTATGTATTTGTAAATCAATGCTTGCTGCTCCAGCTCAAACCACTGTGTTTGAGTAAATAGCTGTTTAGCCCCAGCAAATGGGACATGCATGTTTGAAGAGTTTAAGGTCCCAGCAATCCCAAAATCACCTGCAAAACAACATGTTACAAATCCTCAGCCAAAACATGAAATTACCCAGATGCTGCTCCGACCTAAAGATCAGATTTTGAACAAAACCCACCAAACTGAAGCGAGAATCATATGAAAAAATGTTACAAAAAGTTATCTGAGAATAGAAGTTGCGCATGAATTGTTCAGGCCAAAGATCAGATTTTTATCAATCATACCCACATCCCAATCCAAACCAAATTGCAAATGCAAGAAGAAAAAAAAGCAACATAGACATACCTAAACTTCTGGAGTACACAGACTGAGGATAAGAAAGCTGAAACGCAGCGTTTTGTGGTGTCTTCTCATCTCCGACTCCACCTGCCGACGAGAAGCTCAGCATGTTCCTCTCGTCTTCAAAAACAAGCGACCCAGATCTGAGCTGAGCATCCACAAGGCCAGCAGGACTACTCAGCAGCATTGCATCACTTCCTTTAGCAGCTTTGACTCTTCTTTGGCTCTGCTCATCCTCAGATCTCTCTTTCTTGGCAGATTCGGGTCTGTCTGACTCGGGTTTTGTCCCAAACTCCATCACGCCACCAGCTCCAGCTTCAACTGCTCCATAAAGCTCGAGGCTTTTTCCGAGGCTCAAATGAATAAACAAGCTAGAGAAGGATTTCAACGCGAGCTGGGGGGTTGTTGGGAAAGGCGGAGGCGCATTTTGGCGACTGGGAGAGTGTTATCGTGCTAAAAAGCGCCGATCTTTGGAAATGAAAATGGGCCAAGGAGAGTTGGAAATGGAAGAAGATGCAGACTTGAGAGAGAGAGAGAGGAGAGAGACTGTGACGACATGTACTGTCCTTGTCTCCAAACGAGGATAGGTTTAATCCAGGATACTGATAATCCTGGTTAGGGAGTGTTTGGTTTGTTTTTATATATCCTACAAGTTGCATAGGCTTTTCTAATGGGCCTGGGCTATACTTGCATTTGGGCCTTATCACATGTTCGGTTTATCTAACTTTACAATGATACGAAATTTATTTGAAATAAAAAATTATATTATTTAAAAAAATTATATTAAATGGTATTTATTTTATTTTGAAAAAGTTTAGCATGCACCACCTCAATTCCATGAGAAATTATACGTGCAAGTTTAATAAGTTAATCTATCGGCTATTATAAACCCGATTCTGAAAAAATTGAATGGTATGGTTGGTATCAAAACTGATCTCCCTAAAACTCTCTGCTCGTATTTTGAGCAAAGCCATTCAAAGAAGGATATGTATGGCTCACACGATCTTGAAAGAAGGGAACTCTTGACACATTTGCCCTTGCAAAAAATTGCTCATAGAAAAAGATGTTGGTTAAGTCATGTTAGAGCATCTGCACCAGTGAGAACAGATGCTGGATGAATTAAAACTGAAAGCCTCATAAAGGAGCTGAAAGGTGCTGAAGAAGCTGCTGATTGAGTCTTAAATCATCCAACAGATGCTCTTAGAATTTAGGTTTACTCGGCATAAAATGCCAAAGAAAGTTGGGGCATGAGGCACATTGTAACCCTAGCTCTAGAAGGGGCACCAACACATGATGAAACTTGTACCATTGTAGATTTGAACCGGACCTTCTTGGCTGTGAGAATTGAAGGCTGCATTAAAGGCTAGTGTGTTGGATTTGGAGCATGTTCGAGTCGGTCCTTCATGTTTTTGTTCATCAAATGTGCATAAAAAATTGGAAAACACATGTCTGCAAAATCGCTCTAGAAGCCCTACCACTACCAATGTTCAAATCCAGCATCTTATTATAGTGACGCAGATGTTCTATGTTCCCTTTGGTCCATGTGCCTTGCCTTCTGCCCTTCATGTGAAACCCACATGACCTCCATACCAGTTTACAGCCTCTTATACTGCATTCATTATTTGCACCTAAAATCTCCCCTCCAACTTAAGGGTGCAAATGAGCCGATACACTCACAAAACGCTCGCCAACGAACTCGATCAAATAATTTTCTTTTTTACTATTCACTCTGAACAAACTTTGTCAAAACCCGTCAATGCGATTTTTTGAGTTTAACAAGCCGTTCACTTAAAACGTAAATATCGTTGGTTTATATTTGTATTTATTAAAACAACATAATTTTTAAATTTATTTCTTTTTCGTATAACACTACATAGTTTTAACATCAAAACTGCATCATTTTAATATTGTTGTTGATGGTTTGGATGCGGTCGATCTAAATCGATAAAAATTCTAACAAAAGGGAGTTGGAATAATCTAAAATTGGACTCAACTTGTATGGTTTTGCAGCCCTACAATAAGTCTATCTGTAAAGAACTTATAACGTCATCATGTTGCATGTTCTGGACTACATTTGAGGATATTCAATTATGTCCATGAAAGCTCGACAGCTATCCCTAATCAAAGAAATGGTGTTGCGCTAGTGATTGTTGATTTGCCAAGCTTGTCTCATTCTCTCACTGAGCCATCTGCATATTTTTCTTAGCGACATGTTGAGTCTAGAGGAACATCTTTAAGGTTACAACCCTAAAGATGTCCCTTGTTCGATCTTGTCATCGATTCCACTTTAGTGAACTGTCATGCCTGCCCTTTTCCAAACCCAAAACATAGAAAATTAAGACTCCATTGATCCTCATTGATCTCACCAACAGCTAACATCTTTCTTGTGACCTTCATTTGAGTCCCTCTTTTGTAAACCCTAGTTGGTATAAAGTTTGTACTAAACTCATTGTTAATTTGTTTAAACAACTGGCCTTCTAAGCAAATTATTATCATAGTTTTGTCATGTTTGCGTAACCTTACTTTTGTGTCTCCAAAAGTTATTTATGATAATTTCGTGTACATTCGTTATAAAAAGTGGTTTTTCAAAAATTTCGATATCCACGGAAATATTTGGATGTAATTTCAAATCAGCAATCGATGTGTTTCGATTAAAACAAAGTTATATCATTACCTCAAGCCCAAAGTTATCGATAGTCATTAGAATATTAGTTAAGTTCAATAAAGCATATTCCTCGAGACATGTTGCCACCCTCAAAACACAAGTCATGATCCTTAGTACAACCTATTTGAAATACTATGATCACATCGATGATGTTTAGACTTGTTGTACTTGGTGATGGATCATGTTGTTATGGTGAGTAATGCGAACTGTGGCCGGTAAAACCCAGCTAGGGTTTGCAGGTTAAAGTGTGGTTTTCTAAGCGTTCAATCCGCCATTGCTATTGCTAGTGCAGATCACCATTTGAACATCTACACCAATGAGAGCAGTTGCTGGATGATTTAAGAAAACCTTATAAATAAGCTAGGAGGTGCTGAAGAAGCTGTTGATTGAGCCTTAAATCATTAGCAACTGCTCTTACAGGTGCAGATGCTTTTAATGAAGTTACAATATTGAAAATAACTGACAAAGCTCATAGTATCAATCAACATATTTATTGACATAATATCAAAACAGTGAATCCCTCACTTCCAAACCCACATGCGGATGGAGTGCAAGAAGCTCTTGAAAAAAATTTAGGGTTACAAGAACCTTGAGAACAATTCACACCTCAAACCCAAATGGGGAAAAAGAAATTGCACCAATGCACATCATCGATGAACATGGTGAAACGGTTCGATCTACCTTTCTTCAGCCTCACGCTCGTGGAAAGATAGTCGAAAAACCCATTTAGAGAGAGATGAGGTTCTTGTTCTTGACCTAATTCTTGCAAAAGTCTTGAGCCTGTCCATGGCGAGGTCTAGGGTTTCTTGGGACATATTCGCAAAGCACATGCGAAACCAACCGGGTTCTTGGCAATGGCAGGACGCGCCGGGGGAGACATTTAATCCGACTTGGAATAATATTTTCTTCCACAAGTCCATCTCAGCTTCGAATGTCTTTGACTCGAGTAAATGCCTCATGTCGACCCAACAAAAAAGGCCGGAGTTACTTTTCAGGCAACCGATCCCGGCGTTCTCTAGGCCGGCGACGAGCATTTCGTGGCGCCGATAAAGCCTCTTTCGATTCTCCGATATGTAATTCGATGTGAATTTCTTGTCCGACAGCAGAGCTGATAGTAAGTACTGAGTTTGAGACGATATCAGACCGAAGCTCGACATTTTAGTAGCTGCTCCGACCACCATACAATCGTTTGAATATATAGCTCCGATTCGGAAACCAGGAAGACCTAAATCCTTGGAAAGACTGTAAACAACATGGACTCTGGTGGCGATGTGGGACCCTTCCAAATTCTTGTCCTTCAAAACCTCCATGACGCTCACAAAACCAGGTGAGTCAAAAACTGTGCCGGAGTAAATTTCATCGCTGATTAGATGAATATTTTTAACAGAGATGAACTTCACAAGTAGGTCAAGCTCAGATCGTGTCAGGGTGGTGCCCAAAGGGTTTGATGGGTTCGTGACAAGGACACCTTTGACCCTTAAGTTTCGGGTCTGGGCCTCTGAATAAGCTTCCTCTAGGGCAGATTGTGTAATTTGGAAGTCATTACAGCTTGTGCAATGAATTGGAACTATCTCAACTCCAGTCCTCCACTTTAGGTCTCTATCAAATCTGTGCCCAAAATTGAACCTCAATCAGATGATGCAAAAATGAAGTATTTAATGACATCAAACCGAGTAAGATAAGGACATTTATGCACGTCTAGTGACCAAAATAACGTCAAATATCTCAGCGACTAGAGTTTGATTTCTGATGGGGTAGAGCAAGGACACTTACCCCGGATAGTAAGGTGTTGGGATTAAGAAGGCGTCCCCTTTCTCGGCCAGGCAGAAGATTAGTGTCTCATTCGCCGAGGTGGCGCCCGCCGTGAGGACAAGATTGTTAGGCTCAAAACTGACCCTGTTTCCTCTGATCTCCGCCATGAACTCTGCTAATGCCTGTCAATGTGTAGGATTCATATGAGTTCAAGTGTCCAATAATCTAGGACAAGATGGAAGATTAAGGTCACTATAAGTACCCTTTTGAAGGACGGAAGGCCATGATAGTCCTGGAAGAGTGCAAGTTCTCTGAAAATCGACTTCCCATTTCTTTTGAATGATGCTGGCTCCGGATTGTTAGCCAGCCATGACTCCAGAAGATCAAAAGATAGCTGTAGGACAAAAACAACCCTCCATCAATTTTGACTACCTTAAAAATCTGGGGTATCATGAACAGATTGATTATCAAAGATTTAAAAACCTGATTTTCTGCAAGACCCATTTGGATGATTCCAGTGGGATTGGTGAGGTCATCATATGGGTTTTTCTCATACTCTTCCCATCCTTGGAAGTATGAAGAATCTTGGCCATGGGAGTTGCATGTAGCTTTCTTGGATAGCATATCCATTTCAAAGATACAATAAGAGGACCTGAGATCTTGATTTTTGGGCTATAAATTTTCTTGGTGAGAGGTCAGAGAGAATGAAATGGATGATGATGATGATGATATAGTATGTCTGGTTTTGGATGGAGTGCAATATATAGAGGGAGAATAATGTGGGATGAGGATTAGTTGCCATGCAAACATTATTAACAAGCTTTCGACCAATCACGAGAAAGCTTCAAGACTGTATCAATTTTGTCTGATCTTCATATCTATGCTTTACAACTTCTTTTGAATATCATATCACGTAGTTGTTGAGAAATTATTATGGCTCCTTTAAATAATTTGGTGGAAAGAAAATGAAACGGAAAACCAGTAAGAAAATGACGATACGGAAAAGATTGTAATGCGTTCTTTTATTTTATTTTCATTTTTCATGACAAATCAAACAAAAACAATCATTTTCCTTCAAATTTTCTTTCATTCCTCAAACTTTATGAGAATCAGACTGAAGTGTATTAGTATGTTTTTCTCACATCACACAGTTGTTTTCAATTTTATTTGTTCCATTTAGCTCGAATATTTCCTATATTAACATGTTTTTCTAACATCACACATTTCGACCATCAATTTAATTCACATGATGATTGGTTCGCTTAAACTCGAATCAAATAGCTCATTAGCATGTTTTTATGATTCACAATTTTTATGATCAATCAAATTCAGCGTCTCGGATTTATTAGTATAATTAGGATTTTTTTTCTTCTGATATCGCGTATTTTTATGGTCGTTCAATTCAATCTGTTCGATTCAATTCGAGGTTTTACATTCCATTTTATTTCATGACAGAATCAGTTTAGTTAAGTTCAGTTAGTTATTCATAATCAATGAAACCTATGGAAACATTGCATAACCTTAATAAGTGGGCATTAGTTAAGGAAATGTGAAGGTTAGAGAGAGAGAGAGAATCAATAAATGGATGGAAAATCTCAGAATTAGGAGGATGTAAGAAAACATACCGACAAGAAATGGTAGAGATAGTGGCCATATGAGCCACAAAGCCCATGCAAGAATTGGGACCCTAGGAGGTGGCCATGTCCCATATGTCTCCACCCCCTAATTTAAAGGGCCCTCTTGCGTCATGTCGGCTGGTTTTAATATGCACTCTCCCACTCCCTCCAATCTCTCACTCTCTCTCTCCCTCTCTCTCTCTAACGCGTTGAAATTTCCATTATGAATTTTAATCAGTGCACGTTATAATTAGGTCAAACCCTATATTACACATGAATGGTTGGATCGAGGATGTCTTCTATTTATTTGAACTGCACTGAACTGAACTGAGTGTTTCAACTCTCTTTTATTACGGTCATCTTATATCTTCTGTACCCACATAGGGCAAGGGTTTCTCCCTATCAATTTTAACAACGTGACAAACATGATGTATATATAATGACCCTGTCATATAGGGCAAGGGTTTCTCCCTATCCCTATAACATCTGGGGTACCTTTATAACTCAATAATCATGGGTTTGAAAGCTATTTTTGGTCCACAGAGTCCCACACAAACTACATAAACCCCTTCTACAAAACTTAATCACCAATATGGACTGCTGTATAAACATCTAAAACCCTAGTTTCAAGCTGCTTCCTTACTCGAATAACTAGATAATGACAATTAGGGTTTTTTGACGTGTAGAGAATAACTAGACAATGTGTATAAGAATTAAACCCCACTTGAGATGATTGATGTTAGGGTTTCGAGTTAGGGTTTTGGACTGCAGGGGTTTTCATTGGTGGAATTAATTGAGGAAAAGGCCACGTGGTTATGTATCACAATTAGGGTTTTTTGGACATGTGAAAGGCACTTTTGATTGGTCCACTCCAACATTCAAATCATTTATTTTATGTAGTGTTCTCCAACTAGGCCAAGTCTTGATGACGGGACCAATTAAGCCCTTGTGTATGGTGACACCTAACATGTTGATCTTGTCCAAGCACATTCATTGATATCATTTTATTTTTCGTCCGATACGAATTAGTTTCGGTACAGCCAAATCAAAAATGCATAAAAATAAAATTGTTTTAACTGTTACATAATATTTTTGATAATGACGATGATTATGATTTTATCGGATGGTTAGAGATGTTGCTGAAAATAACAAAATAGTTAATGCCTTGGATTTTAACCCTAATTAGGTATTTTTATTTTCCTCCTCAAGATGACAAATTAGGGTTTTTCTCTCTCAAACATTTTCCAATTATGAGTTCCCAATTCTTTTGACTCTTTCTAGTCTATATAAAATGAATATATTGCAACCGACTTTGATGTTACATACAGACGCGCTTTGCTCATCCTTCCTAGGACTTCCCCATCCACACATTTACATTACAAATATTTGAATATATGACATGGATGAAAACAGTGTATTCATCATCTTTCTCTTTGTCAAATTCAGTTACAGTTGATGACTGTCCGCATGGACATAAACATCATCGTAAAAACCGACATAAAATCTCATATAATTTAGTCTGAAACAAACCATTTGAATCGAGTAAAGCGCAGGACAAATACAAGACTATATGCATAGACAAATATCAATATTTGAATGAAAAAATTAATGAAGAAGACTTTTATCTTTGATTTTAATTAGATATCAGTTATCCATTAGGGCGTCGTCTAGCGAACATCAAACATGTCAGTACTAAGATTTGATTCGCCAGATATTTCAGCAATTAGGAATCGATTAAATATCAGCTGATTAAACGACTTTGTATCAAATCAATAAAAGTTAAATTAAAAGCGACAAGTTCCAACAATGATATTCAAGTCCCCACGATAAGATTTGCCAATGTGGTTGACAAGACAAAAATAGCAGTCTCCCAAGCTAATTGTACTATTTATTAATATGAATTTATTTAGCAGAACCTTCAATTTCAGTGTCAAAAATAGAGAATAGCGGATGACACTACTCTCGTAGTCTCAATCCATCTCGAAACCACCGTCCTAGAAGCTGCTCTCGACGAAAAACCTCCGAAAGAGATTAAAATGGTCCCAAACCGTCACCAGTTGGACTGGACCAAAGACAGAGTTTCAAATGGACCCGAATCAACAATAAATTACAGAATCCAAAAACCAGAAAAACTTGTCCACACATTTATTAATAATTAATTTAGTCTGTTGACAAGTGAGAATGTGAGATCTAACTGTCAAAGCTATTATGTTGAATTTAAAGAATCAAAAATTAAATTCTATTGTGTTAAATATATTTAAAAAGCCCATAAATTTGGCACGGAATGACTGGGCCGACAAGATAAAGCCCGAGTATAATATTGGGCCGACAAGATAAAGCCCGAGTATAATATTGGGCCGACAAGATAAGAGGTGCCTGCCTTTTGCTGTTGCTACTTTTTGAAAGCTGATAATTTCAAATGGAAACTCTGAAACGCTAATGTGCCAGCCTTCACTTATGAACCAGGAACTCCATTAAAACAAGACATTGGAGTCGTCTGAAACTCTGATTGCAAGAGATCTTAATTCGCCTGCAAAACAAGTAGTGTGTCAAGAAAATTTGCATTGAAAGGAAGATACAAAAGATTTATTGCCAGGACAGAACTCAAATTTAAGAATGTCATCTACTTTTTCAGTGACACATAACAGATACTAGAAGCTACAATGAATCAATATACAAATAAAAACCAGCAAACTCAAGAACTGGCGATAATACCTGTGTTCTGTGTTCGTAATCGTAAGGTGGCGCAATGAGTCAATCTTGTGACCATTGGATTTTCTTGATATCAATGTTTTACTGAACCATCTCCCAAAGTGGGCTCATTATCCTCAGCGCCCTGTCCCAATCCCAAATCTAATGAAAGTATTTGCCATATGCCCATATCCTCATTGGCGCCTAACGGCCTCAAAACACATGAAGGCTCCAAACTTGCGCTAGTGCAAGCACTGCCGCTTGAAAAAGCCACTTCCTTCAACCCCATCAACATATGCAAAGGATGAGTTAGTTCCCAGGGTACCTACTTTTTAATTACATTCAGCAGGCGATCCTGCAGAGCCCTAATTCTATTATCATCATACTCCATTGCCAAACCCAACCACCACCGGCGCTGGAACAGTACCACTCTTGATCCCCTTCTCCTGACCATTCATCTGTGGCTCGACCCTAATCCTTGGCCTACGTTTCATATAAAAAGCACCTATTCCCTTCGGTCCATACACCTTATGCCCGCTCAAATACATCAAACTAACATTCCACTTCTCCACATCAATAGAAATCTTACCCAAATCAGCACAATTTCCTCCATTGGCTGAATAACCCCAATCTCACAATTTCCGGCCTTATTTCAGACCTCAACCTCTCCAAATCCACCAACCCATCCGCTTCACCGGCAGATACGCAATCTCAAACCCTTCCTGACTCAAATGCGTACAAGAATCCAATACACACTTATGCTCTTAATCACATGCTTCTTCTTCTCCCTATTAAAATGCATCACTCCCTTAACCGACATATTATTCGACTCCGTCGCTCCCGACGTGAAAATTATCTCCTTCGCTGACGCCCCAGTCAGCGCCGCAACCTGACAATGCGCCTTCTCCACCTCCTCGTCAAACTCCTAGCCGTACATATGAGTCCTCGAGAGAGGGTTTCCATAATGATTGATGTAGTAAGGACGCATAGCATCATAAACCCTAGGATCGACCGGCGAGGCCACTTGCATATCTAAATGGAGAGGTTTGCCAGAGATTTTCACACCTTCCACCGTGACTTCGCCCGCTTCATCCGCCGTAGCAGCGGAGGAGAATCGCCGGAGGAGCGCCGAGGATTTGCGGCGTAGAGTCGATACAAGCAGCTTCGACGCCATCCTTAAATCTCTTTCTCGATATTCGTCCTCTCTGCGATTATTTCTAGCCAAGAGGTAAAACCAAATCAATTCCGAACCGGTTTGATGAGTTTTAGCGAGCTGAACCGATCAGAAGTACACGTGTCGCCATTTCGTGGTGGCGCGTGGATATGTTTGAAGAAATTGCAGGTTTGAGATTTCAGCGTCGTCCTCATAAAGGGTTTCATCGAGTCTGAGACGAAGCAGAAACGACGCTTCCGGAGCAAACTGGTGTCGTTCGCATCTTCACTCTGAGATTCTCCCAAGTGTTGCTGATCTATTTGGCGTTGAGGAGTTGGTATTGAAACTGTTTTCTGCACAATTGCACGATCTGCATGTACTTCGGCTGGTGAGTTCTCCAATTTCTTAGGTTTTGATCAGATCTGATCAGATCTAGACTAGCGTTCAGTTTCGATTTGAGATTGTAATGGCGAAGCTCTCAATATGAAGCGACGTAGAATACTCGCTTCGTTTGTGATCATCGGCGACGAGGTTTCAATAGGTAAAGATTAGACGAACTTTACTTTTTGATTTGAAATCGGTAGCGATTAGAGGTTTCAAACGGACTTCTGTGTGATTTTCTGCATCTTGATCTGAAATCTGTACTTTGAATTTTGTGTGATCTTGAATACATTTGAAGTAGCAATCTTGAAGATGAAAATTATGCAGTCTTTGCAATGTTAGCGATGTTGTATTTGATTAGGTTTTCTAGCATAAAGTCCGTAACCAGTTACTTAGATCTATAGCTTTAAGCATTTGGATGTTGAAGAGTTTCTGTGCTGCTCTTTTCCGATAAAATGCAGTACCACTTCAATCCAACCAGGCTTCGGATAAAGTGCTTAAAATGTCAATTCGTCGCCTGACAGAATGAATTTCAAGATTTGACATTGAATTGGATATGGTATGATATAAATATCTAAGGGATGAAATCATGGCGACAGAATGAATTTCAAGATTCGACATTGAATTGGATATGATATGACATAAATATGTAAGGCTTGTTCCATTTATGCACTCGTATGAACAAACAGCTGAAAAAATGAGGCTCGATCATATCCCATGTTCTGCAAATGTAATGAGTTTGGCATTATGGACTTCTAATCAGCATATCAGAAAGCCGACCGTCGTCGTCGTCGTCATCATCATCAGGACCGTTTGTTTCAAAAGGATCGATGAAATCCTGACCGTCCATTCTCATCATCTCCATCACCTCCTCCTCATCCCACCCTGCATCTCTCAACTTCCAAAACGCGTCCTCCAACCCCCTCCCGAACTCTGCGCCGCATCTCACTCCGCACCACCACCCGCCGCTCCCTCCTCTACCACCCTCCTCCGCCATCTCCGTCCACGTGACGATCTTCCTCGCCTCCGTCGCCTTCCACGCAGGCGCTATCATTTTCCGATCACTGAAATCTGCTATTTGCTCGAAAAATCCAGCTATGTCGAAACCAGCCACCTTCACTTCTCTACCAGTTACTTCATACACAGGGTTCCCCGCCAGATTCGGATCCGAAGGAATGTAAAAGCTCTTGTACACCGGAATCAGCGCCGGCGCGGCTCTCAGCTTCCTCTCCGCTACCGCAACGGCCTTCTCCCTATCACGCGGTTTCACTCCCCAAGAGTTCATCCAAAATCCTCCTTGGCGCACGGATTTACATATTCCGAGCAGCGGGAGGTTTATCATTACCTTCAGGTGTTGCTTCGACATCGCCCGCCAGTTCGGGAATCCCATGCCCACAGGTAGACCTTCACGCAAAATGGATCTCAAATCCGGAGGAAATTTAAAGCCAAACGCCGCTTCAATTTCTGGAAACTCGTCGTCTGATAATCCCTGATGCACCGGAACACGACAGTTCGTGATCAGATGATCGATTAGGACCTTGGCGTATGCGGCGAAGGAGAAGCAGACTCTCATTATGGATTTGGACTCGTTTCCGTGATCGCTACAAACCGGTTGCTTCGACGATCGATCTATTGTGAGATTGCCACCATTACTGCTGCGCGGCTGCTGCGCTGATATCGCCATGTGGTTGGTGATTCTGGAGAGATTTTTTGAGGTATGTGGTTTTGTGATATCGATCTCTCTGCCTGAGTTTGATTGTTTGTTAGAATCTAGTGGCTAATTTTGAGGAAACAAATAACTCATAAAATGGAAGATCAACTTCGCAACTAAAATTTTGGGTTACAGATTTTTATCACCATTATATTCTAGAGCATGCATTTATGGCGACATGCTACACTTAGACACACATACATGTAGATGAAAATGCTTAAAAATATTGCATACCATGACAAATTAGAATGTATCCTTCTGTACAGTTTTCTTCAATTTTGCCTTAGTTTTTGAAACTTGTTTGTTTTTTCCCCACTTTATTGTTTACATGTCATATTAGCGCTACATAAGTAAATTCATGACGAAAGGCTGTTAGAATTAGCTCTTCTTGAAAGAGGAATAACTTTCTCAAACTAGGGGAAATTAGAAAATTATTGTGTCGAGTAGAATGGGGTACTAAACAAATGTTAATTGGGGCGAAACAGTCCACGTAAATTGGGTTAGTTGGTTTTAATCTTAGAGTAGTGTAAAGAGGAAAATTATTAGTATGTGTGTTTGGAGGATGGCCAAAAGGTCAAGTATATTGTACTGGGGACGAAATGGAGGTTATTAGTTTGTGCTGAGTTGAATGTAAAGACAAAAATGGTGAGGCGGATGATGAGGGTGGGGCTTGGGGATTGACTAGGGATGGAGGGAAAATGTGGGAGCTTTATTTATTCTAGAAGGGGGTCATCAATTGCTTGAGATGATGAATGATAAACAAGAAGCTTCGTTGTCATATGGCTTGATTGAAAAGGTTATTGTCCATGGCAGATATGAGTATTCAGGATGTGAATATAAAGAGTGAGGAGCTAGAGGGTCTTCTTGTCCGGCAAAATTAAGCTAAAATCGGGGAGAATAAGTAGTAGGATTGAAAATTGAGTGATTATTATGGAGGGAAACTGTATGGAGCTTTTGGTTGGGATGTTTTGAATTGTGGTGGGAGTGAGAGACCAGAACTGCTTCTTGTCCTTGTTTCGTTGACAACTGACAAGGAGGGGGCGGAAATATACCAAAACTAAGTGGAACCAAACGTAAGACTAGGTAAGAGGTATAAGCTTGTTGTCATCTTGTCTGGGATTGAGACTGGTCAGTGTCATAGATGGCAGTCTTATGAAGCTGAAGTGATATGTAGTTTATGGGAATCCATGACTTTGGGGTGATATGTATTAATTGTTTGAACAAGTATTCAAGAGTCATAATTATGGAACAAGAAAAATGTGCTTGAGACTACCCAAAAGTATGTAAAAAATAAAAATGGAAGAGATCTTGGAAAAGAGTGATTTTGCTGCGTGCCTTGTATTCTTTTTAACCAATCATTAGGACATGGTAATTGCCATAATGTTCTGGTAAAAATATCAAAAGGAATGTCTTAAATGATCTATTGAACTCACAACGATGTTCCATCGTTTATATCAAAAATAAAACCAATTTTCAATAGTTATGAAAAGATGAATAGATGTTTTATGCATAACAATTTCCAAGGGTAGCAATAATCAAGTTTCCATACTATTAGGAAGCTAATACTTATAACATGTTTATTATTACAATGTAAAATTTAAATGTTCTTTATAATTTTGAACATTCTATTTCATTTATTTTTGTTTCAATTTTTGCATGTAAATACTTCATTTTGTTACTTTATAAATTTTAATGTACTTAAATATTTTCATTTTGAAATACGAAATACACTCAATTTGACACACAAATTCCAACAAGAATGACTTTGTGAAGACATCCTTATATATGTGCGAGACATTGTGAACTGTGACTGGTTTTAGTTAGGTTATCAATGTGTAGTTAGTTATATTCAATATGTCGCTGAGAATTGAGATGTTGTTTTTATGGTGGGTGGTAGCACACATGAGTCAAAGTTCACCTGCAACAAAGTAGACAGGTTTGAATATGGGGTTAATTTTGTAGATAACATGGAACGACAACATCTAAGATGAGGGTGGATAAGAGTGAGACGGATCCAGTGCGTATTCTGGATAGATATATAGCAATCACGTGTCCGGATATAACTAAAAGCAACACAAATAAGACAGATGAAAAAGCAAATAATTCAACAATAACAGAAACCCACACAAGAGTGATAGATGCGTCTAAAACAAAAGCAACCCAAATGAAAAAGCAACAGATAAAATGGCCAGGTCGCACAGACAAAGGCACTCTCAGTATTCCTCATCTTCACCTTCATCACCCTCGCCAGACTCAGCACCCACTTCTTCATAATCCTTCTCCAAAGCAGCAAGATCCTCGCGTGCTTCCGAGAACTCTCCTTCCTCCATACCCTCACCAACATACCAATGAACAAAAGCCCTTTTAGCATACATGAGGTCAAACTTGTGATCAATGCGAGAGAACACCTCAGCGACACTGGTGGAGTTAGAAATCATGCACACTGCCCTCTGCACTTTAGCAAGATCACCACCCGGCACAACCGTCGGAGGTTGGTAGTTGATACCGCACTTGAAACCAGTTGGGCACCAATCAACAAACTGGATGGTCCTCTTGGTCTTGATGATTCCAACAGCAGCGTTCACATCCTTGGGCACCACATCACCTCTGTACATCAGACAGCAAGCCATGTACTTTCCATGGCGAGGATCGCACTTGGCCATCATGGAAGAAGGCTCAAAGGCACTGTTGGTGATTTCAGCAACAGAGAGCTGCTCATGATAAGCCTTCTCAGCAGAGATAACTGGTGCATAGGATGAAAGCATGAAGTGAATCCTTGGGTATGGGACCAAGTTGGTCTGGAATTCAGTTACATCCACGTTCAAAGCTCCATCAAACCTCAGAGAGGCAGTAAGAGATGAAATCACCTGCATCATTCAGACAAAAACTAAAACTTAGAAGAACTTTCCATGAATAAAAGGAAAGTGATATACAAAAACCGAAAACGGAAGAATACCTGAGATACCAGACGGTTCAAGTTGGTGTAAGTGGGTCGCTCAATGTCAAGAGAGCGTCTGCAGATGTCATAAATAGCCTCATTGTCAAGGAGAACAGACACATCAGTGTGCTCCAAAAGTGAGTGGGTAGACAACACACTGTTGTATGGTTCCACGACTGAAGTTGAAACCTGGGGTGAAGGGTATACAGTGAACCCAAGCTTGGACTTCTTACCATAGTCTACAGACAGACGTTCCAACAAAAGGGAACCGAGCCCTGAACCAGTACCACCACCAACAGCATTAAAAACCAAGAAACCTTGAAGACCAGTGCAGTTGTCAGCTAGCTTCCTGATACGATCGAGGCAGAGATCAACAATCTCTTTTCCAACTGTTACAAGGAAGGAAAATGGCTTAGAAAACTTGCTAAGAAATATGAAATGACAATCTGAAAAAAATGATAATGAATAAGACTGTTGACATACTGGTGTAGTGACCACGAGCAAAGTTATTAGCTGCATCTTCCTTTCCACTAATGAGCTGCTCTGGATGGAAGAGTTGGCGGTATGTTCCAGTTCTCACCTCATCAATGACCGTGGGCTCAAGATCTACAAAAATGGCACGAGGGACGTGCTTCCCCGCACCAGTCTCACTGAAGAAGGTGTTGAATGCATCATCTCCTCCGCCAACAGTCTTGTCACTAGGCATCTGGCCATCAGGCTGCACAAAAACAACTTTAAGATTAAGATTTCTTCACATTTTAAAGCCAAACCTTGTCCACAATGGAATACAATAACACAGAAAATCCACTAAAGACAAACATCAACTAGAGGCATCCATGAATGTAACTATAACTCAACATCACATTGGAGACACAACTACTGCGAGAATTACAAATCAAAAACAATTCAACAATCATGAGCTCGAAACAATACAATTATACACGTATTAGACCTCTGTAACTCAGTAGAAAAACCCATGCACCTATCACATAAAGGCCATTACCCTGAAAATATAGATCTACAAACTAACATCACAAGGACACTAGCCACTAGACAAAATGCAACATAGCCCTAAATCTAACCAAATAACTCCAAAATCACCATGTTTCAAAACGTCCACATCCACAGTCGCTACTACAACAAGATCTGCAATCTAAACTGCATGCCTTCACAACAAAACAAAGCACGAAGCAAGATACAGATCTGTACAACAAATACAATCAGATCGACACCAAACAATCAGATCTACACATTTTCAAAAATACCGCAATGCCTAGATCTAACAAAAGAACTACAAGCCTAACCAAGCTTCAAAAACATCCAGCTATTACAACAAGAACTGCAAGTTACATGTCTTCACACTACACAATCAGATCTACACATTTTCACCAACACATGGACAGTAACCTCTGGTTACAAATGCCAGATCGCGTAGATCTAACCAAATAAACATCACACCGCACCACGCTTCAAGAACATCCACCTCAACAACTACATCACCAGATCTACAACAAAAACTGCATATCACGACAAATTAGGTCTCGAAATAAGGATATATATTACCTGAATCCCGTGTTCGAGACAGTACAGCTCCCAGCACGAATTTCCGACCTGGATACCGGCCTGACCGATGTGGATCGAGATGCACTCCCTCATTCTTGCGACAAAAACGAGATCTGAAAACGACTGGAATTCGAATCGTAGATCGGAAGCGTTTATGAAGACACTTCCAGAAATGCAGAAAGGTTTTCGAATGAGGCAGATGCGGCTGGCTAGAGGGGTTTATATCCCGAGGGTTTCGAAACTAACTTGGGTTAGTCCGTTAACCATGGTTAGGAGACAGCGTGGAACTCCAATTGGCCAACTTGCAACGATGGTTAGATTAGATTAGCTTATCCCGCTTTTTATTTTGAACCGTTGTTGCTCCGTCGTTTTCGAATTTAGGTGGGTTGGTTTTTCATGGGCCGTCGCCAGGCCCAATATTTATTGGGCTTATAACTCTATGCCAAATTAAGCCCAACATAGTTGCGGGCTACAAAAACGCTGACGCTTATAACTACACGCCAAATTAAAAGTTTATATATTATGTCTATCTGGAGTGGTTCAGTATCAAAATAAACGTCAAATATCTCAATGACTATAATTCGATTTATCGAAATCAGAGCAGGGGCTCTGGTGAGGATTTTATGATAGAATAGAAAAAATTAATAATTTCTTAAAAAAGATTCCTAGCTCGAGTGCAAAACTAGAATGACATGGAGGATTTTTGAGTTGAGAAAGTGTTTAACTAACAAAGCATCATCTACAACTACTTCTACCAAATGAGAACTCTATGTTCCAAAAGTACTTGTTTTGATTAGAAAATTAAGTTAGGTTATCTAACTAGGAACAACCCTTGTTATATACTAGGATGTTTGTGACCTTGATTCCTCATGAACAAATAAACCAATGAAGAAAATGTCTTTGATTTACGCTGTACTCGGCCTAGTTTGCTTAGGCATATCTTATAGCCATGCGAAGACGTACACGGTGGGAGATAGCTCGGGCTGGGACATAAGTACCGATCTGGACTTATGGACGGCGGACAAGAAGTTCAAAGTCGGAGACGTTCTTGGTAAGTATTAGACCAAACACACGATTGTTATGTTACATCGTACTTTTTTTTTGTGATGTTTGATTGTCGTGGGATTTCAGTATTTCAGTATTCGAAAACACATAGCGTGAGTGAGGTTTCGAAGGACAGCTTCGATCGATGTAACATGGCCGATGAGACAATCAAGAGTTATAAGAATGATGGAAACACAACTGTGGAATTGGCTAGGCCTGGTGACATGTACTTTGTGTGTGGGAACAAACTGCATTGTCTTGGAGGCATGAAAATTCAAGTTATTGTAGATGACTCTGAAGCTTACTCACCCGTCGGAGCGCCTCAGGCGTCGACCGGCCAATCTGATCTCCCCGGAGGGTCCAACAAGCCTGCATCTGGCGCGACCAGCCTGTTTAGAGGATCGGGTTCTAATGTGGTTAAGATTCTAATGTTTGGAGCTTCCATGCTTATGTTCATATAAATAATTAGTACAGTTACGTGGAGGTGTTGATTCTCTAATTAATTTATTTTTATTTATAATTATTTTTTGGAAACTTTTGGGCCGAGAAGTTTGACCCGGCCCATTATCTTATGGGCCTGGCGATGAAGCGACCCGTTATCTCCCGCGCAAAAAGCGGAGATTTCTTCATCTTGTATCGTTCTGAGAATCAGTGGATAATCGATCCATCGTTTGATGTGTTCATCGAACGAATCGGAATCTGAAGCGATGAAGAATCGAACAGCAAGTCCGACCGGCTGATGATCTCCAGGTTTGCGATCCACAGGTTCATTTCGGAACGCTCTCTCGAAATCATTTTCCAGCCCTAAAATACTGATCATCTCTTGAAATCGATCAGTATTTTTCTTCTTCTTTGTAATGACATAGTAGCCGGTAAGCTAGTGTGCTGAATTATTAGAAATAGGTTGATGATTCCGGCTTTGTAGATGTGTGTGTTATTTTGTTGCGTTATGTGGATAATTTGATTGAAGATTCGAGTTCCAATTTCTATGTAATTGAATCAGTTCCTCTTTTTGGCGCGAGGTCTTTAACTTGATGTATTATTGTACAGAGTTGAAGCTAGATTTTATGAGGATCGTATCCGAGCTAGTTGTAAGAGCTGAGAGTTTTGGTTGTGGGTTTACCATGACTCCATTTCATGAAATTGGTAGTGTCACTGGGGGTTTTTGCTTGCCAGAAAATATTGCATACTGATGGTCAGAATGTTGATCTTTTTTTATGTAATGATGTAAAGAGTTCTGACTGAAGAGTTGAGCTAAGGCTGCTAAGTTGCTAGCGGTCAGCAATGGTAATATATGCTAGTAAAAGGCTATGTTGCGTGTTTGTGATGGTGAGCCCTATGATATTTGAGCTACAATTGATCATTCATTATTTTATATGCATCCATGAATGATTCATGGTAGGTGATATAAAAGAACCCATATTTAGCTACATTTCAGATATTGTTGAATATTAGCTTCAAAATACTTGTTGTCATGAGTCTTTTATCTTGTAAAGGGTGTTCAGATATTACAGGGCACAGAATTCCAGGTAGCAATAGAGCGAGTAGTGTTTGTAAGTATTGGCTTAATGCTATAAGTCGTGTACCAAAAAACAAACAAAACAAAAATGAACTGAGATAATCTTATGCCTTGGCCTTATTCAAAAATAACTGGGATATCTTATCCCTTGGCACCTTTTATATGCATGACTTTTTGTTGTCTAGTTTTCTGCCTGGATTTATTTCACAATCTTGCACTAGCTTGGCATGTTTGACTATTTACAGGGTCGGTATACAAGAGGGCATTGGAGCCACAAAGGCCATTTGCAATCAGCAAAGAGCCATCTGAAATAGGTAAATGTCTTGGCCTATATTTTCCATTGCCCGTTTAAGAACCATATGCATACATGTAACTATTAGCCCAGTTTGATGTCTGATTGGATCTTGTGTGATACAGTTCACCACAGATAATTCAGGACTATAGGCTTAACTTGTTCATTGGGTTCTATTTTGCTGCAGCATTGTAACATCATGCATTCTTGTTCTTGATGGCCCATTACAACAAGGAAGAATTCATGTCACTGATCCACACCCACTCAGTCCTGAGTATTCATCTCCACCCTTGTGCCACAGAGTGCACATGTGGTTATGATCATCTCTATAATTATGTCATCCCTGTCTACATTATTGCAAACACATGATGAAGAAAAACTTTAACCCAACAATTATTGTATATCATGCACACTAGCACAGCTCAGTCATAATTGTAAAATCTGGAAGGAAATGTTGATTACACATAAGTCATTGTTGCCTTTACCCTTTAAGGTGGCCCTTTTGTCATTTTTAATACATCACGATCCATGTCTACTAGAACGGAAATCATGTGGGAAATGTTATAGTCCAAATAATAGACATGGCAAGGGATTATAAGTGATCTCTTTATATGACTTGTAATGTAACGGAGGTAAAATTGTGCTATTTCCTTGGCAATTAGTGGGAAAAATAAATAAAGGTATTTTCTGGTCTTCAAATCTTTCTGCCGGTAAACACAAACATTCCAGTTGTTTTGGCTAGGTTTTGAATCTTAGTCAGCATAGCATAGGATGATGGCGGAGTTAAGTTAAGCAGATCTATGAAGTTGATTACTTTGCTATCTGACCCACTTATGATTGATCTCATTACACATGTTAGCTTCAACTTTTGATGCGAAGAATCACACACACACACATACCACTCAGTTGTTTTCAATAGTGCCAATTTACCTGCCTGCCTTTTTCAGTGATTTTGCATTGTCTTTATTTGATAATTCTTCCTCGAAGTACCCTACACCCCAACTTTTTATACTTTGGATTTTTCAAATGAACATGAAAGGGAGGGTCATTTCTCCTTTCTTTAATGTGTAGCCTTTATCTCCTTTTTTCTTCTTTTTTTCCACCTCAATTATTTAACATCAATCAGTTTCATCAATACTATGAGTTTCATGATTAAACTTTGATGCTTATGGTATCTGATAGCTCAGTTTATTGAATCTCTATGCTAATCAGACGAGTAAGGCTTTACAGCTATGATTAGCATGGATATTTTTTTATAAGCATATTTTTAATCCATCAGTTTATGTTTCTGAGTCAAGAAATACAATTTATAGTTGTGGTAAGTCCAATGATCAATCTAAGGAGTGAGTGTGTACGTGTACAAAATAAGAAAGTATCTCTATTTAGTTATTTTACTAAGAAAAGTGTAAATTTATTTAGTAATGTATCGTAATGACAGAAGATATTTGTATCAATAATAAAAGTATTCCAGAATCATACTTTATGCATGTGCATTCATTCAATTTATACTGCAAACCATATAATTGCTCAAATCATACGACGCATGGGAGCCCCTTTTGCTTGACTTGGATGTTGTTTCGCTTGGCGAATCTCTGTTGCAGAATCAAGGTAGGCTGACTCAGATTGGTTTTTCTCATTCCGATTTTTATCATCTTACTAATTGGACCTTTAAACCTTCGAATTTCATCTTGGTGTAAACTAAAAGGTTGTAATTCTTTGAATTAGCTTTCCAACAAGTCATGACACATCTCAAACGAAGAATCTTTATGCGTTCGGTAAGCCTTGGAAGACGAATATATCAATTTGTCCTGATTCAATTTTTTTTCAACTAAGTTTCTAATTCATTTGACCTAAAATAAAATAAAGTGATAAAATGATAATAAAAAGCCCAGATAAATGACAGATCATTTTCGATTACAGGTGTCGGTGTACCGCCGGATGAAGCTGATGCTGCTCTTGTCCCAACTGGCATCCCCTTGTTCCTTTCCATGACCCATCTTTGGTTAGTGAACTTTTGATGACCTCTTAGTTTGAATATCTCATTCTCCTTTGTGTAGTCCAAGTCCTAGTCTTCATGAGCACATGCTTTAGAACTCTGACAGTCTCGTACTCCAGTTGTTACTATTAAAGACCTTGGTGGTGGTGGTGGCAGAACATATGAAAATCCACCTATTGTCGGCATTACATGGGTTGGTTTGGTTACTGGAAAAATATCTGACTCTTTGCTGCAATAGTAATGTCAAGCAATAAACATCTGTTTTGTTCATGAACTGACTCCCAATACTCAGATTTGATTTGATTTGATTTGATTCCTTCAGACAACTACAAAATGGTAGGCATTGATTTGATTTGGTCCTTGTTAGGTTAAATAACTTTACACAAACTGGAAGAATTAACAAGCAAAGATCATGCTATAAAAGTGAAGAATATCATGTCTGCAAGTGTTACATAGCAGGTAATTAACATGGTTCATGTCTTGTTTTTCTTTGTTAAATACCAGAATGATGTCCTGATTTGAGAAACATAAATAAGTTAAGATGTCTTTGGGCTGTTGGAACTGGAACGTAGGATCAGACCTTCACATTACAAGAAATATGCCCTAATCAATGGCATGGATTAGGAAGCATAACCAACATCATTGTAAGCTGATGTAGCTGTGAGCTCTAGAAATCACTGATGGACTTCCATTTGAATGGCAGAATGATAGATCTGTGTTTTTAAATGGAAAATGACACCCCAGTTAAGACCCTACTTGGTTAGATTCATTAGGGGTTTTCAATCCAATGCTGACCCCTATCACACTGGTACAAAGTAAATCAATGTCTGATATTCTGTGCCTTTCTTTCTTAAAGTTGTTTGTCATGGTTGGAGTTTTTAATCTCCTGTTTTTGGGTTTTAGCTGTTGTTTTGTCTGTCTTCTTCTAGCTAAATCATCTGAAAAAAAGAACCAGAATGTGATATAACACACAATCACAAGGCAATGGTCGGCCAAGTATGCTCATGGGAATCTCCTTGTAGCATGTTCCTATCTTAGTAACCACTGACAGTGGTTTAACCAGACTGGATTAGTCTTCCTTGTTATTGGTTTAGACCTATCTAAAGAAGAGGACTGACAGTGAAGCTCATGGCTCTAGTCCTGAAAGTCTGAAGTTCTGGGTGGGTGAGTATTAGGTATCATTATGGCACTTGCTTGTTATAGAGCTGAACTACCTGTTTTAAATCAAAAGAGCAAAAAAAAAGGAAGACTACATCTTTGAATAGGTCTCAACTAGTCCTAAAAAGTGCTGAATTTCATGTCTGATTCTTTGCATATTTCTTCAGCAACTATAAAGTTCAACAAGTAAATTTTGGTTTTGGGTTTCATTCATGGAATGGATCATCATGTAGGAGGGAGCAATCATCTGTGTTTCGAGCAAACACGGAGACTTTGGTTGCTATAAAATGGTGCGTATTCATTCTTATAACTGAATGTGAAACGATGAACATTATAACGGATGTGGGGCTAAGCATGGTTGTGGGCGCACTTGGTTCAGTCAGTCATAAGAGCAATTGTGATCATGATGGCACAGAAGAGTGCCCTGGTCGGAAGGGATTCGATCCGGACCATACCCGGTTAAGGGGACGCCTGCCTGCACTGATGGTTGGCCTAACAAGATCAGCCATCATAAATTTCATCTTCAGGGAGAGTTATTGCACTTAGGTAAGCAATGTGTAGATTTTGGGGGTCCATCTAATGGAAGGTCATACTGATCATAAGGGCATTGAATTCTTTCATCTGGGTTTCAACATTTACACTCTTGGAGAAGTTCCATATTCATATTGCTGACCCAAGTTTCAAATTTTGTGGATTCTTCAGGTCTTCATTGCTAGTTTCAAAAGCTCAACGACTGAGTAGACAAACCTTCACCAACTCCTTAACCACTCCAATCAGCCAAAGCATACACTGCACGTGCCACCATCCTCCACAAAAAAAGTACCTTCCAATTATAGGACCCTACAACCCATATACCACCACCACCATTGGCCAACCATGTTCCTGTCTGTTCAGTGTGCCCTCTGCTAAGGTGGTAGTCCTTCAAGGCAGTAAATCAGTGAGGCGAGCCATGAATGACATTTTTATATTTAAAGCTCAGTGGTTATCCTAGGCTGCTATGAATCAGTGAGGTGACTTTTAGTGACTGTTTTGGAACCTGGGGTGCACTTGGTCTGACCCAATGGCTGTTTTTTTGATTACTATACAGAGTAAGTTGCAGTATGAGGAGGGAGGAGCTTTCATTGCCAGCTGAGTCTGAGATAGAGAAGAGGAGGAGGAGGAGCATCATCAATGTCAGCTTGCTTTTCTCTTGGAATAGTGAAAATGACATTGTTTGAATCTGATAAGCTTCACAGTGCTGGAAATAGGTGCAGTAAATGTCAGATGAAGTTGACATGGATATTGATTGAAGCTCAAGTAAAGAGTTTATGAGAAGAAACAAAAGTAGAAAGCCAAGAAGCCCTTGTCCATTAAATCTTAACTGTACAATAGATGGTTGAAGAAGATGATGATGATGATGATGCATTTAACACAAGCCACTCTGATGAACTACTACTGGCAAGCACATCTTGAAAAAACAACTTCACTGAAAATTTTGGATTGGAAAAACAAAGGCTAGACAATTCCTTTCCTAGTACTGGGATCGGCAGATTACTTGGATCATCAGATGCTGAGAAGATCTGGGGATGATTGAAGCTGCAGCTGTTGGGTGTCCGAGGGCGAGTCTAATCCGGAGGCTGGTGGTGGAGGGGAGTCTGAGGTGATAGTGTCAGCGTTTTTCTTCGAGTTGGGAGGCTTGGGAAGCTCAGAGAGGATTTGGACAACCTCGCGCATAGTAGGGCGCTCCACAGCCTGTTCTTCTACGCATAGTAAGGCCACATAAAACACATGCATGATTTCATGGATAGGAACCGTGGAGAGCCTTGGGTCGAGGATTTTAAGGACGCCTTCTTTCTGGGAGTCGGTCATTTTTCTTACCCATTGAACTATGTCTACTCCATCTCCAAATTCCCCTACTGGTTTCCGGCCAGTGACCAGTTCAAGCAGCACCACACCAAAGCTGTATACATCGCTCTTCTCGTCCACTTTCAGTGTGTAGGCATATTCTGCATCAAAGGAATAATACCATTAAAACCCTGAACCAGACAATCACGCTTGGAAAAAAGGTAGACAAGGAGAATCAGTGATTACAGTGCTTTTGAATTTCAATGGTAAAGTACTGAAAAAGCATCTTAACAGAAGAAAGCATGCCAAATTTAGTAGACCAGATCACAAAGGGGATATTCTCACAGCATTGTTCATTACCAACCTAGAGTCATTCAAATCCTTTCAAGAACAGTGGAAAAAACTTAGTATGGAAAACTATGATAAACTAGTGGATGATGAAAGGACATATGCATGAGAAACTATACCTGGAGCTATGTATCCATAGGAACCAGCAATAGCAGACATGCATTCAGAAGTCCCCGAGTCCTGTAAAAACTTAGCAAGCCCGAAATCAGCAACATGAGCTTCAAAGTTAGAGTCCAGAAGTATATTGTTGGATTTCACGTCGCGGTGGAGGATCAATGGTGAGCAATCATGGTGTAAATAGCACAGTCCCTTAGCAGACTCGATTGCAATTTTGTATCTGGTGTCCCAGTGCAAGTGACCGCCCTTTTTTCCATGGAGAACCTCACCCAAGCTCCCATTAGGCATGTACTCGTAGATTAAAAGATTTGTCTCGTGATTTGAGCAAAACCCAAGTAATCGCACAATGTGTCTGTGCCTAATTCGACCCAGGGTTTGAATCTCAGCATTGAAACCGTGATCATGGGATGAGCCGCGGCTCATGACTGGTAGGCGCTTGACAGCCACATTTTCTCCGCTGGGCATTGCCCCTTTGTAAACAATTCCAGCTCCTCCTTTGCCGATAATGTTATCCTCCTTCAAACAATCCAAAATGTCATCGCACGTAAAATCCAAGCGCTGGAATGCGGTGAGCTTCCATGACCTGGAATCACTAGCCTTCTTGAGAGACCTTGCTTTAAAGATGGCAGCCACAGCAAATGCAATGGAACAAACCAGTAACCCAATGACCAAAAGCAACTTCAGAGAAGCAGACAGCGGACCTTTAACATGAGGATGCTGAGTTCCATTACCATCCCCATTCTTGCAAGGTCCCAATGCGCGCCCACATAGCTTAGGATTGCCAATAAACGAAGTATAGTTGAAGTAGCTGAACTGGCCAGACTCAGGCACCATCCCAGACAGATCATTGAATGAAAAATCAACTGCTGTTAAGCTCTGCATAGTCGAAATGGAAGTAGGAATACTCCCAACCAGATGATTCCTCGATATGTTCAAGTAGTTCAATATCCTCATACCAGAAAACTGAGTCGGAATCTCACCAGAGAGCTCATTCCTACTCAAATCAACATACGTCAACAACTTGCATTTACTGATTTCAGCGGCAATGGGACCTGAAAACTTATTGTTACTGAAATCCATCTTGGACAGGTTCTGCAGCCTCCCGACATCACCAGGAATCTCCCCAGAAAACTTATTCCCATCCAGTAGCAACTTCTGCACACCAGAAAAATTCCCAATACTAGGAGGCAATGGACCAGTTAACTGATTGTTTGACAAGCTGATCTGCCCCAGATTCTCACTCACTGACCTTGTCTCCGGGAACGCCCCAGTAATGTAATTGTTCTGCAGCTCAACCTGCGATAACTTGGGCAACCCAAAGAGCCCCTTAGGAATAGACCCATTCAGAAAATTCTCTCCCATTCTAATCCTACTCAAAGACGCACACTCACCCAGCGACTCCGGAATCGGACCAAACAAGAAGTTCCCAAGAGTAATCAAAGTCTGCAGCTTATTACCAGAACACATGCTCTCCGGTAGTCCACCTGTCAGCTTGTTTGAGGAAAGATCTAGAAGCTGCAGCCTCCCGTTTTTCCCAAGCTCTCGCGGAATGCTTCCAGTGAAGTTGTTCTCCCAGAGCTGCAGCACTTCCAGCTGCGGAAGCTCCGCAATGAACTCCGGTATAGCGCCATGAAGCTTGTTGCGAAAAAGGTTCAGCAAAGTGAGGTTGCTCAGCTTGGCGAACTCCGCCGGAATCTCGCCGGTCAGCATGTTGTTTGACAGATCCATGGATTTCAAGCTCTTCAGATTTCCCAGCTCCGGAGTTAGAAATCCAGAAAGAGCGTTCACTTGTAAGAACAGTGTGTCTAAGTTTTCCAGCTTGCCGATCTCCGATGGTATCTCGCCGGTTAATCCACAGCTCGCCATATCGAGCCGAACCAGTGCAGACAAGTTTCCGATCGCGGCAGGTATTCCACCTTCGTAGCCGTTGAAGTAGCCGAGATAGAGCTCCTTCAGCTTCGTTAGGTTTCCGATTTCATCAGGAATCGGTCCGACGAGCACGTTTCCCGAGACAGCCAGATATTCGAGAAACTCCCAGCGGCCATACTCGATCGGAATCATCCCGGCGAAGTAATTTCCACCGAGGTGCAGGTGCTTCAGGTTAACCATTTCCGTCACCGAAACCGGCAAATCCCCAGTCATGTTGTTGTTATACAAATCAAGAATCTCCAGCAACTTCAACCTCGCGAACTCGACCGGAAACGAGCCGTTGAAGACGTTGTTGGACAGATTGAGCATTTTCAAGCCGGAAATCAGCGAGATCTGCGGCGGAATGGGGCCGGAGAGCATGTTGTCCCCGACGGTGAAGTTAGTTAAAAACTGGAGGTAAGCGAGGTCGGAAGACAGCGTGCCGGAGAGGCTCAAGCCAGATAAATCGAGCGACGTGACACGATGGCGGTGGTCACAGGTGACGCCGGCCCAGGTACAGTGGCTGGTGGAGGCTGTCCATGAGGCGAGTGAGGATTGGGGATCGTCGGTTATGGCAGATTTGACGGAGAGGAGCGCTTTGTATTCCGGCATCTGGTGCTCGGAAAGAATACAGTGGAGCTTCAGGAAGAACGCAGAAATAACTAAAAGATAACGCATTTTGCCGATCGATTTTCCGAACATTTTCCCGGCGCCGTCGACGGCGGAGTTTGAGAGAGAGAGAGAGGGGTTAGTGAAGAAGATGAGAAAGTGTGTGCGAGAGACTTTTAAACGCAATTTTTTTAAATTGTTACTGTAGGGCTTCGTTTTGAAAATGGTTCGGTTTATTATTAATTAACCCGACTCGATGCGTTTGATTCGGTTCATATCCCATTTAACGGGTTGATTTCCAGATTGAGCCGATGTGGTTTGTTAGATGAAATTTGGTTTGCTAATTTATGGGCATTATATTGGTGTCGTTTAGTTGGTGCATTTTAATAATTATTAGATTTAAATAAATAAAAAGGCTTCGATAGTGACGACATTTTCTTGTAACTTTTAAATACTTTATTTAATAATTCCTATTTCCATATTATCAAATTAAATTTAAACATAAACCCTAAATATCATAGAAATAGCCGCACCAAGTTTGTCTTTGAGTTAATTTAAGACAAAATAATAAGTGAGTTTCAGAGAATAGTTTATAGCAGCTTATCTCGAAGAATTAAAGAAATACCTATTTAGTTATGAGGATGAAATAATATTTACGATTCAGATAAAATCGATATGTCTACGACAAATTTTCCAAGTGTTTTTATCTTAAATAAGATGGAAAGTGTAAAAGCCAAAGACACATTTAGAATGAATGATGCAACTTTGATTATGGGAGCCACCCAACTCTCTCATTCCACACAAAATGTGTGATTGAACCGAACAAATCAAATTCGAACATCAAATTGTAAATAATCATTTTTAAAAAATAAAATTATATTTAAAAAAAATTAAAGTAGGTTATGTTTGATTTTAAGGGTTAGACTTGTATCACATCATCATGGTCATCTCAAGAACCACGATGGGATAAGTCATGCATGAATCTTTGAAGGTGAAATAATATAATGTGAAAGAACATAGAAAACAAAAGTAGGTTAAAGTAAGTGCTCATGTAATGAGTGGGTTAAACATTAGATTCTAGTGATAAAAGTATTTTCAATATTGAATTTGTTTAGGTTATCAAAGCGTGATCTAATGATAAAATAACAGAAAACATCTCAGTGTTTAATGTTCGATTCATTCTGATACTAGAGCAGAGACTCTGATAAGAGTTTGAGTTAGAATAGTTAAAATCCGAATAGAGTTACACCCCTCTTTAATTTTTTGGAGCCCTAAGTCAAATGAGCCGCTATAAAAAGTCATTAAAGCATGGAGTCCCAAACCCAAAGCAATTTAGGTGGGATTTTGTTTTGTAAATTGTGATTTGTGCATCCCATGAAACATGTAGTTTCTTACCACCAACACCTTGTTTGGATTAGTTTTATCTCTCCAATGTCTCCATTTTTGATGCTTTTGTCTCCTCCATCCTCATCTCTTTTAGGGTTTGTTTTTACCTAGTGTTAAAATTCAAGTCGAAGTATGAGAGATATCTGTCACCATCCATCAAAAACCTCTGATAAATTTCCATATAACTAGCTCCCTTGTTTGCTCCTTCTTCAAATGATTCAAATCTCCTAGTTAGGTCATCTTCGAGTTTCGATTATTGGGTGAGAGAAATATCAGTCACCAGCTATAATTTGGCCTCGTTAGACATTTTAAATAAGAAAGATGTATAGTGTCGTTTAAGGTAGTACTTGAGTGGATCATTATGAGCTAAGGTGGATGCCTTAAATTAGGATGTTCCAAATCATCTTCCGCGCCGCTAAGAAATACAAACAAGTGCGCGATTAAATCATTTTGTCGCCACCCTTGCTAGTTACAATTATTCAAATTAATACGAGGTAAGAAAAAATCCGTACTTTGAGTTTAAATTGATATATTTTGACATTTTAAAGTCGACTTATCTTTTTTTTTCTTCCTATTCTAAATTATGTAAGTTGAAATAGATAAGTCTATTAACGTGGTTGAGTATCAAAAGGACATTAAATATTTATCTCACTGATTAGGATTCGATTCTTAATGAAATAGAACAGGAAGAAACTCTCAACATCCAATATAATAAATTAAAAATTAGTATTTATTAAATATAGAGAAAAAAGAGAGTAAATATGGGCCCAATTTGATGGGCCGAGAAAGGAACCAGACAAAGCCCAACACCAAACCAAAGCTCATAAGAAGATGATGAGGATGAGGATGATGATGAAGGAACAAAGAATGTGTGGTCCTTACGGATAAGTAGGGGACCAAAGCTTGCTCGCTTCACTTCACTATCATCTTAAGACAAACCCTAAACCCTTGTGAAACCAAATCTCAATCTGAACGTTGCGATATCTATTCAGACATTTTTCAACCATTCGAACACGACTCGTAACACCCTTGTCCCCATGTGCAAAAACAACTAAATACAAGAAGTAGTTATAAGGTATAACATGTAGTGAGGAACCAACAAGCTTGAGTCAGAATGGAACAATGCATGGAATGATGAGTCATTGTACATCCAGCTTGTCTTTTCAGGCTACATTGGCCTGACCACGACTTGAAGAATGGGAGAGGTTTGTTAAGATTCGATTCAGATAGACCTTATTCTTTTAAATTTAAAATTTTAAATATTCAGTTCAATTCAGATCAGTCAGTTTCAGCTAAACACATACCGATTACATATTTCATTGCCTGAAAGCAAAAATTATTGACCGTAAAGTAAATTTAATATTTAAAACGAACACGAAAAGATTGGTTACATTTCTTGAAAGAGCAAAGTATTTACATTGTGACTCCTAGTGGAAGTGCAGGTAGAAAAATAATAGACTGTACATGAGAATTTTTGGGTTGACAGAAGTTCTTGAAATTTTCACAATGAGGATTCTTCCTCTGTGCCGTGTTCGCCTTCCAGCAACGGTTTCGTGTTGTCTTTGTTTCCGTTAGCAATTTGAGCTTCAGCGTCTTCTGCGTTGGACTTGTCGACACTGTTGAAGAAAATGCCTGCAAGGTAAATAAATGTCATGGTGATGAAAAAGTCGAATGAATCGGTTAAGAGAATAGTGGTGGATGGTTGCTCACCTACAAACCATATTCCAGCAGCGAGGAAGAATATGGTCGTCAATATCAGTGTTGTATGCCTCCAGTTCTTAATATGATCCTGAAAATATGAAAACAAAAATCTCAGATTTAAATTCAACGAAAGTCGAGGTAGAACTGAATTGATGATTTTTGGGCTGACCTGTAACACTCCGACTAAAGGAGATGAAGGGACGTCGCCAAAGATGTGGATTGAAACAGTTGACATTGCCATCGACAGTGGCCTGAGACTTGGTTTTACACAATGCAGAGACACATAATTTACCGGTGCCTGTAATAACAAAATTTTGAATCATGCAAGATCGTATCGTATAATTTACCAGCTGACGCGAACATTGAAGAAATTATTAGCTCACCTGTGTGGCGAACACAAGTAGCTCTCCCACTGCGAAAAGAACTATGAAAGCATACAAGTTCTTCATGCAGAAAGCTGTTAAGCAAAATATTGCTCCGAAAAATGTGGCGCCGGCAAGTAGCTAGAAACAAGCATAAAAAGGAGTACAAAAATGTTTATGTATAGTTAAGACATCAAGTTAAGGCGTGGCGTAATTGTTTTACAATTTTCATTGAAACTACCTTAAAGGCATTGGACAGAGTGGCAACCATGCGATCCAGAATGTAACCTCCAGCTAGAGTTCCTAAAATGCCGCACACAATAGTAATGCCTCCAAACGTCATGTCAGCGCTTTTCTGTTGTAACGAGTTATCACCATCATTTTGCAAAAAAGTGCTAGCTAGTTCAAGCACGAATTAAGACTCCGGAGAAACCAACATTAGAGTTAATACAGATAACACGGAGGATTTGAGGAGTTACCATATGGTAGATATTATAACCAGCTTTTGGCCCCCAATACGAGTATGCACCTATTACGAAATTGTATGCAATATATCCTGCCACGATGTAAAACGAGTAAATTACTTTCGAAACTTCAGAAGTTACCTTAAACGAGAAAATATGAAATCTACGATATAAACTCAAAACGAAAAAAAAAGTCATATACAATACATATGCTACTGTAAATGACGCCTGCAAAAGAGACTACCATCATATGATTTTTTGCATCATACAAGGCCACGGCCAGTAACTTATGAAATGACGTGCTTTTATCTTACCTAAAACGTTCACAACATAAACCTTATCACACAGTAGCACTTTCAAGTCTTTGAAAAATCTTGTGAACATGTTCGAGGTTTTAGTCGCAGCCTTTGACCTGGAAGAATTCGTAAGATAAAATTCAGTAAAACAATTGAAAAGGTTAATGTTAGAATAAACTCGTAAAAAAACTGAAACATCTTTTCTAGTATAGCACAGACCTGTCACCGGTGTGCCCAACCAGCCCAGGGTCTCCCGCGGTTTCTAAATCTGTAAAACAGGTGACAAATCCAATTAAGTTTTTTCCAAAAATACTCAAACTTTAACAGTCCATAACTTGGTCTTTCCCGGACATCTACTAAACGAAAACCATATCAGTGCTGTGAAAAAGCAAGACTTTTATATGGGGTTTTTAACCTTCAGATTTTAATGGTTTTCTTGACCCAGGGGGAGCAAAACCTGCGAAATGTTGGCAGACAGTTACAATATGGGCTTTGCGTAAACAAGATATTTCAGTCTTATTCAATCGAAAATAAGTCAAAGGACCTTTCAACTGCAACGGTCTCATCACGAAACCAAGAATGGCGAACGGAAGCATCAGGATAGCTTCTCCCCAAAAGGCCCAACGCCAACTGTAGTTTCCCCCAACCTATCAAAATGAATATGAATTATAGCAGTGTTCATAAATTTGAAGAATCAAAATGTTCTAGTCCTTACAAATCCGCCGTAAACATAGCCCAAAGCAATTCCAGTAGGTATGCACATGTAAAACATCGCAAGCCAAGCTGTTTTCTGTAACCAAATGAATAAAAATATCCACCATAAAAATCAACAGAGTTCAGCACATTTAACAGAAAAGGTGTTATAATGAGCCGCGCCTACAAATTAAGAACCTTAGCTACTGGAGCATTGTCGTCTATAAATGGAGCAGCAAGACTAATAAATGAAGCTTCACCAACGCCTACCAGCCTGAAAACAGAAAAAATGTGTCATGGCTGTTTGATAAAAGATTCGATTTGTATGAAAAGCCTTGAAGATAGTTTTGTAAACTTACATGCGGCATATGGCGATTGACCAAAAATCAAAAGAACTACCACAACCAAGAGTTGCAAGCGTCCAAACTGATAGTCCGACACCAATAAGCCTAAAAGGATTATAGCTGCAAAGAGAACAAAATCAAAAACATAATTTCCAGAGTGTAGAGTTGTTTCTAGATATTCGAAATGCGATGCAGCTATTTCTTTTTTGATTCTATCGACGCATAAACGAGTTATTCTATATGCATACCTCTTAGCTAAAGAAGCGAATATTGGAGAGGCAAGAAGAAGTCCAACCATGAACGCGGATGACAAAACACCATCTTCAAAGTTGTTCAGCTTAAATTCTCCCCTACAAACGAAATCGCACAATCAAGTAAAAATCCATAACACAACATGAATTTAGTATCTGTAATTTGCATTTGCAACAAAAATCGCTCTCTAATATATTCAAAACGACAAAAAGTTGGATCAGCGGCACTTACTGAATTCCGGTACCACCAGTACACACTCCACTCTCCGTGCAGGTTTTCTGGCTTCCGTTCACCCCATTGCTTGCTATAACTCCTCGATCCAAGTAGTTTAGCATATTGATTACACAAAACACTATCAATAACCTGCCGGAATGAAGCAGCTTCACAATATTACACAACTCATAAAAACATACATACCAGTTCCATCCCAGCTCAAGTTTTGCCCAAAACTTATATAACTCATTCAACTAAAAAACCCTAAATCCAAGAAAATAGCCTCAAAAATCAAATCATGCTTCTTCAAGCCCTAATCTGAACCCTTCAGCAAAATCAAACCTTGCAGCAAACCCAACTCTTCAAATCCCCATTCCGACACCAACACCCTCAAATAAAAAACCCTAAACTACGCCCCATCTGATCAATCAAGCCATTGCATCACGCGCCCACTTTGATCCGCCCCCAACCAAGATCATAAAAGAGGTACCTTTTTGGAGTAAACCAAGACGGATTCGTAACGGGCTCTCCGATTCTCTGACCCATAGCTTCCTCCTCCTTTTCTGAGACCGGGACGACCACGGAAGGCTCGGCAACCTCAGCAGCTTGGGAAACCTTGCTTGCTGTCTGCTCATATGAACCTTCATTTTCCACCATAATGTTACCTTCCTCTTCGACGTACACGTCGATTAATTACATAATTCCACGACGACCAAATGCTTCAACTACAAGTCAAATTCGCTATTAAAAAGTAAAATTCACAGGAGCAACAGATGATGTTTCTTCTGTTTGGAATTATCTGTAAGTTTTGTTTTTTTTTTCTTCGATTATTTTAAGGATAAAATAGTGTAATAAATTATGTCATGTGATTGTGATTCGAAACGGTGCGTGTTGATGACAGCCAGATTCGTATAAAACGAGGAAAGAAGTGTTGTTGCTTGTCCAACAAAGATTCGCGGCGCCCCCGGAGAGACGAATTATTGCAGGTGAGTTGATTTCGTTGAGTTACCCAGTTGGGAGGTTTTCCCTTATTTTGATTTTGGATGCGGTGAGTTGGCTATGTGTTTTGGTGGTTGGGTGATTTGTTAGAGTTTTGTGTTGCACACGAACTGCTTGATGTAATGCCTGACAAGGAGATGAGGAGTTGGATTTTGAATTTTATGGAGCTGGCAGTTTTTTTGTGGTGATAAGATTATCATTTGTGTTCTTTGAAAAGATACTGAAGGTGCATTGAGGCAAGCCAGTAAATAAAGCGCTAGCAGGGGGAAATTTCCGATTGGTTGATTGACACAAGTCACAACATCTTGAATTGATTCGGTGATAAATGAAAAGTGTTTTATGAACTCTAGTTACTTTGTATAGTTTGAGTACAATGTAAGAATGTTATATGAAGTTTTTGTGAAGTTTACCTCTTATCCGAACAACTCGTGCGCTTCATTGCAGAATGGAAGGTGAAAGTGTGGAGCTTATTTGCAGAGTGGAAGGTGAAAGTCTGGAGTTGCGGTCCGAAGCTAAGGAAAGAGTTGTTCACATTTTCAGGGAATGTATGACCAGGTAAGCTTTTATTATTTGTGTTATTTCTATTTGGAACAAGGCCAAGTTTCTGGACTGTAATTTTACGCTTCCATTGTGATGTGTTTACTGTACTTATGATGGTTGTGGCACTGAATATGTTATATATTTTTATACTGTAATCGGTATCATGGTAGAGTGGCAAAATTCGAGGAGTTAACTGAATTGGGGAGTCGACTGCTCAATGGTTATCAACAAGGATTCGGTGGGCATTATTCGGTGTTTTATACAGATTAAGTTGAAATTTAACTACCATTGTTAATACATGTCATCACTATTCTTGATATAGAGTTTCTTCGCCGCCCCCCAATAAAGAAGTCTGAATTAGTGGAGAAGATTATTAAAGAAAATGAAACTAAGGGGTTAAAGTCTTACTTCGGGGAGAAATCAAAATGCATCAAGACATGTGATGCTGTGGCGAATATTAACAAGTGTATGCCTCTTTACCCTTCAACTTTTCTTTTCGTTGATTCTATAATGAAGGACAGTCTCGTTGCTCATTCTCTTTGTGTTTTTCGGAAGTGAGCCCTTTTATTATTATTTTTTCTACCAGGTTATGCTTTTTGCCTATTAGTCCTTTATTTGTTTTATAACTGACTTTTTTTCCATGTATATATTCTGAATAATGTGCATTGAAGTGAATACCTGTCATTCCGGCCTTAAGGATCATTTAATCCGAGGTATTCTCCAACTCATGACAACAAACCCTTTCTTATTTTTTATGAAGAAAAATTCTTCAATCGTGTGCACTTGCCACATTCGATTCTAGTCATTAACATTGAGTTTTTTTTCGGAATGAGTTGCAGCAAACACTCTAGTTCGTGAACTTGAAATGCTATTTGAAGAAACAACTACTGTAATACAGTGTACAAATGACGCTTTAATCCAATTTTGTAAAGATCCCACCAATGTGTTGGATGAAGCTGCCACCTCTACCTTTCTTGAGGTCTTTCTCTACTGCAAGCATTTACTTATCTATATTTCATGTATTTAGACCTAAAATCTTCATAATCACCTTTGGTCGTTGGCTTTCTACTCAGAACTTCGCGTAATGGGTCAGAGACATTTTTTGTTTTTAAGTCTTTTTTTAATATGTAAGTTTCTTGTATTGACATTGCTTTCTCAGATGTCGGTCTCATCACCATCACACGTTGACAAATCTGAAGCTTTAGAATATGCCCTCATGACAGGCGTCATTTGCACCATGGCGAAAAAAGATTACACAATGCAGGTATACAAGATCTTCTAGCTTGCCTTTGCTCTGCTTTGGGATATTGTAATTACTCATTGGCTTCGATTTCGAGAGTTTCACATCTGAGTTTGGTATTTTTACAACTTTGCATTGGCTTCGATTTCGAGGGTTTCGCGTCTGAATTTGGAATTTTGCAACTCCGCTAGTGAATTTGTGATTTCGAGGGTTTCACACATGAATTTAGAATTTCAAGAGTTTCGCTTTTGAATTTAAGATTTTGCGAATTTATTTTCTTTGTTTGTAATGGCTGGTGCAAGATTAGCTTCTGTCTATTAGTGTGGAATTGAATGAGCAGAATCACTCGTATTCGAGTTATGTTACGTGAAGGCCCATTCCTTATCACATTTTTTTAGTTTTTTAATCAGCAAACTCCCGATGTTTTTCACCATTGCATCATTAGTTTGAGGGTTTATTAGATAATAATATGCGTATCCTCTCTTTGGGTAGTTTCGTCCGTTAGCATACTGTTTGTTGCATATTTAATTTTGTTTTCTATATTGTATCATAGAACTCTTTATGCATCTATGAAACTCCAGCCTCCCTTTGTTTTCTTCTCTTTGTTTGCAACTTCAACAACTATAACTGCATTTAGCCTTTTGGCATTTTTGTGTGCAGGAGAAGATTGTTAGAACCTTAAACTTCAAATTGTCGTCTGAAGAGTTAGAAAGCTATTGTCTCATGTGGTCTCTACGTCCCTATATACACGAAGACATTATGAGCATGGCTTGGAAGCTAATCTCTTGACAACCTATCGTTTGTTGGTCCAACTTCATTTTTTGCTTGTGGTTATGACGCTATTGTTTAGCTAGGAAAATGAAATTTTATGTTGTTTTCTCTAAGAAAGCTTTGACAAACTTGAGCTTGATCCAAAGTTTGAGAAAAGGCTTATGAAATATTTATTACTGTATATACTTTTTGTGTCCGACATGTGTGATAATCACACGGAAATAGCTGCCTTATTGTGCGGCTTGGTCCAATCAGCAAAGGTACCCTTTCTGGCATTGAGGTTTTAGTTCTAGTCCTTGTACCTTCAACAAGCTAATCTGGACATCCATTTTTACACAGGTGAAGGATGAGTCGGAACAAAGAAACATCAATTGTTGCGGGAGAAGGGTGAAGTGAGATTTTCATTAAATATTGACTAACTTGACAGAACATTTTGCACATGAATTCAGGCAAGTTAAATAGTCTTGGCCGATAATGTTGGTACGTTAATCTAAGCCTTCTTTGTCTCTGGCTGGCCAGTTAGGTTAAAAATTTGGCCCTGCAGCCAGAATCTCATCAGTCAGCTTCTTGTCTTGCCCAACATTATGGTTGGCGAATGTAGCAAAATTATTCTTGAACAGTCCAGCCAGCTTCAGCAAGGTTTCGTTGTAGGCTGTTTTATCAGACCACCGCATTGTTTATAGTTGGGTTCGCTCCATCAGTAAGACAATATTGTAAATTTATAGAATGATTTGAATTGATTTTTTTTGAAAGAAATGCTAACCGTGTTAATCGGATCCAGGATTTCAGAAGGCACTCCCTCGATCTCAGTTGGGATCTCAAGCCCGAAGACATTCGTTTTCATGTATTCAGCATTCAGAAGACTGCCAGAGTGGATGGCATCGATGATTTTTCTGGTATAAGACAGCTTAATCCGGTCCCCTGATCCATAGCTGAAATGGGAAAAAGGATAACTTCACTGCAACATTTAGCAAGAAATATTGAAATTTGTATATGACGAGGTGGTTCCTTTATACCTTTTACCGGACCAGCCTGTGTTGACAAGCCATCCTGTTGCACCATGTTTCTGCATCTTGTCGGCCAGCATGGCTGCATACTTGGTAGGATGCAGCATTATGAAGGCGGCACCAAAGCAAGAGGAGAAAGTTGCTTGGGGCTCCTTGATTCCGTCTTCTGTACCAGCTACCTGCATACAGAAAAACAAAGACTCAACCAAGATAACTTCCTAGCTCTTCCAGATTAATGGTACAAAAAGCTCAAGTGAGCATGTTACCAGAGGAGTGTAGTCACTGATGAAATGGTACATGGTTTGTGCCAGATTTAACTTCCTCACGTGTGGGAGCACTCCAAAAGCATCACAAGCTAGAAGAATGACGTTCTTAGGGTGCGTACCAATACATGGTATCTTAGCGTTGGGGATGTACTCAATGGGATAAGCGGCACGAGTGTTCTCTGCACCAACAAAATTATAATTACTGTCCAGAACTTCCAAATTATGTATTTTCTTGTTTTGATATCTGTCACAGATTTGTCAGTATAATCAACCTCTCTGCTAGGTCATCGAACACCACATTCTCCAGAACTGCACAAAATTTTGAGAAATGTAATCAGGGTAATGAATGAATATCTGTGAACAAAGTAATCCTTCACAGAACAATATTTTTTCTTGAAAGAAGGTGATTTTCATTCAAAAAAGATGCAATACAACTGAGACACTACCAAACTCTAAAACCCTCGAAACAAACCAGCAAGTAGTAACGCCATAAAATTATTTCAAGGTAATAAGCTTTAGTAATGATTCCCACAGTTCTGTAAACCTTAAAAATGGCCTATACTTAAAAGCAGCAGCTCAATTGGTCAGCTGTTTCTCGATTCCATCTCTGGTTCCATTTTGCATTACAACACAAGATAAAATACCAGTACCCCCCAACCCAGAAACTATCATCTTAAACAACCAACACTTCATATGCCAACCTCATCATGATTTCAATTTAAAGTATTTTCAGGTAATGTCCAGATTTGATACCAAATATTATTGGATCATAATATAAAGCAACATCTTTCATTTATCCTGTCATCAAGAAAAGAATTACCTTGTCCAGAGAGGTATGCTCGTCCATCACAATGTTAGGAGATCCCCTGTATAACAAAACAGTTCAAAACATGTCAATATCTGAAACAGCTCTCAATATGATTATGCTAACTGGTGATCAAAGGTTGGTGGTAACTGGGTACTTACTTTCCCCACCAAAGCTCTTCCACATAGAGGTAATGAAGGAACCCTGCTCATACTTGATGGCTTGCTCAAACAACTCTGCACCACAAAATACACTGTCAGCATTTACCACCCAAAATTTTGCCATTCTGCTCATCAGACTTTGGATTTAAAAACAGTTTTGAAATTTACCAGCCGGGGACAGATTATAGAGAATGTGGGTGAACTTGAGGGCACTGTCACTAATATTGACGTAGGGCGAAAAAATATGATGCTTAGCATGATCCACCTTCGGTGCCTCTCCCTTCCTAGCCGCGCTAGGGTCACCTTTCACCACCTTGGGTCCAGTCTCCCTTGTCAATGAGGCCTGAGGCACTGCGCAATCATACATCACATATTAAACATTCAACTCAAATATGTAAAAATCTCAGTTGTAAAAAACAAACTTTTGTACTCTAACCATCCTGAATCTCACAGCAGTTGAGGCCATTTTTGTTTCAAGATTTCTAGCAGTTGAAATAAAGCTATTCAATTCAAGCTTTACTCATGGTGTTATTTAAAGTATTAATCAACAGATTCTGGGGACCAAAATGAGGATGTATGTGTTTATCAAGAAGATACGTGGCAATCTCAAGTTAGCAATCTGCACGCACTCCAACAACAATTCATCGTGTTCTAAACGCCGTGCGATTACTCGTTCTATCGCCAGTTTCAATCTCAACCGTCCAATAATTTTGATCGGCGATTTTCACCTTCGTCTCCGATCAGTTTCTATCCAATTTCATCCAAATTTCCAGTCCAGAAGAAAATTTTCATATTAAATTCTCATGTGTGTTAATTATGTGAATACCTGATGGATCGGAGCTGCTGCTTCTGGCGAAGTTCTTCAGACACAGTAGCGGCGAAATTGGCCTGCGCCGTGTAGTGTATCGGCGTAGTCGGAGCCGACCGCTTCTTCTGGAGCGAGTGCAGCTCATTGATCATCTGTGCCTTCACCGTCCGCGCAATGTCTGTTAGAATATTCTGATTAATCTAATTGGGACCGAACGTGTAATCAGATAATTGTACGTGCTATCATTATGATAAGCTTAAATAAAGTGATCAAATCTTTTGGGAAGCTTATCAGGTATAATTTTAGTCGTGGAATATACTGTGTAGATACCAGGAGATAATTATGGAAATCTTTGAGAGACGGAATCCATAATTATCTCAATTATATATTTTCGTGTAGAAGATATAAATATGGGTTATGGTCCCCGGTCTATCATATCGTTCTCCAGTTTCTTACTCTCAAAGGACTGATCCCAGAGACATACGATTAGACTGGAAGCACCAACCCAGGCTTTTGTGCTGCAGGTATTTTCAGTCAATGGATTCAGGTACGTTTTAATTTTATAGTAATCATGTATGCTTAATTATTCTGTTATGGACGTAATCCTGTTAAATACGTTTCCGCTGTATGTTTATGATCCAACAATTGGTATCAGTCGCCTCCCATACGCAGTTGATTAAGATTTTGTTGTTGATGTTAAAACTGAACAATTCATGGTTAATTTTTCGTTCAGCTAATTAAACAATTCAGATCAGATATACAATGTAAAAAATCGAAAGACAGATTAATGAATGTACACTTTTTCTGGGTTTTTTTGAGTTAACTGGGTTCTGAGTCAACGGCGAGTTGACTCAGTCAAACCTCCGCTTCGCTTCTCTCGGTTCCGCGCCCTCCCTCGCCGCTGCGATGCGCTCTCCCTCATCGACTCAGCCGATTCAGGCCGGATCCGAAGCGATCCGAAATCCCTTCGCTGGATCCGGCTGGCATCGCTCCGCCTTGCGTCGATCTGCTCTGCGCTTCTTTCGTCGCTCGCCTCGTGTCTGCAATCCATGGAAGCTTTGGCGTGGCTGCGTTCGGCACCTGCGAAGAAAGAGAAGTGAAGATGGACTAGAGAAAGAGGAGCTGCGCTGGAAGGAGAAGAAAGGGAGAGGCGGCGGGGAGAAAGGAGAAAGAGAAGGAGATGCAAACCATAGGGTTTGCACCTATGGGCCAAGCTTATGGGCTGGTCCAATTGTCTGGTCCGGTTCAAAATTTGAACTTGGTTCAATTTTCTGGTTCGGTTCCATCCCTTTTCGGTTCAATTTTCTAGTTCGGTCTAATTTTTGATGCGGTCCAATTTTCGAATTTTCGATTCAGATCAATTCGGTTCGGTCAAATTCTGATTCCGTTCAATTTTGAATTGTCAATCCTGATTTTGGATCAGAATTTAAATGTTGGTTCATTCAGCTTTCTGATTTGGTCTATGGTTCAATTTTAATCATAATTTTGGGAACCAACATTATTAAATATTTAATTGTAAGATTGACATTCAATTTGAGCTAACACTCTAAAATATTTCAATTAAATCGGAATACACGTTCACCTAAGTGGCGTATCCGCGTAAATTGACTTATTTGGTTTGTTAGGATGGATGTGTGTAGTTCATATGGATATCTAATTAGCCCTAAGGTAAATTAATATTCACTATGTCTGCACACATATCTGTGGTGATAAACATGTGACGTTTCTTCGGCATCTTGGTGTGAATAATAAATACATCCTAAGATGGTTTATTATTTGACACATACTCTCGTCAATGTTTTGATCACTACAACAAGATATTCACTCACAGTTAATACCACTGTCCTAAGACTTGCTATTAATGTTGTGGCCGGTATCTTGGAATGTCAAAATCTTCTTTTAAATATTTGTGGTGTATACATAAATGTATACTTTGTTCCCTAATTCAGCTTACATGGCAATGTCTTCCGTAATTACCAACATAAACAACACTCCTAAGTTGAATGGAACCAACTTTAAGGATTGGAAGGAAAATATGATGATCACGCTTGGCTGCATGGATTTGGACTTAGCAATTCGTATGCCTAAATCGGATGAACTCACTGACGAGAGTACTGAAGGCGATGTGCTTTATTCAGAGAAGTGGGATCGTTCCAACAGACTAAGTCTAATGATCATGAAGCGTGGCATTCCAGAGACTTTTAGAGGTGCAATGACTGATGACGTCCCTACTGCAAGTGAGTTCCTTGCCGAGATCGAGCAGCGTTTCATGAAAAACGACAAGGCTGAAACAAGCACGCTTTTAGCTAGCTTGATTTCAATGAAGTACAATGGCAAGGGAAATGTTCGGGAGTACATCATGGAGATGTCACATCTTGCATCGAAACTTAAGGCACTAAAGCTTGAATTATCTGATGATTTGCTTGTGCATTTGGTTTTGATATCTGTTCCTGCACAGTTCAGTCACTTCAAGGTCAGTTACAACTGTCAAAAGGATAAATGGACTCTTAACGAGCTCATTTCTTATTGTGTGCAAGAGGAAGATAGGCTAAAGCAAGATAGGCCCGAGAGTGCTCACTTGGCTCGCACCTCAAAAGGAAAGGGCAAAGATAAGGTTAAGGAAATGAAGGATGCTGAACCTCCCAAGGGTCCAGACAATAAGAGGCAGAAATCTGAATCTACCTGTCACTTTTGCAACAAGCCTGGACACTTTAAGAGGGATTGTACTCAATATGCGAAGTGGCGTGCTAAGAAGGGGTTGCCTGAACCATCGAAAGCCAATTGATGCTGAAAGACGCATCTATCTTGGAAATGGCGAGTCAGTGCAAGTAGAGGCAATTGGTCGCTTTAGATTATTAATGACATCTGGTCAATTTGTAGATTTAGTGGACACTTTTATAGTACCGATTTTAGTCGGAACTTAATTTTGGTTTCTGTATTGGACAAATTTGGTTATCCTTGTTCATTTGGAAACAATCAGTTTCAGTTATCCATTAATTCTAAAATTGTGGGAACCGGTGCATTAAATATCTTTGATAATCTATACTCCTTGGATGTTGTCCCATTGTATTCTGAGAACCTGCACGTGGAAACACGCGGTACAAAGCGTCAATTGACTAATTCAGCTTCATTGTGGCACAAGCGTTTGGGTCATATCTCGAGACCTCGGATCTAGCGTCTTGTATCTGTGGCATTCTGGAGTCACTTGACTTTTCTGATATGGATACTTGCGTCGAGTGCATAAAGGAAAAACAGACCAAAGTTCAGAAATTAGGTGCCAACAGAACTTCTGGCATTTTGGCTACCTCTTTCTTATACATGAGAAATCACAGTCTCTGAATGTGTTCAAAGCTTTTAAGGCTGGATATTTTTGGGACGGGATATGCAACATTTTTTTGAGGATGTTGAGCTTGGGGGGAGAAATTTAGTCTAAAACATTATGTTTGAGGGAGAGGGATCGACTACTGCTTTTGACAATGATCAGGTTCCTTTACCCATCATTGATCAAGAAGTGGACTTCGATCATCAACCTACTCACAATGTTGTTCAAACCCCAGTTCTGGATCAGGACAATGTTTCTGATGTTCAAACTCAACAACCTCAAGAGACAGTGTCACTGTAGACCATTGGACACCCCTGTCGCTAAAGGAGACAAGTTTAAGAGATGCAGTGTCTCGATCAGTGCCCTAAGACTACTCTGGAAATTCAGGAGATGCAGCAGCTTCTGTATGCTTCGGTTGTAGGAAGTTTGATGTATGCTCAGGTGTGTACGCGTCCGGATATTGCGTACATTGTTGGTATGTTGGGAAGATATCTGAGTAACCCGGGAGTGGATCATTGGAGAGCAGTCAAGCGGGTTATGAGGTATTTCAGGGAACAAAAGAATATAGGCTCACGTATACGAGATCGGATCATGTTGAGATCATTGGGTACTCCGACTCTGATTTTGCTGGATGCCAAGATAGTAGACGATCCACGTCAGGCTATATCTATCTGTTAGCTGGGGAGCCATTTCCTGGAGGTCTGCCAAACAGACGCTCGTTGCTCCATCGACTATGGCAGCAGAATTTGTAGCTTGTTTTGAGGCATCAAATCATGGCGTATAGCTGCGAAACTTTGTCACTGGACTGCGCATTTTATGTGATATTGAAAGACCACTAAAGTTATACTGTGACAATAAATCAGCAGTGATGTACGCCAATAACAACAGGAGCACTACGAAATCAAAGCATGTTGATATCAAGTTCCTGGTTGTGAAGGAAAAGATACAGAGTGGACAGATATCCATAGAGCATATTGGGACAAACTCCATGATAGCGGATCCGCTTACGAAAACATTGACACCAAAGGTCTTTCATGAGCATGCTGCTCACATGGGTGCAATGTTGTTTGAGGATATTCATGATTAGTGGGAGTTTGTAATTTTGTAATGCTCTATGAGATGGATAGATTTTTTATCTATACATTTTGAATTATGTTCTGCAGAAATTATGTTTACACGATACACTCTGTCTGATTATGTTGATCTCACTTTTGAGGAGACCAGTTGGAAATAGACATGTGCAGATCACATTTCATGTTATTTTCATGCTACGCACCACGATGAATCCATGTCATTTAGCTATGTTGGCATACGTGACAAGCACGGTCGAGTAACGATGATGATTACGAAGGCCGCCTTGATCCTATGTTTGCCTAGTTAATGGACCGGATGGTTTATGATATACCTGTTCTGGAATGATAGCAATTTTGTGCACACTTATGTTTATACATTTATTTGGTTACACATGCGGTCCAGTGGGAGATTGTTAGAATATTCTGATTAATCTAATTGGGACCGAACGTGTAATCAGATAATTGTATGTGCTATCATTATGATAAGCTTAAATAAAGTGATCAAATCTTTTGGGAAGCTTATCAGGTATAATTTTAGTCGTGGAATATACTGTGTAGATACCAGGAGATAATTATGGAAATCTTTGAGAGACGGAATCCATAATTATCTCAATTATATATTTTCGTGTAGAAGATATAAATATGGGTTATGGTCCCCGGTCTATCATATCGTTCTCCAGTTTCTTACTCTCAAAGGACTGATCCCAGAGACATACGATTAGACTGGAAGCACCAACCCAGGCTTTTGTGCTGCAGGTATTTTCAGTCAATGGATTCAGGTACGTTTTAATTTTATAGTAATCATGTATGCTTAATTATTCTGTTATGGGCGTGATCCTGTTAAATACGTTTCCGCTGTATGTTTATGATCCAACAATGTCATCGTGGCATACCTTGCCTCCTCCGCTCTTACCGTTAGTCGAAGGTTGCGGAGCGGCGGCATGGCAGTCATGATCGTCGCTAGCCCGTTACTTCCACTCTTCTTCTCCCCAGCTCCGTTCGAAAAGCTGAAACCACCGTTTCCCGCCATTTTCAACACCTCTGCAACATCACCACCACCAACAATAACAACAAGTTTTTCAAACCTCTAATCAAAACCCCGAACAAATTAATCAACCTCGTCCACACCGGAGCTTACGAGAAAACCGCCAACTGGTAAAAGCTCGAAACCGAGATCAGCGACGAAAGTCGTAAGCGATCAAGACAGAGAGAGCGTGTCTGAAATGGGCGAAATGAAGTGGAGAAGAAGTCAAGAAGGTAGCCTTTTATAGTGATCACTGCGTTAACTCCGGTTGAGTTCTTATCATAACCATGGTTAAATCCTTATCCATAGTTCGACTGAGAAAGAACCGATCTCCTGCATCGCGGCCCACGTTAAAAATCAAACTTCAGAATAGGTGATTGTGATTCGCTTGTGTAATGATTAATATGATTTTGATTGGTGGATAGTTTTTTATATGGTGTACCAGATATGTAGGGGATGATATCGATTTACGCATATAAATAGCTGTATGGATTGAACAAGTTCATACATTTATTTAATTTTTATTTGAGCGGGTAAATCGAATGATTTATTTTATTTATAAAATTTAGTATATAAATATTCTATATATTAAATATCTTAACATAAAATTTTAATGGGCCGGCCCTACGTAGTCTTTTGGGCCTGTTTAATACATATTGAGATTGGGCTTCAGCTAGCGGCCTGTTTAGTACTTGCTAAGGCGGCTAGCGACGACTTCCCGCGCGACGGAGACCTTCTTCGCCGAAACGTGAGCCGAGCTCCGGAGAATATGGATTACCGCAACAAGATGATCCTCGCTCCCATGGTTCGAGTTGTAAGTCTGAATTTCGCACTCTCTGTTTTTCGGCAATTCGATCCATGTAAAAAATTCCTCTGGTTGACTTATTCTCTTTGGATTGACTAGGGTTTTTCGGAGTAACTGTTTTGGAATTTGAGTGATTTTTGCGTGATTTTTGATGTTAGGGGACGTTACCGTTCAGATTGTTGGCTGCTCAGTATGGTGCAGATATTATGTATGGGGAGGAGATTATTGATCACAGACTCCTCAAGTGTGAGAGGAAAATAAATGGTAAAATTTGTTAATTTTTTATTGTTTTATTTTGTGTTGTAATGTGTTGATATAGAATCTGGATTATGAAGCTGAGGACGAAGCTTATATTCGGTGTTGTGAGTTTGTGTAACTGATGAACCGCAGATAGCTTAATGTGGCTTATTGATAAGAATGAGCATAAGGGATTTGGTTCGTTGGTTGTAGGTCTGGAAATTATTGTTTTTTTTCTTATGTGTGCAGAGGTTCTTGGATCAGTAGATTTTGTGGAAAAGGGCACTAATGTTGTTGTTTTTAGAACCTGCAAACAAGAGCAGGGTCAAGTTGTGTTCCAGATGGGCACATCTGATGCTGTGAGGGCTCTCAAGGCTGCACAGATAGTGTGAGTTCAGCCACTCTTGTCTGTGCTATGATTCTTATTATGTTAGTATTTGTGGTCTCTGTCTTTGGAGCTTGAAAGCTAGGGCAAGTATTGCATGCAAAAGCAGTTTTATTCTTATTGATTTTAATTTTCTGACCCTGGTTATAATGAACAAACTGTTTTCTATCACTAATTTTGTATCATCACGTCGCATCTTTATAAATTATTCATAAATAGTTTAATCTACCAAACATGCTAGACTCAAAGGCATATTTTTGCGAAAGGCACCTCGTATTGGTCTATTCATTTGTACGATTGTCCTCCGCCATTAGACATGTCTTTTATCATGTTGAAGAAGAGAAATAATTTCTATCTCTTTCCAATTCCTTGGAGTATATGGATCTATGTAAGATTCAAATGTAGGTTGGGTTGTTGTTGGGTATTGGAGCTAATAAATAATATTCCTTTCTTTTGCAAGTTATACAATGAAGTATTTGGCTGCTGGCTAGTTAAAATAAATACTGAAAATATTTATCATTTTTTTATCTGGTCTACATTGTATAATATTTTCACACAGTAATAAACAGTGCTGAGTTTGTGGAGATTGTTTAACTCAGTCCGAATGTTTGCCACTTTTCTCGCAGCTGTAAAGATGTTGCAGCAGTAGACATCAACATGGGTTGCCCTAAGTCATTTTCCATCAGCGGAGGAATGGGTGCTGCGTTATTGTCCAAACCAGATCTCATTCATGATGTATGCAATGTGTAGGGAAATGTTTTTTATTATTAGCTGGACATATAATTCATGCGTGAAAGATAATCAAACTTATTTCACCTCTATACAGATTCTGACCACATTAAGGAGAAACCTAGATGCACCGGTAACATGCAAGATTCGGCTTTTGAATTCGCCGCAAAAGACTGTTGAACTGGCCAGAAGAATTGAAAAAAATGGTGTGTCTGCTCTTGCTGTTCATGGGAGGTATAGGCATCTTGCAATCTTTTAAATTTGCAGTGCTCAGTATCCTTTTGCGTTCTGCCATTTTTAGATGACATGAAACTAAGCGATGTGTTGAGGCTGTAATGATGGCATTATCTGAATTAGTTTGAAACTAGTTGTACTTGTCTCTCCAAAAAGTTTGAAATTAAGTGATTTGTTGTATGCAGAAAAGTTGCAGATAGGCCTAGAGATCCTGCCAATTGGGATGGAATTGCTGATGTTGTTTCTGCGGTTTCCATTCCTGTCATAGCAAATGGTGATGCATTTGAGTATGATGACTTTGAGCGCATCAAATGTTCAACAGGTATGTGATGAGTAATCCCTGCATTATGATGTGTCCATATTACTGTGATTCATAATTGAATACACTTGTTCTAAAATTAAATAGTTTATTATATTTATTGTTTTTCTGTTTTTATATACCATGTTATATGTTTTCAGGTATCTCAAACTGAACGCACCTGAACTTGTTAGTGTTTATTGATATCAGCAATTAACAAATCATTTTCCTTGAATAATCATGCATCATAGAGTCCTTGTTGTATGCAAAGCTTATAATAACAAGTGCCTTTTGTCTATCTCAGTGTGTCTGCTACAAGTGTTTGTAGGTGCATGAAGTATTATGACAATTGGATGTATCTTGTTACAGTGGAAACAGTTTTAGTTAAACAACTGTTGTTTGTAAAATGCTGTATATAAATCACACAACTTTTGTAGGGGCATCGTCAGTGATGGTTGCCAGAGGAGCTCTTTGGAATGCTTCAATATTTTGCCCTAGCGGTTTTCTTCCATGGGAAGATGTGAAACTGGAGTATGTTAGGAAGGTGATATACAATTAGAAAAATAAGAAACCTTACTTTGGCTGTGAAGTATCTAAATATTCTGGTATTAGTATGGTATATCTTTTGAATGTTGTTATATATGTTTTTGCCTATAAACTTGATTTGTTTTCTTTGGTGTTGATTGTTCAAGGCGGCTGACATACATCTTTAATTGCTTATGTAGAGCATTTTATGGGACAATGATATTAAATACACAAAGTATACTTTGAGAGAAATTATAGCTCATCATTCTTGCCTTGAGTTAGCAGAAGGACAGGGCGTTGTTCGATCAAAGACTCCAGCTGATTTGGCGTGAGTTAAATTTATTTATAGCTCCATCAGATTTGTTGGATTGCATCTCAATCTCGTAAATTAATATGTTGTCTTTCAGGAAAATATATGATTTGGAGAAGTACTATCTGTTCGTCAATGAGCACCGAGCTTTCGTGGATAAGATTACTTGAAAGCCTACGTCTACTAGATTGCTGTCTGCTTGAGTTCTTATGTTGTATCATTCCCCCCAAGTAAGGAATGATTTTCCTTCTGTATTTCTGTTTGAGTTCCACATTTACACATGATATACATTTAGTTATAAGGTACTTTTAACTTGCACTTGTTATTGTTAACATAATGACACTCTAAAAAACTTTAAAAAAACTTTACAGTATAAGTAGGCCTTAGAACATTCGACAGTTAAATTATAATTGTACACCGCAATAAAATCTTGTCCGATCAACTTCTATATAGACGTTTTGTCGGAACCTTCCCATGTATCACTGACACTAATTCACTTTCCCTTAACAATTTTTCCTTGTACCAATATGGATATTTGTGTATTTGCAGATACATTATTGAAGAAAAGCGACACTCATTCATGAAGCATTTTTATCAGCTCCAGTGTGGAAGTTGTCCAGATTGATGTGTACTTATGTGCAACTGCAGCATAGAGATTTCAGACATCTAAATAGAATTATCTTCTTCCAATCTAATTTGTTTCCCTTGTAATAGAAGTCATGCCCGTGTGGATGAGATTGATGCTTTGGCATTCTTGTAGATGGAAACAAACAAGTGGTGGACACACCAAGTTCTGATTCTTTATATCCCCATATGACACTTGTGGTATACATTGAGTTTCTTCCCGAGTTTCTGGTATGTTTTCTCATTATTCCCTAATTCACTGGTTTATTAAATTAGTTGTTCATATGCTGAGCATGAAAGATCGTCAAGATACTACATTGAAGAAGATAAGATCGTCATGTGATGCCGCGTCCCTTAAAACCATGGACAAATATTCCCCATACATTGTTTGGAACTGCATACAATTCCTCCCCTACTAGTAGTAAAATACTAAAATAGTTGTTTCACCTTAGTTATATATGTCCAACTGGATCCCATGTGATACATGAAGATGCATAAACGAAAACCTGTTCTGCAAACAACATTGTGATGATTCTCTTCTATCTTGATTGGTGTCTGGTGTTATATTCAGCAGGGGACCTTTCACATGTGAGATGTCGCTTGCCAGTAGGTCTGGGTTTGATGAACCATCAACATCATGTTTTGTGGGATGTCCCAGCATTGTTGTCTTTCTTGTGTTGAGTCCTAAAGACTTCTCCCTTCATAGCCTGCATTCCTGAACAATGTTTGCTTTATTTCTTCTGTATTGAGTTCCATTTGTTCCTCTGAAACCTAGGACAATTAACGTCTGATTATTGATAAAAACTGGGTACTGAATGCCTTAAATAAAGCTCCTTTTTTTTCTTTTCTTGAAGTTGTAGTCTTATCATATCAGGTTGTCTAACTTAGCTCAGTGTATACCTGTGAACAAGCAGCTTGCATTGAGAAATCATTGAAGCAGCTTACAACACATTGTTGGATCTCAAGACCCAGCTCTTCCAGCCTGTTCACTGTTGATATTAACAAGTTTGGCCTGGGGGTGCAGCAGATGTCTATACGGGTATCCTTCTCACCCTTATTAACGTCAAACTGCAAATTAATGTTGAGCTAAAATGTGAGGAAAGGACTGCACAATCCCATGAGAAGCCTAGGGTTTAAAATCTGTGGAAAGTTTACCTTGGGGGAATTTTTGGTCTGTCCTTCATTTGACTTCAGCTCCTTCAATTTTTTGATGACAGCAGTTTCAGTTTGCTCTTCGTCCCTCTCTTCCTCCAATTTACTAACTTTTTCCAGGAGCTCATTCATGTAATCTATAGTATCTGCGAGTATAGATGTTCTGTCCATCTGCCAGTACGGCATTAGAATGATGAATTAGGAAATCAGAAACAAGAATGAGACCTGAAAGCACAATACCCTGAAATATGAACTCACCTTACTTATCCTAGGCACTATAGATCTGAGCATGGAAAGTCTATCATTTAACCTTTTTCTTCTCCTTCTCTCAGCCATTAGGTTCTTTGAGGGCTGCCCACCAACCTTCTTAACCCCTTTTCTTCTCTCTCTGCCACCACTGAAGTTTTTATCAGCGCCCAGGTTTTCACTAGGGGACAGTACCATCTCTACTTTGCAACCACCTGCATACTTGTCTTCATCCATGTTTTGAACACCATTGCTGAGAAAGGTGAGCTCATCCACCATAAGCCTGTACTGGTCTTGAACTAGGGGCAGTAGAGGGGTGTTATTGTTAATCTCATATGGTAAACTAAACTGATCTGCTACTGTTGTTTCATATGCAGTGAAGTTGGCGACATCAAGAGTGTTGTACACTTCACTGAAGGGTGCATCAAAAAAGGGCTCCATTTGCATGGAGAAGCTTGCTGCGATTGTTGGATCAGTTGGTGTGGCTAGAACCTGAGACTCATGGATAAAGTCACAGCTCCAGCCATCTGAGTAGAACTCATTCATCATCTCTCCAGTTGGGTATGTGCTGCTCATATCTCTTCTCATAGCTAGCAACTCCAGTAGAAAAGGTTGACTCAGCTCCATCTGTGTCTTTCTCTCTACCTCAGTTCCCTCCTAGACTGCCCTGCCATAGGATCCCCTTTTATATCATAAGTCTACTATACCCCTAAAATTGATTTGGTGAAAATAGATTAACTGAAATCGATAATTTTGCAAATTGGGCCTCTTAAACACAATGGCATATGCTTTTCCACCACCATTCTCATTATGAGTTTTGAGTTTTAACTTTCATCTGCAATTACAGAGACCTTGTTTATAATTATAATCCCTTTATATCCAGATGGCTTTGACCCACAGGATCTGTCTGTTAGGAAAAGGTTAGAGTTAGATCATATACCTTGCCAGACTCCCTTTATGTATTTTAATCGCTACAATGCATGATCACATATATGTTTAATTTTTTAAATTTACATTGCTGAATGTGAGCAAACAGAGGCCTTGTTGTCTCCTCCTTATTTCTGTCTGTTCTGAAAGAAAAATGATGAGTCATGGAGTCATCATTCCAATGCAAGTAATTCAAGTCCTCCTGTGTGTCCCTCGCTCTGCTTGTTTCTGAGTCTTATAATGCCTAGCTTATTCACATAACGTTTAAATTCACTAATGCTGTTTACTGAAATGCCGTCTATATGCTCATATTTACATAGAAGTTTTTAAGGCACTGTCTATTATGAAGGTTGTTTATTTTCCACTTTTTCCGAAAAGCATATTCTATTATCTCATTTACTATGATGTTTTTCTTCTAAAAATGCCGCGTTTTCTTACAAAATACTAACATATTTTATATGTTAGACGATGTATTTTTGAAGTGTCATCCTTTCTACATAGTGTAGTAGTGATTACATTGCTTCATAGCCTCATATCATATTTATCAACACAGCAACCAGTTATGCTAGCCCTTGAGTCTCCAAACCCTGTAAATTTGAAACTCTTATTAGACTTGGATGCAAGAAACTTGTATTTTACTTAGATTCTTCAGATCAGGGTTATTTTTTTTTACAGTGTTTAATCTGCTTCTGGCATATACTCTGCACTGAGAATCATGCAGTGTTTTTTTTTCTTGGGAAGCTATAAGACAAACATGTTACATGCACAAACTTACTGCTGCTACACAAAGTAAAACCAGTGTGTTGAGCTGTTCATTCTGCAGTCTTCAACAATCAACCTATTCCTTTACTCTTCTTGTTACATGGTGTTTTTCTCTTTATTTCAGAGCTTGTTGCTGAGGTCTGTGATCATGGAGGAACTGATGGATTTTTGCTGCCACACACTTCTCTATAATGGCATAGCCTCGGTCTGTAAGAAACCCCCTAGCTCTACTATTACAATTATTTCATATTCTCTTAGTTACTGTGTGAATTTTTGTAGTCTGTTATTTCTAGCATTTACAAGCTTTGGCAGTAATTATTTGTTGAAACTTGGGCTTCAGACACTTAGCTTTTGTTCTTTTCCGATTCCATTCAACTTCAATTCAGTTCAGTTCAATTTAAATTAGCTCTTAGTCGGGATTTCATATTAGAGTTCAGGTTGAGATAGGTCTTGATGAGCTAAGTTCGGATCTTAGGTGGAACCTTGACCGATAGATTTTTAGAAATCCATATCTTCAGTCGGTCTGATTTGGGACCTTTTTAGTACTGCAATGTAGTCTCTATGCTGTTCTGTTCTTTCTTTTTTCCATTGTTACATTCACTGGAAAAACATGTTAATCTTCACTAGGACAATGATCGATGATCTAGAAATGCGTGATTGTCTTTTTAATGTTGAATAACTCAACATGCATGAATTTTTTTAAGTCATAACCTTATGTTTAAGTTTGGTATAACTGTCGGAAAACCATGGGATAGGCCCAAAACCACTTATAAAAGTCACTCACTTCATGTATACCTTATTATTGAATATACAACAATTACAAGTGAGAATCAGAATTGGGACAATAATACTAAATGTAGTCGTTCCTTTATAAAAATCCATCCGCCAAAGTCTTCGCATGATAAAAAATAATTTATGTCGTAAGATAGAGAGTGTTGTGGTCGGCTTCGCCTCTGCCTAATTCGTCGCCATGATCCTGAACAGCTGATTCGCTCTATTTCCAAAACTCTAAACTCTAAATGATTCTGAACAACTGATTCGCTCTCTCTCCAAAACCTTTTAAAAATTTGATGAAGAAACCACCGGAATACACCTTATCCAAAATCTCACGGTTCTTCATTAGGCACCTTATCCAAAATCTGAAAATGATTACTTTCCCTTATTCTAGTTGACATCAATTAATCATACATGATTTGTCATCTCAAATTATTTGTCTTTTTTTAAATATAATATTTAGATTTTAAAATGAAGATAAAAAAAAAGGGTAGATTTTGATTGAGAGAACAGTGGGATTGACTGAATCGCAATGGGTGTGATTGTGAATGTGATGTATAAGCTCACGGGTGCATTCAACATCAACTTTGAGTGAGTGGTCGGTCGAATATGTTGGTTGAGTTTGTGGTTTTTTTTTTCACCCTTTGTTGCCGACTTTTATATCATCCAACACTGTAACCCTTACTGTTTTTCTATAATGATTATGTGTTTGAAGTGACCTGAAAATGTGGAAGAGGAAATATTTATCTAAATGCTCAGTTAAACCCATTTGGACCTTAGGTCAAATTTTCCTAAAAACTTGATGAAATAAAACCCAAATCAGCCTCCTCATTCTCCAACCCTGTGTTAGAATTTTTTTGTATCATTTTGACATTCTCCATCCAGTCTTCCTAGGACAGAATTTGGATTGACAATTTTTTTTACTTTATTGGAAAAATGAGTCGAGGTGTGAAAACATCCGCATAGCATCTCCATCAGTTACAAACAAAATCTTCAAAAATGGATGAGAAGAAATGCCATGTAGTGTTTGAATGAAGTTTGTGTAACAGACAACATGGTAAAATGATGTTGTCTATTTCTTTGCTTCCTGGTATTCAGCTTCAGGGGCTTGGTCACTACCATCCGAGTTTCCAGAACCAGATCCTCCTGAGCCCTTGGACATGTGTTCTCCTATCTTTGAAACAGCTTTGTTGGCAACTTCCATCTTTGCTTTTATATCTTCAAGATCCTCACCAGCCATGGATTTTCTCAATTCGGACACAGCAGTTTCGATTTCTGAGACAACCTCGGCTGGAACTTTGTCCTTGTACTCGCTTATGCTCTTCTCAATGCTGTAGATGGTAGTGTCTGCGCTGTTTTTCAGGTCTATCAAGGCTTTTCTTTCTTGGTCTTTCTGAGCATGTGTTTCAGCCTCCCTCACCATCTTCTCAATCTCAGCTTCTGAGAGCCCTCCTGATGATCGAATTGTAATCTGCTGTTCTTTATTGGTGGCCTTATCCTTTGCGGATACAGTGACAATTCCATTGGCATCAATGTCGAATGCCACTTCAATTTGAGGCATGCCTCGAGGAGCAGGTGGAATACCCATGAGTTCGAACTCACCAAGTATTTTGTTGTGAGCTGCCATTTCTCGCTCTCCCTGAAGTACCTTAATACCAACCTGGGTCTGGTTGTCAGCTGCCGTCGAGAAAACCTGAGACCACAGATAGTATAGATTACATTATTTATCGAGTTTGATTCTATCATGGCACATAAAGCGAATTAAAGTGATGAACTAACTACTAAAGAACCCAGTCAAGAAAGCTCACTTGAGACTTCTTTGTGGGGATGGTTGTGTTTCGATTAATCAGCCTGGTAAATATGCCTCCTAGAGTTTCAATGCCAAGTGACAGAGGTGTCACATCCAACAATAGCAAGTCTTTAACATCTCCACGTAGAATACCGCCCTGAATGGCGGCTCCCATAGCAACTGCCTCATCAGGATTAACCCCTTTGCTTGGGGTCTTCCCAAACAGTTCAAAAACGACCTCTTGCACCTTCGGGACACGGGTCATCCCTCCAACAAGAAGAACTTCGTCGACTTCCTTGGTAGATACATGGGCGTCCTTCAAACAATTCTTGCAAGGGTTTTTTGTTCTCTCAATCAAGTCACCCACCAAAGCCTCGAACTTCGATCTTGTCAACGTAATGTTCAAATGCTTGGCACCCGAGGCATCAGCAGTTATAAAAGGAAGGTTAATGTCAGTCTGGGATGTGGATGACAGTTCAATTTTAGCCTTTTCAGCAGCTTCGCGGAGCCTTTGCAAGGCAAGTTTGTCCTTGGAAAGATCAATTTTCTCGGCTCTCTTAAAATCATCAACCAAGAAATGTAACAGTGCATTGTCGAAATCTTCTCCTCCCAAGAACGTGTCCCCATTTGTTGCTTTCACCTGAAAAGGGGTCATCGAAACGTCATGTCACATACATGTTATAGGCCACCAGATGAGCCTTCACAATAAATTCAAGAAAAATACCTCAAAGACGCCATTCGAGATTTCAAGGATGGATATGTCAAAAGTTCCACCTCCAAGATCAAAAACTGCCACAATACCTTCCTTGCTGTTCATTCCATAAGATAGTGCAGCAGCTGTCGGTTCATTAATTATTCTCTGAACATCTAAACCAGCGATCCGCCCAGCATCCTTTGTTGCTTGCCTCTGAGCATCATTGAAATATGCCGGAACAGTGACCACAGCACCAGACACAGTTTTCCCTAGATAAGCTTCCGCAGTTTCCTTCATTTTCGTAAGAACAAAGGCCCCAATCTGACTCGGAGAATATTGTTGTCCGTTAGCTTCAACCCAGGCATCTCCATTGGGGGCTTTAACAATTTTGTAAGGAACCATCTTCATCTCCTTCTGTGTCGGCGGGTCATCAAACCTTCTCCCTATGTACCGCTTCGTTGCGAAAAATGTGTTTGTAGGATTAGTCACAGCCTGTCTCTTGGCTGGAATGCCCACAAGCAGCTCACCTTTTTGACTCATAGAAACCACAGATGGTGTTGTTCGCGCTCCTTCAGCATTCTCAATCACCTTAGGATTCTACAAGCAGTAAAACATCATGAGTAAATAACACCCCTAAAAAACTTGAAACATTTACACAAAACCAGAGTAAAGGAAAGTGATTCATCAGATAAAAATTCACCTTTCCTTCCATAACAGCAACACACGAATTCGTCGTGCCCAAATCAATGCCAATAACATCATTTCCAGCAGGCCTCGAACTGTTTAATCTCCGAAAGTCAGTCGCTGAACAAAACATGCCACAGGAGTCGCATTAACACAATAGTTACCTGAATGGTCTTGCTAGAGAACCCAGTCTCTGAATCAAGGGACTGTAAGCAGCTGCAGGTTTCGCACTCCCAGTGAACTGCATTTGATAAATTCACAATAACAGTAAGCAGCAGCCACAATCAAACAGCACTCACAACAATACAAAACCCTATACCCTAAAGAATTTAGTACATCAAAAAATAAGCTGAAAACTGGCAACGAATTTCAAGGCATCATCACATAAAGGAGGAAAACCTGACTAATTCCCACCACAAAATTCAAGAAGTCCGCAATCTAAATCTGTCATTGACAACTTGGTCAAACATAAAATCAAATATGGAGACATCGACATCAAACAGGTAACAAAACCACCAAAACCACATCTTCGCTCCACAATCAACAAACAGACACTTCAAAAACAACAAAAACGCAACCAATTTCCAGAATCAGCATACCAACAACATCCAAGGAAACTGAAATGCGAAATTTGTAACAAGAAAAAGCACATACAGATCTGTAAGCCGCTAAAGACGATGTATGGAGCTCCCGCCGCCTCATCGATCGGAGAATCAACGAAGCCGCCATGACCTCTAGATGCGAAGCAACAGAGCGAAATGAGGAGAGACGGAGGAGGGTTTAAGGTTCCTTAGGGTTTTGGAGAGACGGCGAGATTTTATCGGTTGAAATTTCGCAGTCGTTTCCGCCATCAGATGACGTAATGACATGTCTACCCTTCATTTCATTCACGAGCGTTTAATATCGATGGGCAGTTTTGGTCGATGCTGAGTTTTTCTAGCTTCTTGTGCAACAAGTCAAGCTTGGACTGATACGACGCCGTTCCGTTGAAAAATTGAAAAATAATAGCGCTAGAAGGAGGGGTCGAACCTCCGACCTTGTGGTTAACAGCCACACGCTCTAACCAACTGAGCTATTCCAGCTATGTTACGCATAGCATACTTTTTGGATGTTTATAAAAATAATAAATTCGCTAAATGCCTGCTGCATTTTCATGAGTATTATTCCTTTGATGAGTTTCTGCAGGTGACAAGTCCAATGAAAATTCCACGTTCATTTTTGCTCTTGGGATTAGCGTCCGCAAGTTGCGCCCGTTGAAGTTCATACACATGCGGTGTTTTTCCAGAGACGATAAATTTCTGCAACTCAATATCTAACATTGGCATGCTTGCAGACATTGTAAGAAAATAAACTGATCAGTTAAGATCCCAGCTCTCTGAATTGAACCTTGTAACACTTCAATGCTCATAACTTGGGAAAGCAAGAAGTTTTCGGTTTCTGTTAACTTCGCGGCCGTGGCCGGATGGCCTGCAGACCTATAGGGATATGAGTGTGATCCGATCAGCATCCACATCAGTCCCTAATGTCATTGGAGTCAGTAGGCTTTCGCCTCGTACCTGTGACGTCACAATGACGTCATGCTTACATATTAAACACTTATGTGTGACAAAAACATACACAAGGTCTGTGGTTGAAGAATACCCTTGCTAATAAGTCCATGTTTTCATTTTGTGTAACCTTTCCGCATAGTTCCAAATTTTCCTGGTGCATGAGGCTTCCCTGTATTGAAACATTCGAGCATTTTTCACGATGAGTTTTTCGTAAGATAAAACGCGTCATCAAAAATAAGAATTTTCTTCGATTATTACCTTTTCGCGTAGTTCTCGAATTCGATCCGTTAAAACTTCACACTGCAAGTTCCAACAAACTATATGAAACAGCTTGTTCAAATTACAGTCTATAAATATGAGAGATTGGAATGCTGACCTTTCTCGTCCGGACGCCTTTTAAGCTCGTTTCAAGTTGGTTTTCTAGGGCTTGCAGCTCTTGGATCCCCAGCTCATCCAGTGCCTGTCCCAAGAGCTGCCTGTGCGTCATCATGACGCAGATAGGACTGTTAACTTTTAACAAGTACTGTTAAAATCTACTTGGAAATTCGCAGATTTCTACCAATGTTTGTCTTGCAGATTCTGCAGTTGCTGTTTTAACATTGCTGCCTCTCTTTGCCAAAACTAGAAAAAACATTGACAGATTTAATCTTAGGTTTTCAGACATTTTGGGTAGCATAGTAACCTTAAATAGAAGACACATGAAATGAATAAGGCTGTAATTTAAGAGCTTGTATAATAATACAGCTACCTTCATTTCTGCATTAGGGTTCAGAAGCTGAAACCCTTCCTGTTTCGATCTGCTGTATCTCTCTGTCACTGATTTCATGCTGAACATAGCAAAAAAGTTCTCACTAAAACGACAACTGAATTGAAAATAGGTAAAATTAAGTGAAGAAGCGTTAATCTTAAGTAGTTGAAAGTAACTGATTTGAACGATTAAAATTCTAAATACAAAAATGAACAGGCGACTGAATTGAATTTCAATTTTTTTATACAAAAATGAACAAGGAAAAGAGGACATTCTTATGATATATTATTATGATTAATCTAATTGGGACCAGACGTGTAATTTAGATAATTGTATGTGCTATCATTAAATAACGTGATCTAATCTTTTTGAAATATATTGTGTAGATACATAGAGATAATTATGATATTCTATGAGAGACAGAATTCATGATTATCTCGATTATATCTTCTCGGGTAGAAGATATAAATATGAGTTATGTCACCGGTCTGTCATATCGTTCTTCAGTTTCTTATTCTCAAAGAAACTTACCCAAAAGAAACTGGAGAATTGTATGTGTTATCATTGAATTGTATGTGTTATCATTGAATAACGTGATCTAATCTTTTGTACATATACAATTCAATGATAACACATACAATTATACATACTGAAAAGGTGCTTCCGATCTGTCATATCGGTATGGAAGCACCAACTCAGCTAATTTTGTACTGCAGGTTACTTTCGGTCAATAGAATCAGATGCATTTTTATTTTTTTACAGTAATCAAATATACTTAATTATTCTAATATGAATTTTTTTCTACAATTCGTTTCCGCTGCATGATTTTGATCAAACATCTTACTCATACACCCAAATTAATTTTTGACAGCATCACGTGTGTCTGCAAGCTTTTAAGGAAATAAGAACAATAAACCAAGACATGTGCGTATTATGAAGTGTGCCTGTTTCGAACCTGGTGCTTGAAAACTCATAGAGTTTTCCAGTGCTGGAAAAGATGATCAATCCGACTTCTGCATCACAAAGAACTGAGAGCTCCTTGGCCTTCTTGAGAAGCCCTTTTCGCCTCTTTGAAAATGTTACTTGCCTGTTTGTTGAGTTATCGATCCTCTGGATCACAATCTTTCCTCTACCCATCGATCCCGGCAGCTTGAAATCCCCGATCTGTGGTCCGAACAGTGATGCTACAAATCAGTTGAATTTGCTCATCTCAATCTCTATCAACTATGTGTTCTTAGCTTGAAAATTAGTACTAGATTGGGACTACATGGCTCACCTTTGAAATCTCTAGGATCAGTGTTGGAGAAGACCTCAACTAAAAGCCATGGAAGAGCTCCCAAGCATGAAGAGTTATTAAAAGTGGAGAGAGAGTGCAAATTAGGGTTTGTGTGGTTAGAGGACTAATTATGTTCTTGCACATTTGTATTGGTCTAGTAGTCCTTTAATGATGTTTTATTAGCCACCAACACGTGGTTTTCGTGCATTGGATGCGCTCAGGTCTATATTTTTATATGTAACAAAAAAGTCGATTCTACATACAAATTATTATCTTTGCATCGGGGGCAATGACACGGCCGATTAAGTCTTAATCGGGACGTTTCAATTGCTGATTGAAAAAATATATAAAACTAGTTGGTTAGGGTTTCCTTATTGTGAATTTGTTAGATATATCGGACCAAAATTCCATATGACTCACAAGAGTCACGGTTTTTATAATCCAATATCATAGCAAACTATCAGTCAAACTAGCGATGCGAGATAATTCTTCTAGTGAATATTACTTTGTAGTGAGAGATATGTTATTTAGTTTCTTTTCTTTCCGTTCTATCCCAATCTTCGCTAGAGTCCTTGTTCAGTTTCATTAGCAAATCAATCCTAGTCGCTAAAATATTTACCGTCCATCAAATCATCTCCTGATCGACTACAAGCGACATAGGTTAGTGGGTGTGATCAAAATCAGAATTAATGGCGTACAACAATGTCATACATAATTTATATATCTTTGTAATGGTATGGTCTCCAAGATAATCTCCCATTGGTCCTAGCCAGCGTTAAATGTCTGATAAGATTCGATTATCACAATCGGTAGGGTTTAGTTAAACACATTAAAAAGGCATGTTAAAGAAATTGTGAGCCAGAGATTGAGGTTGATGAATGTCGACATAATTTGTATGAGGATTAAACTATGTGCTTGAAGTGTTTTGGATTGTAGGGTTCTTAAGCTTTGGATTAGAAGATGAGACAAGTGTCAATGATCAAGGAATGATATGGTGAGAACATAATCAAGAGAAAGGTGATCTTATGTAGTAGTTTAAGGTGTGTGACTTTTGAGATCTATTTTTTTAGGACACTTAGTAGATCAAGATGGCTTTCATTAAGGCTTCGAGGAAAGGAAGATGTGACTTTACATTGAAGGGCAAAAAGTAACATGTACCCTTCGATCATATGTAGGGGTATAAGGGAGTCAACATATTGGTTAATCATTTGCGAACGTATTTGGACAAAGTTCGGTTAAGAGTTCGACTCATGATAAACGAGTGAAGATCAAACATAATTTTTAAACTCATTATGTAAATGAGTAGAGTGATCGATCGATTCTTGCCTTCATTTAAGATTTCAGCAGAGGATGCTTCGGTCATATTGCCCTTATCAGGCTATACAATACAACCGAAGTTGCTAAACAAAAATATAACTTTGTTGACGAAGTTGCTAAACAAAAATATCATCTAGCGCTAATCAATTGCTCTCTTGCATTCGATCCGACCGCGTCGGTTGTAAGTATTTTTGACTATAATCGATCTTCTTGTTTGACATATTACGAGGTAAAATTGATCTTGTCATAGAGTACTAGCAAGGATGATCTGAATTTGTTTACTTTTACGAATAACTCTTTGATGAGCTCGTTCTTATATTCTATAAAACTTCGTTTGTATAAAATTAGTATGTGAGGTCGAATTTTTCATAATAATTTCACATTCGCGGAACACATTTAAGCCCTAAAAAATCACTCCATCTAAAATGAAGCTCGTTTAAAGCCTTGGTTCCTCTTCTGAAAAGATGAACTGATCCGCTGAGCTCAAATGCCGAGTAAATCGCGAATCGATTTCGGTAAGTCCGTCTCTACTTCGTATCCAATTTGCTAGGGTTTGAATGTGTTGCGCGAATGTGAATTGTTGGTTCATTGATCGGTTCTGCTTGTTTGAAGATACGACGCTTAATGCTAGGGTTGATTGTAACATTGTGATGTTAGTCTGATAGAGACTTTTTCAGTTTGCGATTTGAAAGATGAAGTGGTGTGGGGGGTTGTTTTTCTTTATCTTCTGCACATTTAAACTTGATTGTTGCATCAGTTGGGCTGGCTGGACTGTATGATGCATGTCACATGTGTTCATGGGGACTGGTGCAGCTAATACCGAATCTTGTGTTCAACTTTGGGGTTAATGCCTTAGAAATAGTCACAGGAAGTTGTTTAATGAGAGTCCTGACAATGGATTTGTCAGATGGGCTTAGCGCTGAATATGAAAGGTTTACTTCTTCTGGCTGTTGATGAGAAACTTATTTTTATCTTTGAAGCGGATGAAGTTGTTTGTCTGTGGCGGTCAAAATGGAAAGCTATTTGAAGTCTGACATTTGATGCAGAATTACCTACTCTTGTTGATCAAGTGCCTTTAACTTTGTTTCACATACCAAGTCCTCTAAAGCCTAATGCTCCTTCTTTGACTGATACTGGCTTGGATTAATTTTCTTCCTTTATTTATTCCTTAAGCTTTCATTTAGAAATGATGTCCTCAACTTTGTGTTTAAGGGGCTTCTCTGTGTCCATAACTGATCTCTTCAGTTAGCCTAGTGTGTGATCCTTTGTTATAAATGCATGTCTTAAGATTCTTTGAATTGCACGTCCTAGAACTTATCATAACTGCTTAACCACATCTTTTGTGATGTAAATTTATCGGTATGCTCTAATCGGACTTTGATGTTGCAGTAAATCTGAAAATCATATAAATAGCCTGCAACCTGGCCTTATCAGGCACCTTTGATTTTATTGAATGATTGTGTGTATTGAATTTTGGAAAGCCATCTTTCCATGTTCCTTTAGATGGATTACTACCTGTAATTGCTGGTGTTATTATTGTTTAGTATTTTGTTTGGTAGAATAGCAGTTTTCCTGGTTCTTTCATTGACGTATATCACATTTTTTGATGTTTTCTATTTTCTTCCAATAAGCAATAATCAGAATGTTCAGGAAATAATTTAATGGCCAGGAAGAGAACATGTAGCGTGTAAGTCAAGGATCAGGTAAGTTTCACACTCTTCCATAACATTCCTTTCACTTGTGCAGTGATAATTTTCTTCATCTTGTCATTGTCTTGTACCTTTTACTTTTGAATTATTTTTTTATTATACTGGTGCAATAGGTTTGTCTGAATTAATGAGTGCTGATTACATAATGATTTTCTATTAACTGTTGACAATGTCCTGTCAATGGCGTTTTGCAAATTAGTCAAGCTATATAATGGCAGAAACCCTAGGTTGCGTAATTGTATTGCATCAAGTCTAAAATACCTGTCCCAGTTGAAAAAGTGACTTTAGATTTGCATGCACAGACAATATTATTTTGTTATTTGAGAACGGTTTTGCACATCATTATAAGCATCGGCTTGCTGGTTTCATTTGAATAACTTTGTCTGTCTCAAGCAGATTCCTGATTGTCTCAGCTTTTTTGCGTATGCAGCCATGGTGATAACTTTTTATATCTCCATGCCTACTTCTTCAACATGGCATCCTTTATATTTTTGTCTCATGTTGTTCTGTATTTTGCTTCCTAGAGGAAATTCTGTGTATTTTCAGAAATCACGTTTTGACATTGGAACATCTGATATCATTTTCCAGGGTGATGCGGTGCCTTCGATTGGCGCAGTTCAATTCAATAGAATCGACTTTGTGTGCCGGGTTGGTTGGGTAACATATGCTCAGAAAATCCCAATTTGGGAATCCAGTACTGGCAGGGTATCAGATTTCACTACTCGCTTTTCCTTTATGATTGACACGCTAGGAAATGTTGGGTATGGTCATGGAATATCCTTTTTTATTGCTCCTGCTGGGTATCAGATTCCACCCAACTCAAATGGTGGATTCCTAGGGCTGTTCAACACTACAACTAGTGATTCAACTCACAACCAGATTGTCTTAGTTGAGTTCGATTCATTTGTAAACAAGGAATGGGATCCCACTTATGAACATGTTGGGATCAATAACAATTCAATACATTCTGCTGTGACAACACCTTGGAATGCCAGCTTTCATAGTGGAGATACTGCAGATGCTCAGATTGTTTACAATGGCACCACAAAGAATTTAACCGTTTCTTGGAAGTATCAGAGAACATCTAATCCTCGAGAGAAAACTAGTCTTTCTCATCAAATTGATCTGAAAACCATCCTACCAGAGTGGGTTATGGTTGGGTTCTCTGCTGCAACGACTCACATATTGGAGCAGCATACACTATACTACTGGGAGTTCAGTTCAAGTCTGGATGTCATTGAGATGAAATATGAGAAAACAAAGAGTACTAGATTGATTGTTGGTCTGGTTTTGCTGTTTGGTTTTCTGTTAATTGTTGGGATTGTTGCATGTGTCATTTTACGAAGATCAAAGCCTGAGAAAACAACAGAGACAATGAACTTAAGTTTGATCAATGATGATTTGGAAAGAAATGCGGGACCAAGGAGGTTTAACTACTTGGATCTAGCTTATGCAACTAACAACTTTTCAGGCCACAGGAAACTCGGGGAAGGAGGTTTTGGCTGTGTGTTCAGGGGATACTTAAATGAACTAGATATGCCGGTTGCTGTAAAGAAGATATCACAAGGTTCTAAGCAAGGGAAAAAGGAGTATTTGACTGAGGTAAAAGTCATCAGCAGGCTCAGACACCGAAACCTTGTGCAGCTTATTGGCTGGTGTCATGACAAAGGTGAATTCTTACTTGTTTATGAGTTCATGCGGAATGGCAGTCTTGACTTTCATCTCTTTGGGAAAACAAAACCTCTCTCATGGGGCGTCAGAATCAAAATAGTTCAGGGTCTGGCCTCTGGACTGCTCTATCTTCATGAAGAATGGGAACAATGTGTTATCCACCGTGACATAAAACCCAGCAACATAATGTTGGATTCTAATTTCACTGCCAAGCTTGGCGACTTTGGCCTCGCAAGACTGATAAATCACGAATTGGGTCCTCAGACAACTGGACTAGCAGGTACATTTGGCTACATGGCACCTGAATATGTCACCACAGGCAGGGCCAGTAAAGAATCTGATGTGTTCAGCTTTGGAGTTGTGGCCTTAGAGATAGCAACAGGCAGAAGAGCAGCCGACCCTGGCAGAGAAAAATCTCAACTAGGTTTAGTTCACTGGGTATGGGGTCTCTATGGACAAGGAGACCTTCGCATAGGAATTGATGAAGCTCTTAACATGGATTGTGACACTGCTCAGGTTGAGCGTTTGATGATCGTGGGCTTGTGGTGCGCCCATCCTGACCACAGGCTCAGACCTTCAATTGGACAAGCCTTACATGCTCTTGACCCTCAAGTGCCACTGCCTGTTCTTCCATCGGAGATGCCTGTTGCAACATATCATGTTCCTAATCAGCCCGCCCCAGCTATGAGCTCTGGTGAACCATCATTAACTTATACTAGCTTGAATGTAGGCAGATGACTCCCTTTATTTATCTTATTACCACATTGGAGGATCCAGTATCATCCACAAATCTCTTACAATTAGAATTTCATCATTCTTGAGGTGAGACTCTTATGCTTCTCTTCCCTGTATTTCAGAATAGAACAACATTAATTTTCTGTTTAAATCCGTTTCTCAAAATTCCCTGTATTTCTCTTTCAGAAAAATGTGTATAGTAGGAATAAGATTCAGTGCGCATCTTGTCATTTAGTTGCGATTAAGTTACCTGAGCCAACTTTGTATGACTACTGACATGTCTTTCCCTAAATCTCGTTTTATTTAACACCCAAAAGCCTTTCTGCAGGGAAAAAGAGGAGATAGTCCAATCATGAAAGACCAAGTCCTGGAAGAACAAGCCAAGCATACCATTTCAAATTTGGTGCGCTAATGTTGAAAGAACGCGTCAATTTTATGAAGTCAAACCCAATAAGGTAATCCCATATCATATCTTATTGTTTCTTGAACTTTCCTAAAATATAAAATAGGAGCTTGTTCTGTAAATTTTTGTGATGCGAGCAGAACGTGTCTGATGGATTATTGGTAGAAACATTTAGTTTTCTATAAATAATTGAAAAGGTATCCACCATCTGAGTGGCAGCTATTTTTTAGATCCCTGTTGTTTGATTAAGAATAAAATTACACCAGAGTTGAACAGTAGATGCTGGTCTAGTGGTCTTTTGTTTAAGAAGCTTGACTTCAAGTCTTCAACCATGGAGATTCATGTACTTGAGATCGGTTTTAATACCCTCAATCCATGTTTGTTGTTTCAGTTTTCAACATGGCTCTCTCTTACCCCAGATTGTTTTTTCGCCACCTGAGTTTTATTTTGATTGTGTTTTTAGCATTACCTTGTGCAGAATCACTCAGCTTCAACTTCACCAGGTTTTCACCAAATGACAATGCCATAGTCTTCTCTGGTGATGCTTTTCCATCTGGATCTGTTCTGGAAATCACCAGAAACCAAATAAACGGGACTCTACAAAACAGTGTTGGCAGAGCAACCTATGCAAGATCTATTAGCCTCTGGGATGCTAAAACCCAGAAGCTAACTGACTTTACGTCTCACTTTTCGTTTCAGATTTTTTCAAACAATTCGACTTTTTATGGAGATGGGATGGCATTCTTTCTGGCACCTGTTAATTCAACCATCCCTCCAAATTCAACTGGTGGGGGTCTGGGTCTGGTCAATCGCATGACCCCATCCAATTCATCGGAAAATAAGATAGTTGCTGTTGAATTCGACAGCTACCAGAATGAGTATGATCCAAGCGAGAATCATGTTGGCATCGATGTCAACTCTGTCGTATCTGTGGCTAATGTTACATGGAACAGCAGCATTAGGGATGGCAGAACAGCAAATGCTTGGGTAACTTACAATTCAACTACTCATAATCTCAGCGTCTTTCTTACCTATGCTGAAAATCCGGTGTTCAGTGATAATTCAAGCCTTTGGCATATCATTGATCTCAGAGCTTTTCTGCCTGAAACAATCATTGTTGGCTTCTCAGCCTCCACAGGGACCGCAATTGAACTACATACTATTTTGTCTTGGGATTTTAGCTCAAGCTTGGAAGTTGTTACTACTGAAGGGAGTAATAACGGTAATAACAGTAACAACAGTAACAACTATACAACCCTGATAGTCCGCATAGTTGTGCCTGTGGTATGCATCTTGCTAGGTTTATTGAGTGTCTTGTGGCTAATGAGGCGGAGAAAAAGGAAGTTAGAGTTGAATGTTGATGAAGAGCTTGATGTCTCCATGGATGATGAATTTGAAAAAGGGACTGGGCCTAGAAGGTTCACATATGCTGATCTCAGTCGCGCAACAAAGAATTTTTCAGACGATGGAAAGCTCGGTGAGGGAGGATTCGGAGGTGTCTACAGAGGCCTTTTGAGCGATTTAGGTACAGAAGTTGCAGTCAAAAGGGTGTCAAAAGGATCAAAGCAAGGGAAGAAGGAGTATATATCAGAAGTGAAGATTATTAGCAGGTTGAGGCACAGAAACCTGGTGCAGCTCATTGGTTGGTGTCATGGACAAGGTGAATTACTACTTGTCTACGAGCTTATGCCTAATGGCAGCCTTGATTCATACTTGTTTGGGAATAAAGAGGTCCTTACTTGGGAGCTACGTCGCAAAATAGCCCTGGGTTTGGCCTCAGCCTTGCTCTATCTGCACGAGGAGGGGGAACAATGCATCCTGCATCGTGACATTAAGTCGAGCAACATTATGCTGGATTCAAACTTCAACGCAAAGCTCGGGGATTTTGGTCTTGCAAGATTTGTAGACCATAATCTGGGGTCACAGACGACGGTCTTGGCTGGGACTATGGGATACATGGCTCCTGAATGTTATATGACCGGTAAGGCTAGTAAAGAGTCGGATGTTTACAGCTTTGGAATTGTGGCGCTAGAAATAACATGTGGCAGAAAACCTGTAGAGGCAAGGACTGAACCAGCTCAAGTAAGACTTCTGGAGTGGGTATGGAGCTTATATGGCCGAGGCCAACTTATCGAAGCAGCTGACCAGAGACTTAGTTCAGCTTACGACGAAAGGCAGCTCGAGCATTTGATGATAGTTGGGCTGTGGTGCTGCCATCCTGACTCAACTATGCGACCAAGCATAAGACAAGTGATTAACGTCCTGAACTCAGAAGCTCCCTTGCCTAGCCTTCCTGCAAAACTGCCTGTGCCGACTTATGCTGCCCCGCCTATGGACATGTCCCTGCTCTCATCTAGCTACACGTCATCTTACATGAACTATGGATCTGATCAGTACACAAGCAGCTCCGCCACGACTGATACAACAGCCACTTCAACCAGCTCGTCTCAGGCTCTCTTGCATTCTCTGCAAAGCTGATTCTCATTTACTTTTACAGTACATGTTTTCTCTAGCCATCCGCATTTATTTGCCGAATTTAATTTTTTACCCTGCCCCAATTCATAACGTCTGACCGCTTTCAAATCGGGCTTTGGAAAGAATGGGATCGGATCTTAAGTCCATGGGCCAAAATTGGGCCCGCGAACCATTTGCTATTCCATGTATAACAAATTTTCTTTAATTTTTTCTTTTGACAAATGTGTCCATAATTAATATATAGGACGACTTACAAGTTTGAACTTTTGAGTTTCTGCAATGAAAATCCTTATTTCTGAACGAAAATATCTATCATCAAGAACACTAAACCCTAACTAATTTTTTCAGAAGAAAGGAATAAGAATCCATAACCTCAAACAACAAGGTAACATGAAGACAAAAAGAAAGCTTAAAAAGCTCTATGTGAAAGAAAACCTGAAAAGACAATATTCCATTAGGAATCTAAAAAGTGGAAAAGCTAACTTTGTTACTGCAAATGTCAATAAGCTTTTTTACTTTAAGGAAGTTTAATTACAAAGTCGCGCCTAAGATTTCTTGCAAGCTTTCTGACATAAAAGATCAATTACTTGAATCTCACATAAAGAATGTGCAGCGCCCATACCCTTGCGTCCAGCTAAAGAAGCTGCATTGCAGTGGATTTTCAAGCCGCCCCATTCATAGAATGAGTTCCTTAAATTTAACTTCAATAATACTTAATTCATATCTGATATTCCGAAAAATATATTACTCGGTCTATTTATTGACTAATTATAACTCGCATTAAAATTTTATTCGTTTTTCAGACTTTTCGTTGCAATTTTATCACATTATTCTTATTTTAATTACATCATATTCAATATAAGTTTTGAAATCTGTTTGGAATAAAACAAGACAATGAACCCCCAAATCCGTACAATTTATGTAGTCTTGGATGTAGTTTTGGATTAGTGCTCCAAAACATGGATCAATTCAAAGTTACATTATTTAATGTATAAAAATTAATGCTTTATTTTATTCTCATTTAACTTGAGAAATGTTCATATAAATTCTCAAAAAGTGTACCAAATTCTTCATAAAATAAGGTTAGAAATGTCTAGCTAAACTTGTCTCCTATTGACCATCTAGATATCTTGACACAATAGCTTGTAACACAAGAAACTAGTCCATCCCAAATATATGCTTTCCTTTCTATGGTCAAGCTCCACCAAATACACTACCCAATCCATTGAGCTAGAGGAAGATTCAAGGACATGATGCCCTTCAACCCTCCAAACTCATCCATGTAGTTTGGTGTCCAAACACCAATCACCCATATCTACTTGATGTCTTGGACCTCCTACAGAGGTCAAAACCCTAGCATATGTTCCTCCACAAGCAATCAAAGAATATGGTTTTATTTAGGGTTGTCAATTAAATACTACCATTGATCTTGTTCAATATTCATAATAGGTAGCTCAATTGGACAAATGGTGAAATGGGTTTGAGTTGCTTTTCTAAATAAGTTGGTACATTAGTTAGTTGGTAAACAACAAATATCATATTATAATTTATATATATGTTCGGTTCTAGACAGTAATTTATTATGAGTTATTTACAGATATATCTGTATATAGTCAAAATGTTTAAGTATTTGATCTAAAACTTATGAAAAATAAGGATTTTAAGCGCGATCTGATCCCATTATTCTATAGTAATGACCATTAGTGAACTATAATCCGAGTTGTGTTACCATGTTACTTTGATACTTTCAACACATGCATATAAATTGATATCTTACTTATACTTGTTATGAAATTGGGTAGTAGGTAATTTGCAGAGGAATCAAAAAAAGAAAGAACATGGAGATTTTGTTCAATGATTTTCATTGCTATGAATTGACTCATTTACTGTAAATTTAAGTTATAATTATATCATTCAATTTGACAGAAAAATCTTTCTCAACCATCAAACAAAGGAACCAGATCAGGTACTGTCAATTTAAATTATATCGTATTACTAAATATGAATAGAAAATAATATTATATCATAATTAATTATATTTGGTAACGCATTAAAATAATAATTTATGCCACAGGCTAACATCCAACAAAAAATATAAAAAAAATTAAGAAATAAAATTTGGTCAACCAAACAAAATTCAAGATTTAGAAGTTGACAAATTTCATAGCTCGGCCATCAACATTTCCCTTACTGTACAAAATTACCAAAATACCCTTCTTCTCCATCTCCATCATCAAAACAAACCCTATAAAAAAAAGAGCAGCACATTAAACAAACAGCAAAAAACAGAGCATCGAACTCTGAGATTCCTTAACCCAAATCCTTCCCTCAAAGTTCGACATCTCGATTTCCGACACCTCCCCAACGTCACCAAATTCCAAAACACACCAAATCAAACAGCATTAAACACTTTCCCGAAACCAAAATTGTCACGTTGTTCATATTCTGCAGAGACCCATTTCTTCCTTCTTTGCTGAGTTTCGCATGATTCTATTCATTCAATCTCTTCTCATCGAGTTTTAAATCACTCCACTGATCGATAGATTATTCGTTGTGCGTCATTTTTTAAGCTGCAGCGTTTGCATCGGAGCGGAGCAGGTAAAGCTCCGACCTTTTCCGGCTGGTTTCAGGTGAGTTTCGACTCCGGTTTGTTGGATCTCGATGGGTTTGGATGCAATGATTAATGGGTTTGGGTCGGAATTTGCAGAGATGAAAAGGAGTAATGAGATTATGAAATGGCTCGGATTGGTGCTCTGGTTACTTGCTGGTGTTGCTTCAGCTTCTTCGTTTTCCAGGTGAGAAAAATAATTATTTATTTTCATTTTTGTTATTAAATCGTATGGTTTTATTACATAAGCAGTTTTTAACGCGAAATTTACTCTTCAATATCAATATTTTTGAATGAGTAAATTGGTAAAAATTATTGAAAAAAGTTTTTTTACCATATAAAAAAAGGGAATCAGATACAGGCCAACACATATTATTTATAAGTATATATTATTTCTTATAACTCAGATAATAACAAATGAAAGATCGCAAATGATTTAACCTTTTCTTTGTTCTGGGTTTATAAAAAGAGATAATTTTTCTTTTTAAAATTACTACACCGTTTTGATATCACTGTATTCAGTTTGGCTCCACCGATTCTGAATTTTTTTTAAAAAAAACTTAAACAATGTGGTCACCAACTTTTTAACTTATTTCAAAAAATAAGATAAGAAGTTAAAAATCATTTGGCAAACTAAAACTTATGTTTTCAAGAAATGCATTTATTATCATCCTTCAATATTAAATGTATACACCATAATAAATTATATAATCATAATTTTATCAACTTAATATTTTAAAAAGCTCGTTTTAACTTATCTAATATTATTATCGTATGTATTTGTATTACTAAATACATCGTTTTCCATGTATTTCTGGAACTAGGAAAATCCAAGGGGGTAAAGGAACAGCAACCAATTCAAGGGTGCAGTTGATAGAAGAAAAAAATCAAGTACGACTGATCTTATGAAAAAATCGAACCGTTTGACTTTTGTTTTCTGTGTTTATAATACGACGTAAAATGATTTACGATCGATTTATTTGGTTGTGGTTTAGGTCACCGTGGACAATGGGATTCTGAGGGTGACGTTTTCAGTTCCCGGAGGAATGATACTTGGGATCGAGTTTGGAGGGATTGATAACTTGCTCAATGGTGCCCTAGAGTCTGATAATAGAGGGTTTGTGCATACTGCATTTATTTACAGTAGCGGTTTGTTATTTTGGTTTCGCGCATAAATAATTTTTACACCATGGTCTCGAGAAGTGGCTGGCTGACTGGAATATAATATGAGAGACGATAAGTCTAGAAAATTTGTTTGTTCAACCGCCCAGCTTCCTCGGAAAGGACCTTTTTTTGCCATAGCTGGCCGGAGGCGAGCTTTTTCTTTTGAATAGCATATCTTGCATGATTAGTGTTCCACACATGGGGAGGGTGTACCTTGAATTTCATGGATCGATGACCTTGAGACCTTAAAAAAGAACAACTTAGTATTTCAAGAACTTTTTTGACCCTTGCTTAGAGGTCTCTTTTGTTACTCATAGCATAAAGTATATTTGGAATAATCTAGCATTCATATTGACTGTTTGGGACATTTTTAGGTATTATGATGCTAATTGGAGTGAACCAGGAGGTGGTCCTCAATCTATAAGGTATACCTTAGTTTCTCACTGTAAAGTCTCCTTTCATAGTTTGGAACTATTTACCTTGGGTCCTCAATAGATTTCGATTCCTGATAGGGCCAAAATACTGGGGCTTTGGTGGGATTGAGGGGTATTTTTTTTAACAAAAAAACGATGAGGTGATCATGCAAAATGTCATGTTACTAACAAATGTGCCGATTTCAGGATATCAGGAGAGACTTACAAAGTGTTCATGAAGAATGCGGACATGGTTGAACTCTCGTTTAGCTACACTTATGATAACAAAGGCCAAGGTTTTCCGGTTAATATTGACAAAAGGTGAGAGAATCTCAAGTGTGTTGAGTATAAACACTTTGAAATTTGTTCCGCATCGACTGATAAATGGAAGAGATGCTAGCATATTTTGGATTACACCACCCTTCCTCACGAGCCAAAGCTTTTCAACCATATAAGGGTGTAAACCAGAAATATCTAATTATTTCCAAAAAGTGCAAGGGAAATTAAGTATATAAAACCCTTGATATGGTTTTTTAGGGTAATACTTTCTCTTGCTGACATCATCTAGTGAACTTGGTCAGATTCGTGGTGCTCCGGAATGTGGCCGGATTCTACACTTACGCGATCTTTGAACGTTTTCAAGGATGGAAGGATCTGAATCTCGATCAGACTAGGATTGTTTTCAAGCTAAATCAGACTCAGTAAGCAACAAATTTTGTATGCAAATATCTTCATTTAAGAATTTTAGTAACATCCATTGCACACTTTCTTCCGGCCAGATTTGTGTACATGGCATTATCAGATGAGAGGCAACGAATCATGCCAACGGAAAAAGATCGCGAAACCGGTAAACCGTTGGCCTACCCGGAAGCAGTCCTCTTGACAAACCCTAGCAATCGAGACCTTCAAGGAGAGGTCTGTCTGTGAATCATATATACATATATAGGTTGTTGTAGTTGTTGGGCTGATGTCATGCTTACGTCACAGGTGGATGATAAGTATCAGTACTCTGCAGATGACAAAGATGCATGGGTTCATGGATGGATATCCTTAAACCCTGGAGTAGGGTTTTGGGTGATCACACCGAGCCATGAGTATGAAACTGGTGGACCCATGAAGCAAGATCTCACTTCTCATGTTGGCCCCACCGCCCTCGCTGTGAGTTCCCCAACATATTCAGTTTCTTACATACAGAAATAATGTTGTACAAGTCCTCATGAGACGTGACGTCATATGACCAATGTCTGTCTACTTGCAGATGTTTATGAGCAGTCACTATGTCGGAAGGGATATGCAAACCCAGTTTAGAAATGGTGAGCCGTGGAAGAAGGTCTTCGGCCCTGTTTTCGTGTACCTCAACTCTGCACAGAAAAATCCATTGACACTTTGGGACGATGCTAAGAAAAAGGTAACCGTTGGACCTGACCTTTCTTTCTCACAATTCAAATGTGTGTGAAACTTCAGAAAATGCTGACTGCAAATGTGGGCCTTGAATTTGGTGAAATCATCAGATGCAAGAAGAAGTGAAGAAGTGGCCTTATGATTTCCCCACTTCACCAGATTTCCCCAAAGCTGACCAACGAGGCATAGTCTTCGGTCACCTACAAGTCAACGACAGGTCTCTTCATGTCTTCATACCCATTTGTCCTCCCAAATTTAAAATGAATAACGAACCGTTATTCCTAATAGCGGTTTGTAAAAAAAATGACATTTCGAAAACTAACTTCAGTTTGATGGCAGATGAGGAACAAACTTTTAAATTTGTGGCATTCGAAAAAAAAATTTCATCATCAAATGAACCAATTTTTATAGGTTTATGAAGGAAGCATCTAAGGCGGCTAGCAATGCTTTTGTGGGTCTGGCGCCTCCCGGAGAGCCTGGATCGTGGCAACTTGAATCCAAAGTAAGTCTGCAGAAATCTCAACTCTCCTGATCATGACATCACAAACCAGCATTGATCATTTCCTGTTTGGGTTTTTTAGGGTTATCAGTTTTGGGTTCAAGCAAGTAATGATGGCTATTTTGTCATAAAAAATGTTCGGCCGGGGACCTATTATTTGTACGCTTGGGTTCCTGGATACCTCGGAGACTATGTTTATGCTCAAAATATCACTATAACCCCAGGTAGGTACAATTTTTTCATGTGACAAGTTTTATGACTCATGCTTATTTGATCACATTGGTCTTGACCATACATAGGTCGAAAGATCAAGCTTGGAGGTCTAACGTTTCATCCACCGAGACATGGTCCAACGTTGTGGGAAATAGGCGTGCCTGACCGAACTGCGGCGGAGTTTTTCGTGCCGGATCCGAACCCCACCCTCAAAAATGACCTCTACAACAAATTCAAAGACCAAAAGTTAGCTTTCCACCTTTTTTCAAGTCCATCCTAAACCCTAAATAATCTTCTCTCTACTGATCACATCCTTGAAATTGCAGGTTCAGGCAATATGGATTGTGGGAGAGATACGCTGAGCTATACCCGGATAATGACCTTAGTTTCACAGCTGATCTTAGCGTCTACCAGACCGATTGGTTCTTCGCCCACGTCACTAGGTATGGTTTACTTATCCTCATGCAGCCCCTGTTCCTAGGGTTTCCTCATTCGATTGATGACGTCATATACTGCATGTGTGTCCCAGGAAAACGGCTAATGGAACCTTCCAGGCCACCACTTGGAAAATCATATCCAGCCTGGAAAATGTCCGTGCCAAGGGCATTTATAAACTGCGAATCGCATTAGCATCAGCCAACGGTGCAGAATTACAGGTGAGTAACTACCGCTAGTAGAACACTTGGAACATCCTTAAATAACATGTTACTAACTGTCGTTCAAACGATTAGAGTCAAAGTCTCTAAGATTTTCTTATTCAATATCGCTTTCGAAAGTAATCGTCCCTTTATCTAAACCCTAATTGAAATTTTGATGAAGGTACGAGTGAACGACCCTAATGGCGAGCCACACTTCACAACACGCCTGATCGGGAGAGACAATGCCATCGCTCGACATGGAATTCATGGACTCTACAGATTATTCGAAACTGATATTCCTGGAGGGAAGCTTCTAGAAGGAGAGAACACCATATTCTTAACCCAAGCAAGGGCCAATGGACCCTTTAACGGGGTTATGTATGACTATATTCGTTTAGAAGGCCCTCAGGAGAATGTATAACTAGGAGAGCCCGAAACTAGTTGATCGAATTTTTATTTATTTATTCATATTCTATCACAAAACTCGTACACCTAGGACTCCGTCCCCACACAAGAGGGCCAACATAGGAACGATACCAAAATTAAATGTCCAAATTACATAGTAGATGTTGAATAATCTTGAATCAGATTTATATATACAATTAGTAATACATAACCGTAATTAATATTATTTTAAATTGTTATATTTGAGTTGACTGCACCGAATTTAAATCTATATAAGTCGAGCTGATTAGGGTTTTTATAATGTGACGGTTGAACAAGGACACTTTAAATACAACTTCTATCCAAATTTTCATTAATGAAAGGCAAAGTAGCAAATGGCGAGGTGTAGCAAAACTGGTCCCTCAACAGTCGACAACAATGTCACTGCCTACGTCATGAGACAACTAAGCATGATTTGTAATATTAAGGTGGCTGGGCGGGTTAACCAAGCAACTAATCTTCATAAAAAAAAAGTACATGGGTTTGAATTTTTGTGTGTGTTTGGTTTGGTTTGTGCTATATTTTAGTAGTCTTCTAACATTATATTTATGTCTATCATAATATAATTAATGATAAAAAAGAGGAGTTGATTCTCATCGATTTGAGACAAAATAGATAAGAGTGATAAAGCTTCTAGAATGTCACACGTACTCTGTCTGTCTTTAAATTTCCAACCACACTCTGCCTCCTACCCACAAACACTCTGAACAACTCTTCTCTCATTTGACCCCCAACAATGGCCAAGTCCCCAGAGGAGGAGCACCCCATCAAGGCTCTGGGATGGGCTTCGCGAGACGCTTCAGGCGTCCTCGCCCCCTTCAAGTTTTCCCGCAGGTAAGCATCCGTGCGTTGTGTCAAAGTTGGTTCCTTTGCGTGAATGGATCTGATCAGTGATTCTGTGGATTTTGATTTCTGGGTTTTTGTTGTTGTTGTTTTGCAGGGCGACTGGCGAGAAGGATGTGCAGTTTAAGGTTTTGTTTTGTGGGGTTTGTCATAGTGATCTGCACAGCATCAAGAATGATTGGGGCCACTCCTCGTACCCTCTAGTTCCTGGGTATGTCCTTGTCTATGACCCTTTTCTTCATTTTCTATGTTGGGTGTGTTTCAACAGATGGATTTTGCAGGCATGAGATTGTTGGTGTTGTGACTGAGGTCGGACCCAAGGTGGAGAGATTCAAAGTCGGGGACAAAGTCGGCGTAGGCTGCATAGTCGGGTCGTGCAGGTCATGCCACACCTGCCGGAGCCACGAAGAGAATTACTGTCCCAAAGCGATCTTCACTTACAACAGTGTCGATTTTGATGGGACCAGAACTTATGGAGGCTACTCCGACATCGTGGTCGTTGACGAGCACTTTGTCGTCCACATTCCGGCAAACATGCCTCTTGACGCCGCTGCTCCTCTGCTCTGTGCCGGAATCACAGTCTACAGTCCCATGAAATTTTTCGGCCTGGATAAGCCTGGATTGCACCTGGGCGTGGTCGGGCTAGGTGGCCTCGGCCACGCAGCTGTGAAATTCGCCAAGGCCATGGGGCTTAAGGTGACTGTCATAAGTACCTCGCCGGGGAAGAAAGCTGAGGCCATTCAACGCCTTGGTGCCGATGAGTTCCTGCTCAGCAGCGACAATGCCCAAATCGGGGTAAGAAGCATAATAAATTCTCCTCTGTTGCCTGACAATTCCTTAAATCTTCCTGGCTTGTATTGTATCGTCCCAGGCTGCCTCGGGGACCTTGGACGGAATTATAGATACAGTTTCTGCAACTCACCCTGTCGCGCCATTACTTGGCTTGCTTAAGATAAATGGGAAGCTTGTTTTAGTCGGTCTGCCTGATAAACCGCTGGAGGTGTCTGCTTTCTCCATTGTGGGAGGTAAGAACATAAATATACCATCCACCATAACTGCCTGCAGAGAGACTTGCATAAATAACTGCTTCCAGAAAAACTCGAAGACCTGAAAATTTCTTGCTTGCTGATGGCAGGAAGGAAGACTCTAGCTGGGAGCGGCATAGGTGGAATGAAGGAGACGCAGGAAATGCTCAACTTTGCAGCAAAACACAACATAACAGCTGATATCGAGCTCATAAAATTTGATTACTTGAACGAAGCAATGGCTCGTCTGGCAAAGGCTGATGTCAAGTATCGGTTCGTCATTGATGTGGCAAACTCCATTAGATCAGCCTCATCATCATAATAGACTGCATTCAAGACTTCATTTCTTTTGTTACATAGGAGAAACATCCTTGGATCGAACATTTGGGCATGTCCTGTACTTGATGTTCCTAGTGCTTGCTTGTTAATAAACTTTCTGTTGAGTCTGAAAATCCATGGATGTCATATTTACTAGAATAGCAATTCTTGATAATTGCATGACAGGCATCCTGAGAGAGCTGAGTATATCCTGAAACTGGTTACAGACTCAAATCCATCCACCATTGTTGATTTGCTGTAATCTATAAATCCCGCTTGAATGATATTCTCTTGATTGAGCAAGCTTGCAACTGGCATGGCTGATGATTGATTTTTTGCAGCTGAAAAGAATACCAGCAGAAGTTGAGGTCATACCAATGATTCATGTGAACACTGCAATGGAGCGGCCATCAACTACCATTTTGTCATAGATGTTGGTATGTCTCCTAGTTATTTCCCAACAAACATTCTGTCCCATTTCAAGAACATTTTTTATTTGATACCAATCAGATAAAAATCTTTTAGTTACTCGAATAATAAAAACTTGCAAAATAAAAGTTACACTATTTTGCACATATATTAGCATCCAACCTGTACTCCGAATCTGCAGTCATTTGCTTCACATTCGAGGCACATGATGTTTGATGTTGGTGGCAGTCTGAAACCAACTAGCTTTCCTGCTTCTACTGCAGGTATCGGCCTGACAGTATCAGTATCAACACCGAATGTATAATTACTACAAGTGTGTGGAATATAAACATGATAAAGCTCATAGAGAACGATTGAAGTTATCTTGCACTACTAATGCTAACTTTGTTCGAAAGAGTTTCAATAAACAAGCATTGTTCATACCATGTGTTCGGAAACTTGATTATCGGAGCTAAAAGTCCAGGCTTCCTGACTTTGAGGAGCAGCTGCCAGTGTTGCCATATGAACTCCCACTTGCACCATCAACAGGTGCTTGATTTAAACATTCCAGAACAAGCGTCCTTCGTTTCTGCAGTTTTATTGAGTACGTCGTTGCCTCTAAAATAACAGGAACCTGAAATCAAATTGCAATGCTCGACATTGTTAGAAAAAGCTGATTAACAAAAATTGTGATTAAAAGGGGTTATAAGTACAAAAAACAAAAATCAACAAAAAGCGCAATAAAGAACTATGTAAGAGGACAAACAAAGAATTGTGATTAAAACAGCATTCTTACAATTAGTGAGAGAAATTATATACAAACCTGTGTATTGATGCGTGCTACTTTGTTTACATTGAGAAAACCGACCATATCCTTATAGCCAGTGAGAAGTGCTGCTAGCTCCTTGTCATCATCTAAAATGGATACATAAGCAGATTATAGTAGAGTGTATACAAACAGTGGTAGTGAACACAAAAATGTATGGCCTGTAACAGTATACCTGGGATTGCCTTGACTGAGAATAAGGTATCTGCCAAGTGCTGCCACCTTTTAGAGGATGATGGCGAAAGAAGAGATGGCAGAAAGCTTACAACAGCAACCGCATTCGAAGATCTAACCATGGTTTTCAGAGATTTTAAAAATGAAAGCATCTCCCATTCCTGAAAAACCAACACCAAACCAAAAATTGCATATAATTGGATCCTTCAAATATATGTAGTTCAAAGGATAGTTAATATAGAAATGCATATAGTAGAGTACAAAAATTGAAAAGGTACACAGAGCATCTGCACAAATAGCTCTCTTCAATAGAGTACTGCATAGAGATCTGCCAGTGTTACTCACCGAGTTGGAATATTCACACTGTGGAGCGCAAAACGATTGAATAACAAGACGACCACCACAAGAGGCATCATTTCTGTGGATATAAAAACAAGACTGAGTAACTGATTTTTCAAAATTGACATCCTCCTACTGATATCAAACTTAATGATTAAAAAGGAAAAAGGGCATGTACATTATATCAATAGGCGAAACATTACAATAGTTCGAAGAAAATCTTTGTAACCACCTGTCTTATAAGTTGCAATTATAAGAAAGAATGGTACATTTGTACCTTGAAGATTCAGATAAGAATGCAGCACAGCGGTCAACAAGGGAAGAAAGGTTTGAAGAATCCTGAACACTAACACAGTCTACACGTCGTCCACCAAAAAACTGCCTTTCTAATGGTTTCCGCAAGTCAAACTCATTGCAGTACTCATGCTTCGTATCTGCATAAAAAACAGACGACTATCTGCCTGACTTTCAATGATAGTGATTAAAAGTGAAACCTGATTATAAATATTCTGATTCTCATATTATATCTTTTAAACTATTTAGTTAAAGAGCTGAGGCTCTTTTGCTGAACTCATGAAGAGAATCAATATAAGATATCTGAACCCCACAGAAAATTATGATTATAAGCATTTTTCTTTGTCTTGTAAGTATTCAGGCAGATAATGACATGGGGAAAAAATAGTCGTCAACTAATGCCTGTCAATATGATACATTCTAATGTAAGAAGTAAGAATATGCATCTTCAGTTCCACATGTCAGTATTCCTTTATTCTCATTAAGTTACAAGCACCGTGAAAGATTAAGTCAAATATCATCTTGCAAGAAATTGGCTTACCCACTGAAGTGCCAAAATTTTGTTGATTTTCCCCAAAATACTTTCTGTATTGCCAAGCGATCCTCAGTCCTTTTTCCTACAGCAAAGCGCTTTCATGTCACATGTCATAGAAGCGATACAAAATCAGGCAGCTAAGGAAAATATAGAAGATGGGCACTTGTTCTTGATCATGACCACGATCACGAGATTTCTCATCTTTGGAAGCGACCAGATTTGGTAAGGTACCCAAAAATGCCTTAGGATCACTGGATGGGCTGACATACAAAAGCGGCTGGTTGTGCACTAGTCCTTGAGACATAAAATTTCTCATGATAAGCATATGATGCGGAGCTTCTGAATCCTCCATTATCATTACAAGGGTTCCAAGTGCAAACCCACCACCCAAAATCTCTACAGACATAAATCAAAGCACCATAAGTAATGTAAGATAAAGACATAAATAATATAAACCATTAAAACTGTGTTATTATCAACTATCAGCATTGAGGATCCTACAAAGCTTACTGTCTAAATCTGCTATTCCTGTCGAAACAAAATTTGTTCCATTAGGTCCACTCTTTAATCCAGGAGTCTGAGGCGAGCCTGAAGAAGGTGAAATGCGAGAAAAGCTGCTCGACCGAGTCTTGTTTGCAGCCATAGAGCATTAATTTTGAGTATACAACCAGAATTTGTCTAGTCCAATCCTTCACCCCAAGATGCCTGATTGTTCAACAAACCGTTAAAACGCATCTCTCAGAAATCAATACTCAAATTACATATAGACCCATTTACCTATTAAACAAGTTGAGCATCAAAACTCACACTTTCTAACAAACTGCAGAATCAATATAAGAAAACAATACAAAGTAAAACTCAAAATAATATCATCCAATTTCTACGGAACATTTCATCAAACATGTGATGTGCACATTGCACAACCAACACACAAACTGTAAATCCACCCAAAAAGGCACATCTTTTACCCAACACGACATAAAACATCCAACAAAATGTTACAATCTTTTTCCTCCCAGTAGCAAGAAGCGACGTATTAAAACCGCTACGTTAAGTTTTTCGAAATTAGAAAATCATACGCAGAAAATCTCAAGTAAATTGGATCAAACTGCCTATAGGAGAACCAACTGGCCACTTACGCCAGCTGTCACCAGCGCAGCGTCTTGATTTAGCGGCGAGAACAAAATAAACTCAGAGCACCGGCGCGACCTCTGACCATGAAAGCCTCGACGAGTTTAACAGTTGACTGACCACGACTTTCTGGTTTCGACTCTTGTTGGGCCTGTATATATTTGGGCCAGGCCCATTAAGTACAATGCCAGTTTGGCTAGATAAAGTACTACGTCGTTGACAAGTCTTCAAATCAATACGACGTCGGATCGAGATTCTACAATCATAACAAGGCAAGCATGAATCAGTATCACAAACTTGACATGGTTTTCACTACTAGTGACTATCTCGACCAGATTCTTTTCTTAGAATCTTTCTCCTTGTTGCTTGCAACAGCCTGAGGATCTCTGCTCAATCTGCTCACACTCGGAACCAATCTCTGGGAGCCGGTGGTGGCCAGTTTCGCAGGCCGTGAAACTCTTGAACCAGCAGCAAATGGCCTAGGAGGGTCAGATTGTCTGATCTTTTTGTCAGTCAGAAGTGAAGACAGCATCACATTTTCCGCTTCAACGCACTTCGAGTCCCGTTTCCTTCTTCTATCCTGAAGAGTGTCAATGCCTTTCAGTAGACCGGAGCCTTGGCTGTATCTTCCAGTTAATGAGTTTGAGCTTCTTAAGATTTGGGATGAGTCCATTTCGCTCATCAAAGAGTCTCTTGACACGAGCTTGGACTCGTTTGGGGTGGCTCTCGGGACTTCAGATGCTTCCTGCATTGGTAAGCACTCGGGTTTCTGCTTTTGCTCGTGCAACTTCTCTTCTAAGTCCTTTATCTGCGCCAAGCACGCATAAAATTGGTTTGATTGCCAGCAAAGATATTCGTAAAAACTCATCAGGTGCAATGTGGTTCATCTTTTATAAGTATTAGGAACTATTTAGAAATATACCTTGAGTTGAAGAAAACTGGTTTCTGAATTCTGTTCATGATCTTTCAATCTCTTCTCCAGTTCCTTGATCTGAAAGTCATCAGTGCGCGATTAGATTTACCATGCTCCTAAAATAACCTATTTGGAATGATAAATTAGTTTTTGTATAAAAATCCACCAAACCTTTCGCTGGAGAATGAGAGAGCTGTATTCGGATTCCTGGACCTTGTCTTTCAACTTCATTTCTAGCTCCTTTAACTAGACACACAATTACCTCATTAAGTCGAGAAAATTCGTAAGAAAATTCGTAAGAAAACCAAGATTAGCGGTAAAACCTTCTGTTCATAAGCAGCAGACTCTGAATGCTCTCGTTCCCTGAGCTTGCTTTCCAGATCCTTGACCTTGCAAAATTGCATGGACCATTTATCAAGCACTTTTCAACATATAAATAACTTATCAGCTCTTAGATCTTTTCTTCAACTGAGCTGAAGCGTTAAAAAGTAGTACTTGGCTTAAGTAGACATAAGCTACCTTGTACTGTAGATTGACGCAGGTTTCTTCTTTCCCTCTAAGCCTTTCAGAAAGTTGAAGCAGCTGCTTCTCTGACTGGTTATGTGACGCAACCTTCAACTCCAGCAGATTCTCAAGCTCCTTAATCTGCTCCTGCTGATTTTTGTAACTGTGATCTCGGTTTCTAGCTTTGCTGTCCATGTTTTGCAAGCTGTCCTCGAGTTTCTTCAGCATTTCGTCTTTGGATTTTGCTTCCTGCCTCGCTTTCTCAAGCTTAAATATTGAAAAATGAACAGATGAAAATATGTAAAAAAATGTGGATAGCAGTGAAGGTCAATCAAGATACAATATGCTGGCTCGCACCATTGTCTTCAGCTTTTGAATCTCGCTGGTGTCAACTTGTTTTCTTGCAGGGCCTAGCTCAACCCCACGAACACGTGTTGCGAAATTCAAGGAACTTAGAGTTTCTCCCAGGTCATTTTCCGAAGGGCTAATTTGTACAAACATCAAAGTTTTCGAGTCCCCGCCTAAAGTTCATAAAGAAAATGAGCCAGGTGTTTCAAATTCATCGCTGTAAAAATCAATGCACATTAACAATGCTGAAATGATTGACTGAAAAAAAAAATTTCTTACCCAGTGAGTCTTGAAGTAAATGCGTCAACTTAGAGTTTCTAGAGTCATTAGTGAAAAAAGACGCATCAGCAACCAAACAATATGAGTACGATAAATGGGATTCACTGAGGATAATTTTATGCACCTATAAGGAATGTGACTGCTTTTAGATGCTAATGCAGAAATCACATCGCCGAGAGCTGAAAGTGACTTGTTAATATTTTGGGCTTCCTTGAGTCGCTCTCCTTGGGCATCAGTCTTCCCAAGCCGCTCACTGCCAGCCAAATCCACAAGCCACAATTTGCTTCTGGTGCACTCTCCAGTCAGTAAGTTCCTGGCTTTAACCGTAATGCAAAGCATACTGTTCAAGAAAAAAAAAAGTGACTCTATCATTTTTGGAGTTTCAGACTTCAAAATATCATTTTTGGAGTTTAAGACTTTGAAAAGAATTCAAACAAGAATTACCAGTGAGATCGGCTACTGTGCTCGTTCACATTATTAGACCCAACTGCCCTTGCACTGCTTCCCACCTGCAGTACATTCCAAACTTCGCTTAGGCTCTCAACTTTAGCCTCAACAATCCCAGGAACGTGATGAGACCCTTCAGAGCCTTGCTTTATCTCCAACCTATCAGGAGATGAAATGATTCAAGTTAAAGTCTCTCGAACACCAAGCATAAATTCAATATGCAAATTGCTTCAAAAAAAGTACTTTTTCGATGATGGTGATGTTGCCAATAGATCTCTTAGCTGTTCATTGTACACTTCCAAGACGCTGACGCATAAGTCATAGGAAAACATTTCACTCCTTTCTCTAGCAATCTCAAACAGTTGCTCTACAGTCCTGTAATTAACGCCTCGATTGTTTGGAGGACCTTCCATGGTAAATGTTTTTCCAGTCCCGGTTTGGCCATATGCAAAAATACAGACATTGAAGCCATCTAGTACGGAAACTACTAAAGGTGAAGCATCTTCAAACACATCGACTGCAAAGAGACAAGCAGAAGTCAATAAACTCGAGTCTAATTTGCATGTAGATTAATTTTCTTAGTCTTATAATATCACCTTGATCATCCTTGGGCGTGTAGACGCGATCAAATTTGAATGTTTTTTTTGAAGGGCCACCCGCCAAAATCCCAAGATCTCCATCTGTAGCACCTTCAAAGTCCACAACATCTTTATATCCCGCTGAAAGTTCATGCTTACTAAGTGGGCGACAGCGACAGAAAACCCTTATGTTCCCTGTTCAAACACATCATACATTTTGAGGTTTACCGTTAAATTGTGTCTACAACCACATAAACCAGCGTTACTAGGATGGCAAAAAGTACTATGCCTTTGGCTTCTTGCACTTGGTTGTAGAGCTTCTTTCTTTTAGTCAACTCCTCATTGTATTTCAGCTTAAGATCCTCGCACTGAGCAACTGAAAATGACTCCACATAAATACGCATTCAACCAGATTCAAGATTTAGTTACGAGGTCTGAAGTTTGCTGATTAACTAAATATTTACTCACCCAATCCCTGAACTGCGGATAACATTTGAGACAACTCTGGAACTGAATCAGCACATTCATGAGCTTCAAGTGAGAGCTGAGCATGCTCGTCTTTCATTATCTACATGACAGTTTCTAATTAGTAACAAATGGGAAATACCTTAAAAAAATCTAGTTTCCGAGCAAAATAAGTTCTCACCTTTAGCTTTCCCTCTAAGTTGGCAATAGCGGCTACCCAAAACTTTTTATCATGTTCGTATTGACCAGAAATGGTACTTAACTGTCTTGCTTGCTCTCCAACAGTTTGATCTATATAGAAATATGTGAACATATGCAATTTAACCATGTCGACAATAAAGGTCATCTTTTTCAGTTGTTATTGTTACCTAATGAGTATGTCTTAAAGAGCTTCTCATCAAGATCCGTCTTAATCTTCTCCAACTGCTGATTTGCAGCTGTAAGAGACATCCAAGCTTCATAGCATTCATTAGTCTTACGCTGACATTGATCACGAAGCTCTTCTAGTTTCTTTTCTAGCTTCGCTGTAGACCGTGTTTGCATGAGTTTCAACTGTAAGAAAAAGAAAAATATATATGAAAAGATCATGACCAGGGCTGAAGTAATAACAAGAACTACTTCTTAATATAAGGAGTTGAAGATCACCTGAGCTGAAGGGCATTCTATCTGAGCTAAGCAATTCTTACACGTGAAGGACTCATGTGCACCATGATGAGCTGCAATTGTAATTCAAATGCCAATGGTTGAAACCACTTGAAAAATGTTGGCTTTCTTCAATCATAAAATCAAGATAAAACATCATTGTGAAACTATGAATACCAGAGATGTTTGCGGCTTTCTTAATGCAAATACCGCTAACCAACGGACTTCCAATGATTCCTTCAAACCTTAACATCACAACTCCATCGTCCTTCACAGACGCTCTCAGGTTTACGATCTGCAATGGCTTATTGGATCCAACAACTGCAAAGATATCAAGCTCTGACAAGGCCTGCCAAAATAAAATCACCAGATGTTAGTATCCCTCTTTCCAAACACACTTTAAAATGCTGAGGGATCATTTACTTTAATGTTTTATTACCTTCTCTTCCTGAAGGAATACATCAAATGCTCTCATTCCCTTCGGCCCATCAGTATGTATAATCTCCGAAAAGTGAAGATCAACCAAGTAATGTCCAGGAGGCAGATTATTAAACCTATAGCAACAGTTTCCTAGCCGTGCTGACTGATAAATAAAAGGACAATCACCAGCCTCTGCTATATTCTCTTCAGTACAAAAAGCTTCCCCTCCTTCATGATGCACATCAGCTACAATCTTTACGCTGGCATCTGGCTCGCTAAACCCCTCCTCGCCCCCAGAATTTACAAATATCACACACTCCTCTCCTGGACCGAAAACATAAAGCACCTCATATAACTTATGTTCAATCTTTTCTAGCAGAAGCAGCTAATATACCTAACCCTAAATATGAATTTAAATCAATCTTCATTCAAAAAATTGTTCATTTTCGACAAACCCTAGCTCCAGAAACCCTTCACACACATCTAAACAAATGCCTAATTCAGAAGAAACCCAGTACATTCCTGTACAATTCAAACGCAATCAAACCCAAACCGCAAAAAGATTCAAGAAAAAACACATAAACGCACCGGCGCAGTCAGATCGGTTGAACCCACTAGCAACCATTCTAGCACCGGAATCACAAACCATCAAATCCGCTAAACTCTCATCTTCCTCGTTCATGGCAGCATCTTTTTCTCCCCTATCAATCACCGCGGAAACATTCTTCTCCCAATTTAGGGTTTCCGACACCCCACCCAAATCGCTTCCTTCCATTGCACTCGACAACACTTCGGTTCACAGATTCACGAAATTACACAAACTCAGAAGGGAAGCTGATTTCGGGTGTGTGTTAAAATTGAAGAAGTTGCAGAAAGATTGAATCTTTTTGTCCGAGATTGATGAGAGAAATCGACGACAGAGTGTTTCGATCTGAGATAAGATTCAAAATTTGAATTTTCTTATGACCGTTTGAAATAGCGAGCCGTTACATTTTCCCTTTTCACAAAGTTACGGCGTCAAAACATAAATTACGGAGACAAAAGGTCAAACGTAAAAGAGTCAAACTCATATATAATAAAACGGTGACGTTAATCTGACAACACGCCGTCATTTGAACTCTGAGCACAATCAAAACGCGCAAAGTAAGCAACGAAGACCAACCGACCGACATCAAATCCGCGCTGACCGGAATCGCAATCGAGTGTGGAGTCTGCATTGCCGATGACGGCGACGAAGCCGAGTATGCACCCATCATCAGCAGCCTCAGCCTTATGCTCTTTACCAGGATCGCTCCTCACGCCAGCAGTGTTAGCTTAGTCTCCGTCACTTACTTATCTATCAAGTCGCTTATTTTCTTGTCGCCGGCATCAGATTCAGAGTTTTAGGTAACGATTTGAAGTTATGGTTTGTGCATTATGATCAGTTCTTGTGTGGTTAGGGTTTGGTGATTATGGATGTGGTCGTTTTGTTGAAGGTGTATAGAAAAGCCAATGCCGCGGCGGAGGGTTTGACGGATGTGTATCATTTGCCGGAGGTGTTTAGGTTGAATTATGCGGCGATGGAGGAGAATTTCAAAGTGTATATTCGCACTGATGGAGACCGGAAAACTTTTTAGCAGACTCCGAGGAAGCTACGTGGAAAGTGCGTTCTTCCATTTTTTGATCAGAGCTATTTAGAAATTTTAGCATTGCTTCTTTTAGTTCTGTGAAAGTCTACCATTGCTTCTTTTAACAAGTTTTATAATGCCTTGCTTTAACCCTCAATCCTCCATATCTTCTTCTCCTTCTGTCAACAGGTAATCCTCTGCAGTTTTATGAATTGAGATTTGTGTTTATGTTGGCGGTGTGCTGGTATTCTATTTCTCTGAAAATAAATTTGAAAGCTCCTGATCCATCCCTAGTTCTCAACTGTTGTTTTGTTCAGCATTTATCAGTCATATCTTCTTCTCCTTCTCTCCACAGCTTATTGCAGGTAAATCCTCTGCAGTTTTATGATGAGATTTGTGTTTATGTTGGCCGTGTGCTGGTATTCTATTTCTCTGAAAATAAATTTGAAAGCACCTGATCCATCCCTAGTTCTCAACTGTTGTTTTATTCAGCATTTATCAGTCATATCTTCTTCTCCTTCTCTCTACAGCTTTTTGCAGGTAATCCTCTGCAGTTTTGCAATTTGAGATTTGTGTATATGTTGCCTGTGGGCTGGTATTCTATTTTTCTGAAAATAAATTTGAAAGCTTGAAACCTGAACCATCCCTAGTTCTCAAGTGTTTGTTTTGTTCAGCATTTATCAATTTTACAACAGCGGCAATTTTTTATGTTGTTTTCTAGGAAAAATGACTAGTCTGGAGCATCACATAGACACTTCCTACTCACAAGGACCCAACCACCGTATTGCAACTTACGTGTTGACTGGAGTAGCCTGTCTGATCACCATCATCGGAATGTGCTTCTTCTGCCGATGGTGTATGAAAAAACACTCTACTGCTCGTGCTCGTGCTCGTGTACATCCAGTTTCCGAGGCTGAACTGATATAAATTGTAGCAGTACCTGATGTGTTTATAGCTATTGGGCAAGTAATATTATATATCATATAAAAGTGAAGATAAGAATGTAAGCTGCAAGCATTTCACTCAATGCATTATTCAAGTTATATTTGTCCAATGTTCAAAAACTAGCTACATTTACCCCCCGGGCCTCCAAACATAAACGAGAATCCAATAATTTTCAGAGCCTCATTGGGCGGCACAAATTTCAAGTCATAACATGCCGGAAAGTCTATAGTAATCTTTGTCTCGGACTGACGAGGAGGATGAAGTTCATTAGCACTGTTGACATATCTGACATTGTCAAAGAAACAAGTGTCTTTATAAAATCCATCCGGCAAGTGACCGCTGCCCATCGGAGGATAATCCCCATTTGCTCCGGCAGAGGCTGCGCCTCCCCATGTTATCAAGTCCGCTCCGTTCGCTAAATTTGGGAATAGCTCCTTTGGCCAGTATCCAATTTTCACTGAATCATCACCCGCATACAGCCACCAGTCTCCGGTATCCGGGTCCTAATTGTAAAAGAAACATCATCAAAACAAGTACATAAAACTAGGTTGCATAACGGAAAAAACATGTACCTTGTAGAGGGCCACAAATACATCATACTGTTCTTCGGCATTGCCATACACAGAAGTCTTCGTAAATAAATAGTTTAAGGAAATTTCTTTGTCGACTTGTACGAAACCTGGGCAGAGGTTATTGTAGCATCCTTTGTTATTAGTGCCATCCTATATCAAAATATGACACTTTTAACATACTTGAGCCTCGTAATAATTCAGAACACAAAACGTGGTACTTACGTGCCAAAATCCGAATAATCTTGTGAATCCATCTCCATTTAAATTATGTGAAACCTGCCGAATGATTGTTTTTTAATGAGAAAATCCTATTTCTGAACGGAGAAAGTTTGGTACTTACTTTCCAACCAACGGCCAGCACATCGGCTTGGCTAGGCGGACCAGCTACTAATCGTAACTGAGTAGAGCTTTCTTGATCATCTCCTATACTCAAATTATACAACGACATTTCCAAGTAGCTTCCGAGCAACTTCCCTTGATTTTCTAAACTCAATTCCGCTTTCTTATACAAAATTTCAAATAACCAATTAGAAAAGAGGCCAAATTATATATAAATACATACCGAAACACACTAACTCACTTTAGATGGAGCTTCTTGATCCTTGGTGGCTAGAAATTCTTTATCTGATCGAATCAAGTCTTCTTTCGTAATGCGTTTTATAGGTACTGTTCCATCAGAACATGCTTCTCTAGTACCACGTAATTTTACAGAAGTTTTTCTACTTTCATTTCTGAATAAACGTGAAGCCGTAGGACGTAACTACAAAAAACAGCAAAAAAATCATTTCAATCCATGGAAAAACATATTTATAATGATATACCTGAATTTTATGATTCTTTAAGGCCGGATGATCGAAAGCTGGTTGCTCATCGATAGCAATACAGTCGAATAAATCTCCAGTTTCTTTAATCTACAAAAATATAAAAATTAGTAATTATGAAATATTCGAATATGAAAAGAGCGACTCGTGATACATACAATGATGGTCTTGACAGGGGGTTTGTTGAGTGTTTGAAGTCGTTTCTCGAGCTCTATCTCATACTCATGATTGCCACAAGCTCCATAGCCAAGAACACATAGAATGACATAAGCAATGACCACTCTCGCCGCCATATTTCTTTTGTTTATGTGAACTCTTGTGATGTATATTATATATATATATATATATATGTGTGCATTTATGTATATTGAATTTTGAAAATTTGCTGCTTAATTATGATTCATAAATATTCATATCATGTATTTGATATGCCATATTCTTACTTACATTTTGTTGAGAAAAGAAACAAATATCAAAAATATATTCACTCTTATAATAAATATTGGAAATTTATTTCATTTTGATTTCTTTTAGATAAATCAATTTGACATAGTATCACGTAGTTTTACATTATATATTTATAATGAGACAAATTTTAAATTTTAATATTTTTATAAAATAAACCTATGTCATTATTGTATTAAAACTTAATCGTTATAATATTGTTGTATTTGGCCCATTACGAAGTGGTCTAGTAGCAGAAAAACATCAAACATCTCAGCAACTAGAATTCGCTTCCTTATGAGGTCATATATAAGAATGAGCACTTCTTATATATATATATATTGAATTTTGAAATTTGCTGGTTAATTATGATTCATAAATATTCATATCATATATTTGATATGCCATATTCTTACTTACATTTTGTTGAAAAAAGAAACAAATATCAAAAATATGTTACTCTTATAATAAATATCAAAAATTTATTTCAATTTGATTTGTTTTAGACAAATCAATTTGACCTAGTATCACGTAGTTTTACATAATAAGAGGAATTTTTAATTTTAATATTTTATAAAATAAAACTATGTCATTTTTGTATTAAAACTAAATCGTTATAATATTCTGTATTGTCCATCAGAGCGTGATCTAGTAGCAAAAAGACATCAAACATGTCAACAAGTGGGATTTGATTCCTGTTGAGGTCAGAGCAGAGGATTTGAATCAGTTGTGGAAGCTTGTTTGTTCAAAAGTAAAATTTTAAAGTTAAAAAAATAGATCCTAATTTGAAAAATGGAAAAATAATAATAAAATTTATCTTAATTTGAGAATCAAATGAAAATTTTTAAGTGCTGAAAATAGAAAAGAATTTAAATTAAAAAATAAATACGAAGCACGCTTTTTGGCGCACAAAGAAAATCAAGCACAATCGAAGACGTCGTCGTCGTCGTCCTATATCTTCAGTTAACGTGCAAATTCTGTTCATCGGAATTTTCACAGTTTTTGATCTACATTGAAGATGGAGCCTCACCACTCATCAAACGGCCAGAAGCTGAAGGCGAGAAGTAAGCATTATCCGAACAGTTCAAGCACCGCTGCGATCCGAATGCTGTGCCATGTTCTGGCAGCTGGTGGAGTTATTGGTCACGGAGGAAGCGTAGTGCGGGACATGGAGAATCGGATTGGAGTCCGGATCAGCTTATCCGGAGCTATTCCTGGCTGCGTGGAGCGGATCGTCACTGTTATTGGCTCTGATGTTGTTAACAGGAAGGTCAGGGTGGAGAGGTTGAATGAAGGGAAAAGGAAGGAGGATGTGAAGGAGGATATGGAGGAGGCGGAGGAGGTTATTGGCGTGTCGCCAGTTCAGGAGGCGGTTCTTAGGGTTTTTGAAAGGTCGTTGGAGGTCGACGCGGAGAACTATGGTAACGGGGAGGCGGTTGCGAGAGGCGGTAATGAGAGAGGGAGCTGTTGCTGTAGGTTGTTGGCTGATCGGATGCAGTGTGGGATTCTAATTGGGAAAGGTGGGAGGCGAGTTGCTCAGATTTGCGGAGAGTATCGTGCTAATATTAGGGTTTTGAGGTCCAAGCAGAATCCGGCTTGCGCTTCTCGGGCAGATAAAATCATTCACGTGAGCAGATTTTCTTACAGCCATTTTCCAGTTTTCTTCTTTAGATCACTGTTTTTAAGATTCTATTTTGGGTATTCAGACTGAATGAGGAATTTTTGAGTGGAATAAGAATCTGAAATGAGAGATTGTTGATCATGGTGGCAGATCACTGGTGGAATTTTGTCTGTGAAGAGAGCGATGCTTGCTGTTTGCTAGAGTGCTTCAGGAACTTCCGCAAATGGGAAATGATTCGGTTTTGATGAATGTTTATCTGCTGCTTTTGCAGGACATGGAAAAGGCAATCTGACACGTGGTGACCCTGAAAGGTTAGTAACCAATAAACCAACAATGGCATATGCCGCATATCCTGTATATAATGGAACTACAGTTAGCTGGTGTTTATAGGCTAGCATAAATTTTTGGGGAAGAAACTGGAATATGTTGGGTTGCAAACTTCAGTCAAAATTTTTCAAAAAACATGTGTGCATCTTGTTACATTGGTAATATGATACATTTGACTTCTTATGATGTTACTAATTTCATACAATGCCTATATATTGACTAATTTCAGACTTCTTATGATGTTACTAATTTCATACAATGCCTATATATTGACTAATTTTAGACTCTTGCATATTCCAAACATCCTTCTCAGTTTTTCAAAAGTCTCCAATTTCAGTGGCATAGTCATGATGTCAACAACTTGAACTTCACTCGGACAATAAACTAACTTCCCAGTCTCTTCATTGACAAGATCTCTTAGAAAATGAAATCGCACGTCAATGTGCTTACTTCTCTTATGCGGTATCAGATTCTTCGAGAGTTTTATGGTTGACATATTGTCACAGAAAATCACAGTCTCTCCTTCTTGTGTGAGGCCAATGCTCTCAAGAATCCTTCGCAACCATATCACTTGGCATGCACATGTAGCTGAGGCTACAAACTCTGCTTCGGTAGTGGATAAGGTAACAACAGGTTGTCTTTTTGAAGTCCAAGCAATTGCTCCATCTGCCATTAACATTGCATAACCTGAGGTGCTTTTCCTACTTTCCAAGTCTCCTGCGTAGTCGGAATCTGAGAAACCAATAAGTTCTTGATTCCCATTCTTCTTGTAGTAAATTCCATAGTCTAGGGTCCCCTTTATATATCGAAACACTCTTTTAACAGCCATCATATGAGTCTCAAAGGGGTTGTCCAGAAACTTACTTAGTAAACTCATAACGTACATGAGATCCAGCCTTGTAGCAGACAAGTACATGAGACTTCCCACCATCTGTTTGTATAATCTTGCATCTGCCTTCTCACCTAATTCTTCCTTTTGCATCTTCTTCCCAGGCACTATTGGATTACGCACTGAGTTACAATCTTTTAACGGAAACCGTTGTAGAATCTCTCTTGATTATTTTTGTTGACAAACAAAGATCCCAAAATCACCCTGCATAATTTCAACTCCGAGAAAGTATCTCATTTCCCCCAAGTCTGACATATCAAACTCAGATTTCATAGACGACTTGAACTCATCAATCATACTTTCTTTGCTGCCAGTAACAAATAAGTCATCAACATAAACAGATACGATGAGTATATTACCTCCCTTCTCAGTCTTGACGAACAATGTATGCTCATGTGGACACTTACTGAAACCAACCCTTTTAAAGTAAGACTCAATTCGACTGTACCAGGCACGCGGCGCTTGCTTAAGTCCATAAAGAGCTTTGTTCAACTTGTAAACCTTCTCTTCATTTCCAGGTTTTCCATAGCCCTGAGGTTGGCAAACATACACTGTCTCGGACAAATCTCCGGGTAAGAATGCAGATTTTACGTCAAGGTGATAAATTTTGAAGCTTTTCTGTGCAGCTAAGGCAAGAACTGATCGAATGGTGTCCAATTTTGCAACCTCCTTATCCATGGCTTCCCTCCATTTGGGTTCCTGACTAGCTTCTTCAAAACTTACTGGATCATTGCATGAGGATGAAGTCATTAATGCAAGCTGGCTAACTTCACTTGCCAATTTGTCAACTTCATCATCTGAGAGGCCTTCACCACTAACATAATCATTCATCCAGCTTGGCACTTTGCGATTCCTTCCTTCGCTAACTTTCTCTCGATCTCCAACAACATTCACCGGGCTTTTACCTCCTGGCTCATTGTCCTTTTGTTCCATTTCATCTCCTACCTGTTCACTTTCAAGGTCATCCTCAGTGTACTTAAACAACTCAGTTTGATCATGTTCCTCTTTCTCCCATTGCCATGCCTTATCTTCTTCAAACTCTACGTCTCTGCTGATAATGATAGTGTTTGAGACAGGATTGTATAGTCGATACGCCTTCGACTCATCACTTACACCAAACATTACACACTTTACGCTCTTGTCATCCAATTGTAATTTTTGACTAGCTCTCCACATGCTTTGCTTAGGAAATGGGTCCCTATGCTGCTTGCCAACTAAACATTCTCGACAACACTTGCTCGGAGCTCTCATGACTGGGAGACTGTGAACCATGCCTCTCAATCCTTTATAGTTTAAATGGCCATATCTACAATGCCATAAATGCGTGAAGTCTTCGCCAACCGTATGAAAACAGGACGGTACTTGTGGTTGTACTAGAGCAAACATTCGATTGATCCTCATCTTTGTTTCTATAATCAGCCCTTTAGTTGGATGATATACTTTACATGATCCTCCTCCAAATAAGACAGTAATCCCTCTTTCTTGTAACTGTCCCACACTTATGAGATTGTTCTTTAACTCCGGAACATAATACACATCAGTAAGTGTATGTACTATATTGTTGACGTGCACCTTCACATTTCCGTTTTTCAGGACCTTCATCCGGGCGTTGTTCCCAAGTTTAACTGTATGTCGATATTTGTCATCTAGAACACAAAACCAATTTTCACTTCCAGTCATATGATTACTGCAACCTGAATCAATAAACCAAATCTGAGCTTGAGTTAAATCCTTTTCAACTTGATTACTCACAAGCACCATTTTATCTTCTTCATTTACTGAGTGGTCAGGTTCACAACGAGTCATGAGCACCATGCCTTCATCCTCCATCTCTGCATAATTAGTGTTATTATCCATCTCAGGACACTCATATTGAAAATTACCCAATTTGTGACATTTGTAGCACTCAACCATAGCCTTATTGAGTGCTCCACGCCCCTGCATTTTGCCTCTTCCTCTATAACCGCCACGGTACTCTCCTCTACCTCTCCCTCTGGCTCCATAACCTTGACTTCTTTTTCCATCTTCTGACACTTTCAGAACTTGCTCATCTTCTTGTTGTTCCAATAACCGTTGTTCTTGCACAAGAAGAGTACTATGTAGTTCATCAACTGACATAGTCTCTATATCGGTAGATTGCTCAATAGAACATACAACATAGTTAAATTTAGGAGTGAGGGACCGGAGAATCTTCGAGACAATAAGGTTTGGAGTAAGTGACTGCTCACCATTAACTCTCATCTTGTTAACAACCGAAAGTACCCTTGCTACATATGAATCAACTTTCTCCCCTTCCTTCATGGAAAGTAACTCAAAATCTCTTCTCAGGGCTTGTAGCTGTGCCCTTTTGACTTTCGTCGATCCTTCATATTTCTGTTTCATGGAGTCCCATATAGCTTTTGATGTGTTTTTGTCGAGGATGCTTTCCAAAATCTCCTTATCAATGGCTTGGAAGAGATAGTTCTTAACTTTCATGTCCTTTAGTTCGCGTCTTCCATACTCCTTTTCTCCACATCGGTTTGAGCAGTTGGCAATCCTTCTTGGACTAGGTTCCATATTTCCTTGCTGCGAAGGAAATTCTCCATCAACATAGTCCAATGATCGTAATGACCATCAAACTTTGGTATGGCAGGTTGCACAAATTTATCACTAGCCATTCTTCCACATATCAAGGATCTGTGTTTTAATTGTTTTTTAGAAATGTGTTGAGTTCAGTTTTGTGTGTTTTTATGGTGATAAGTTTAAGTGCTTTGCATGTAATATTTCTGTGTTTAGTAAGCTGCTATTTCCTTTCTGCTCAAAAGGAACACATTTATGCGTGAAGCCGCATATTTAGAAATATCAATTGTTTAGAAATAGTTGATAGGATGTGACGTTTGCGGAGTTTATTCTTGAGTTGTTTCTATTTCGAGTAGCGTAGGTTGATAAAAGGATGTCTTCTTGTTTATTTATTTAGTGTGATTAACGTTTTGGCTAATGCGAGTATGAGTTACCTGTTGTTTTGATCGGATAGGAAAATTATGTATTTACCTAATTGTCGATTATGCATATCCCCTGAGATATGTGATTGTGATGTTTATCATTCTCCTTTTAGTTCTGTGTGACCAGATGTCACTGTTTCTTGTTGCTGCGAAGGAAATTCTCCATCAACATAGTCCAATGATCGTAATGACCATCAAACTTTGGTATGGCAGATTGCACAAATTTATCACTCGCCATTCTTCCACGTATCAAGGATCTGCAATCTCTTGATATCCTTTTGATACAAGACTATCTGCAATATCTTGTGATCAACTTACTCTCTTCTAAATCAGGATCGTAAACGCTCTGATACCAATTGTTATCTAATAAGTAAGACAAGTAAATGTACTGGAACAGATGTTTATTTAGATCACTAATATGGATTTTATAGCCATGTCATACAAAGGACAACCTCAAACAAGAATAATTCAAAAGGAAACAGAAGCTCCTAAATCTCAGGAGCATTATTCAACCAGAAGATAACAACTGAAAAAGTCAAGCCCAACACATATTGCAACTTACTCGATGACAGGGATACTCTGTCTGATTATCATCATCGGACTGTACTTCTTCTGCCGATGGTGTGTGAAAAAGAGCGCTACTGCTCGTGTACATCCAGTTTCAGAGCTCGAACTGATATAAAGTATAGTCATACATGGTGTGTTTATAGCTATAAAAGTGAAGATAACAATGAAAGTTGCAAGCATTTCACTCAATGCATTATTCAAGTTAAATTTTTTTAATGTTCAAAAACTAGCTACATTTACCCCCTGGGCCTCCAAACATAAATGAGAATCCAATAATCTTCAGAGACTCATTGGGCGGCACGAATTTCGCATCATAATATGCCGGAAAGTCTACAGTAATCTTTGTCTCGGACTGACGAAGAGGATGAAGTTCATTAACAGAGTTAACATATCTGACATCATCAAAGTAGCAAGTGTCTTTATAAAATCCATCTGGCAAGTGACCGCTGCCCATTGGAGGATAATCCCCATTTGCTCCGGCAAAGGCTGCGCCTCCCCATGTTATCAAGTCCCCTCCGTTCGCTAAATTTGGGAATAGCTCCTTTGGCCAGTATCCAATTTTCACTGAATCATCACCTGCATACAGCCACCAGTCTCCGATATCCCGATCCTAATTGAAAAAAAGACATCATCAAAACAAGTACATGAAACAAGGTAGCATAAAGGAAAAAAAAACGTACCTTGTGGAGGGCCAAAAATATAGTATACTGTTCTGAGGCGTCACCATACACAGAAGTCTCCGTGAATAAATAGTTTAAGGAAATTTCTTTGTCGACTTGTACGAAACCTGGGCAGAGGGTATTGTAGCATCCTTTGTTATTGGTGTCATCCTATATCAAATTATGACACTTTTTACCATACTTGAACCTCGTAATAATTCACAACACAAAATGCGGTACTTACGTGCCAAAATCCGAATAATCTTTCGAATCCATCTCCATTTAAGTTATATGAAACCTGACAATTAATTGTTTTTTAATTATTTTTTAGAAATGTGTTGGGTTCAGTTTTGTGTGTTTTTATGGTGATAAGTTTAAGTGCTTTGCATGTAATATGTCTGTGTTTAGTAAGCTGCTATTTCCTTTCTACTCAAAAGGAACACATTTATGCGTGAAGCCGCATATTTAGAAATATCAATTGTTTAGAAATAGTTGATAGGATGTGACGTTTGCGGAGTTTATTCTTGAGTTGTTTCTATTTCGAGTAGCAGGTTGATAAAAGGATGTCTTCTTGTTTATTTATTTAGTGTGATTAACGTTTTGGCTAATGCGAGTATGAGTTACCTGTTGTTTTGATCGGATAGGAAAATTATGTATTTACCTAATTGTCATTTATGCATATCCTCGAGATATGTGATTGTGATGTTTATCATTCTCCTTTTAGTTCTGTGTGATCAGATGTCACTGTTTCTTATTGCTGCGAAGGAAATTCTCCATCAACATAGTCCAATGATCGTAATGACCATCAAACTTTGGTATGGCAAGTTGCACAAATTTATCACTCGCCATTCTTCCACGTATCAAGGATCTGCAATCTCTTGATATCCTTTTGATACAAGACTATCTGCAATATCTTGTGATCAACTTACTCTCTTCTAAATCAGGATCGTAAACGCTCTGATACCAATTGTTATCTAATAAGTGAGACAAGTAAATGTACTGGAAGAGATGTTTATTTAGATCACTAATATGGATTTTATAGCCATGTCATACAAAAGACAACCTCAAACAAGAATAATACAAAAGGAAGCAGAAGCTCCTAAATCTCAGGAGCATTATTCAACCAGAAGATAACAACCGAAAAAGTCAAGCCCAACACATATTGCAACTTACTCGATGACAGGGATACTCTGTCTGATTATCATCATCGGACTGTACTTCTTCTGCCGATGGTGTGTGAAAAAGAGCGCTACTGCTCGTGTACATCCAGTTTCAGAGCTCGAACTGATAGAAAGTATAGTAATACATGGTGTGTTTATAGCTACTGGCTAAGTAATTTTATATAGCATATAAAAGTGAAGATAACAATGAAAGTTGCAAGCATTTCATTCAATGCATTGTTCAAGTTAAATTTCTTCAATGTTCAAAAACTAGCTACATTTACCCCTTGGGCCTCCAAACATAAATGAGAATCCAATAATCTTCAGAGACTCATTGGGCGGCACGAATTTCGCATCATAACATGCCGGAAAGTCTACAATAATCTTTGTCTCGGACTGACGAGGAGGATGAAGTTCATTAGCAGAGTTAACATATCTGACATCATCAAAGTAACAAGTGTCTTTATAAAATCCATCTGGCAAATGACCGCTGCCCATTGGAGGATAATCCCCATTTGCTCCGGCAGAGGCTGCGCCTCCCCATGTTATCAAGTCCCCTCCGTTCGCTAAATTTGGGAATAACTCCTTTGGCCAGTATCAAATTTTCACTGAATCATCACCTGCATACAGCCACCAGTCTCCAGTGTCCCGATCCTAATTGAAAAAAAGACATCATCAAAACAAGCACATGAAACTAGGTAGCATAAGGGAAAAAAACATGTACCTTGTGGAGGGCCAAAAATATAGTATAATGTTCTGAGGCGTCACCATACACAGAAGTCTCCTTGAATAAATAATTTAAGGAAATTTCTTTGTCGACTTATACGAAACCTGGGCAGAGGGTATTGTAGCATCCTTTGTTGTTGGTGCCATCCTATATCAAATTATGACACTTTTAACCATACTTGAACCTCGTAATAATTCACAATACAAAATGCGATACTTACGTGCCAAAACCCGAATAATCTTGTGAATCCATCTCCATTTAAGTTATGTGAAACCTGCCGATTAATTGTTTTTTAATGAGAAAATCGTGTTTCTGTTAAACGTACAAAGTTTGATACTTACTTTCCAACCAACGGCGAGCACATCAGCACCGGCTACTAAACGTAATTGAGTAGAGCTTTCTTGATCATCTCCTACACTCAAATTATACAATGCCATTTTTAAGTAGCTTCCGAGCAACTTCCCTTGATTTTCTAAACTCAATTCCGCTTTCTTATACACAATTTTAAATAACCAATTAGAAAAGAGGCAAGATTGCATTTCACAATTATATAAATGCATAAAAAACTCACTTTAAATGGAGCTTCTTGATCCTTGATGGCTAGAAACTCTTTGTCGGATCGAATCAAGTCTTTTTTCGTAACGCGTTTTATAGGTACCGTTCCATCAGGACATACTTTTCAAGTTCCACGTAATTTCACGGAGGTTTTTCTAATTTTATTTCTGAATAAATGTGAAGGCGTAGGACGCAACTACAAAAATCATCAAAAATCCATGAAGAAACATAATTATAATGATATACCTGAATTTTATGATTCTTTAAGGCCGGATGATCGAAAGCAGGTTGTTCATAGATAACAATACAGTCGAATAAATCTCCAGTTTCCTTAATCTACAAAAAAAAATAAAAATCAATAATTATAAAATATTCGAGTACAAAAAGAGCGATTCGTGATACATACAATGATGGTCTTGAGAGGGGGCTTGTTGAGTGTTTGAAGTCGTTTCTCCAGCTCTAACTCATACTCATGATTGCCACAATCTCCATAGCCAAGAACACATAAGATTACACAAGCAATCAGCACTCTCGCAGCCATATTTCTTTTGTTTGTGTGAACTCTTGTGATGTATATATATATATATATATGTGTGTGCATTTATGTATATTGAATTTTGAAAATTTCCTGGTTAATTATGATTCATAAATATTCATATAATGTCCTTGATGTGCCATATTCTTACTTACATTTTTTTGAAAAAGGAAACAAATATCAATTTGACCTAGTATGACGTAGTTTTATAGTATATATTTATAATGAGACGGATTTTTAATTTTAATATTTTTTTAGAACCTGCCTTGTTGGTTCAAAAGTGAAATTTTAAAGTTAAAAAAACAGATCCTAATTTGAAAAATGGAAAAATATTATTAAATTTATCTGAATTTGAGAATCAAATGTTGAAAATAGAAAAAAATTAAATTAAATTAAAAAATAAATACGAAGCACGCTTTTTGGCGCACAAAGAAATCAAGCACAATCGACCTCCTCGTCGTCCTCCTATATAGTTAACGTGCAAATCCTGTTCATCGGAATTTTCATAGTTTTTGATCTTCAGAGAAGATGGAGCCTCACCACTCATCAAACGGCCAGAAGCTGAAGCCGAGAAGTAAGCATTTTCCGAACAGCCCAAGCACCGCTGCGATCCGAATGCTGTGCCATGTTCTGGCAGCTGGTGGAGTTATTGGTCACCGAGGAAGCGTAGTGCGGGACATGGAGAGTCGGATTGGAGTCCGGATCAGCTTGTCCGGAGCTATTCTTGGCTGCGTGGAGCGGATCGTCACTGTTATTGGCTCTGATGTTGTTAACAGGAAGGTTAGGTTGGAGAGGTTGAATGAAGGGAAAAGGAAGGAGGATGTGAAGGAGGATATGGAGGAGGAGGAGGAGGAGGAAGTAATTGACGTGTCGCCGGTTCAGGAGGCGGTTCTTAGGGTTTTTGAAAGGGCGTTGGAGGTTGACGCGGAGAACTATGGTAACGGGGAGACGGTTGCGAGAGGCGGTAATGAGAGTGGGAGATGTTGCTGTAGGTTGTTGGCTGATCGGATACAGTGTGGGATTCTAATTGGGAAAGGTGGGAGGCGAGTTGCTCAGATTTGCCGAGAGTGTCGTGCTAATATTAGGGTTTTGAGGTCCGAGCAGAATCCGGCTTGCGCTTCTCAGGCAGATAAAATCATTCATGTGAGCCGATTTTCTTACAAACATTTTCCAGTTTTCTTCTTTCGATCACTGTTTTTTAAGATTCTATTTGGGTATACAGACTGAATGAGGAATTTTTGAGTGGAATAAGAATCTGAAATGAGAGATTGTTGATCATTGTGGCAGATCACTGGTGGATTTTTGTCTGTGAAGAGAGCGCTGCTTGCTGTTTCTAGAGTGCTTCAGGAACTTCCGCTGATGGGAAATGATTCGGTTTTGATGAATGTTCCGATTTTGATGAATGTTCCAACTATGATGAATGTATCCGTCGTCGCGGTTCCTAGACAACAGTTGCCTGATCCACACACAGAGTTTTTCCCTGATCTTTGTGTTCCGGTGCGTGCTGCAGGAGGAATTACAGCAAAGGAAGTTGGTGCTGTTGGTATTTCATACGACGTCCATGAGAGGGATGAGCAATGTAATGTGATCTTCAGGATGATCTGTTCTAATTTTGAAGCTGGATCTGTAATCGGAAAGGGAGCTACAGTTGTGAGACTGTTGCAAAATGAATCTGGTGCATTTATACAGTTTGCACCTGCTGTAGATGGAGTTGAGCATCGCATTGTTACCATTTCTGCCAAGGAGGTTTGTCATGCCTCTATTGATTCTGTGATCATAGTTTTGTTGCCACTTCGTTTTCTTGAATGTGATACTCGGTACGCATATCTGGGCTTTTTCTCTCTTTTTTTGTAGTGCTTAAGCTCATCATACTCTCCAGCACAAAATGCTGTTGTTCGCATTGTGGCCAGAATAGTTGAAGCTGTGGCAAAAGAATCATGTGGAACTAAAGTAGAGAATATAACTGTTAGGCTTGTGATCACTTCATTCCAAGTAGATGACTTCAGAGAGGAAGAATTTGTCCATTCAGAAATTAAAGATGTGGAGATACAGATATTAGAAAGCGACCTTGGACTATCTTCACTTACAACAGATAAAATCTTACAGGTAAGTGGAAAAAAGTTATAGTTATAAAGGATTTTTTTTTTTTGAATAAAGGGTGATTATATGCAAAAGAGGGATGATGTACATCAAGCACAATAACAGACTCCAAAGAACTCACAAACTCAGACCCCTGCCAACATTTAATTGTATGCAGATTTTTTGCTGTGTAAAGAAGCTCGGATGAGAATTTCATGATAACTCTTCTTTTAAATAAATATTGGGATCACCCTGATTCTGAATGGTAAGTTGTGGAAGTGAGAAGATTTTTCTCATGCAGGTCACAGGCGAGTATAGAGCTGTGCAAAGTGCTCTATTACTAGTAACAAAGAAACTGAGAGAGAGTTGTTTTCCTTATTCGGTGCTAAAAGGAGCAGGAGCAATAAATCACCTTTCATGTGCAATCCCCGATGTTGATACTCATGGAAGAATGACGAATGCAAATTCTCCTCTTTCCCGAAAATCTTTACAGCACTTTCCCAACTTCAATCAGGAGAGTATGATGTGGGGAATGAGTCGCTTAAGAATCTCCAACCGATCAAACGAGCATCTACCAAGACAAAAGGTATCAGAAGTTGTAAAAAAAAAAAAAAAAATATCCTTGGCTATCAGAAATCATTTCAGCTCTTTTACTACTAACCATTCTTGTTAAAATACTAAACGTTTATCTGGTGCTTTTGCAGGACATGGGAAAAGGAAATCTGTCACGTGGTGACCCTGAAAGGTTAGCAACCAATAAACCAACAATGGCATATGCCGCATATCCTGTATATAATTGCAAACTTGAGTCAAATTTTGTCAAAAAACACGTGTGCATCTTGTTACATTTGTAATATGATACATCTGACTTCTTATAATGGTACTAAATTTCATACAATGCCTATATATTGACTACTTATTGCTAGAAGAGCAGATTATTTCTTTTTTTTCACTTGTGGAATTGATATGTGTCTTTGGCATTGCTGGCTGCTTTCATCTTTGACATTCCTGACTGCGATGACCTTTAATGGCTTTATCAGAATTCAGACGGACTTCCATTTCTGAAAAAAGATTACACTTCTATGAGTATCCTCTTTATATGTACATGGAGGATTTATTTATAAGTGTGCCTATGGTTTGTTTCCCCCACTCATGATGGATTATCAACTGGTTTCACTGTGATGCCTCTTTTGTGCATCCTCTTCCATACCTTTCTCACTCACTCCCTGCTTGTGAAAATGCAGTACAAAAAATGGTGACACAAATGTTACAGTGGAGATTCAAGTTCCTGAGCATGTGTTTGACTCAGTTTTTGGAGAAAATGGATGCAATATCGACCGTATCCAACGGGTAAGTCTGTTAGACAATGGCCATGATAGTGTAAAGGCTGAGTTTCTTTTGTTAATTATAAGATTATTAGACAATGGCCATGATAGTTCTTGGTCAGGGATCAATGGATATGTGATTCACATTAGTCAGGTTTTAAGCTTCGTATTTGTGTGATATGCGCTTTTCTGGAAACAGATTTCGGCTGCAGATGTCCAAGTGCAGGATCCTCCACCAGGCCAAACCCATTGCACAGCCATCATATCTGGAGAACCAGTTCAAGTCCTTGCTGCGTCAACCCTGCTTCAAGCCTTCATCCAGGCTGCTGCATCTTAAGGTGTGTATAGCATTTCCATGACTTAAATATTCCACTCTATGTTACCCCGCTGGTCGCATGAAGCAAATAGTTAAGTAGCATTTTAACAAATGTTCTCGAGGCCAGTGTCTTTATTTAAATGGGCCCCCATATCTCAAACACAGGCCCACCAAGTGTTTTGATAAGCCCAATTAATAGTGCTAGACACAGGCCCATCAAGAAATGTCTTGTGTTTGATTCAGATGCTATACTAGGTTGCACATATTCATATTACGGACTCGGTTATAGAAAAGGGGAAAACTAAAACATTCGAATACGGGTACGGATTTAACAGAAAAAATTAAATTTATACAAAAATAAGTATTGCGAAAAAAAAAAAAAAACTAGGTTAAATTTCTTAAATGGTTAAAAAGATGGTTAATAAAATATACATCAATCCACATTGAGAAATTCGCTTACAAAATCCGGTTCATAGAGCAACAATACTGCAAACTCTAAACACCCTACATCTTCGATAGAATTAAAAACATTTCCACCAATATTTCGCAACTTTGTATTCTCATCCTCATATTGTTCAGAATTTCGTATAAAAATAAAATTGTTATGGATACAAACTAAATCATGAGCACGACTAAAAAGCTGCACACGTGTTTAAAGTGATGCACCAACTGTGGTTGTCTCATGCTTCAAGTGAGCATCAATCAAAGAAGTTGCCATGCATTTTAGTTTGTACAGATACATGCATTAAAAAAAAGTATAAAATTTTCTTACTAGCCGTAGTAAAGTTTGTCGAAGTTTAGCAATATTCAATTTAGGATTTTTCTTAATTTAAAATATATTTATGTATATGTACGTTTTGATTACTCTAAACCGTACCATATCCGATCAAACCAATGTATCCAATTGGTTGGATACGATTCGAAGACGTACCCGAAGCGAATCCAACTCAGCCCCTTACCGGATACACGATACACCTCCTCTTTTAGCCCTTCTCTAGAATTTTGTCTTAACAATGGAGTACAGGTAACAATGTGTTTCTCCATGTTTTTCTCATCTACTGAGGTTGTCTATGTCTAATAAATGAGATCCTAGCTGCGAGGATTGTGGCTGCAGACTTCGGCTTGTTGCCCAGCAACACAACCCGTTGAGGCAGAGGTTTCTCGGGAATGCGTAATCCGCAAGATGTTCAGCGTCAAAGGCCAAGTCGTCCGCTCGGGACCAAATTATTGGGCCTATATTATTGGGCCGATATTATTGGGCCTAGATCATAATGGCTCGAAGGGATGTTTGGTTTGGCAAATACTCGAGGGATATCTAAGGCTTAAATAGTCTTGAGTTGAACTAAAACGGTAAAATCCAAAAGCCAAACACGTCGCGAAGTATAACGGCTAGTTTTCTGAGATTAACAACAAACCATCTCCTGAAAATTTGAGGAAGAGAAAAATCGATCAAAATTCAGAGTCCGCAGCGGTAGAGAGAGAATCTCAACAGCCAGAGAAAGAGAAGGATTTTCAGAGACCAGATAAAATACGCTGTATTTGGTTCTTCATTTCCCAACGGTAAGAAAAATACTCAACTGACATCGCTGCCGGACTACCATTTTTACCGTCGACGACCGGACCAGAGGCAACACATTGCGACGTGGATCTTGTAATTAATGCCGGCTGGCCTCGTCACGCAATAAGGTCCGTTTGATCAAGTTTTATTTGTATGTATTTGGTGAATAGTTGTGACTGGTTTGTTTGTGAACAGTTAGATGTTCTTGTTTTGGATTTCGTGTTTCTGGAGCGGATTAGGGTTTTATAGGATCCATGGGAATTTAGGGTAATGAATATGCAGTGAAATTGACGGAATTGAATGGTTAAGATGAAGGCATTCCGTGAATTGGTGTCCTGGAAATGTTGATTTTATTGGATTTGATGTTCTTTGAGCTGGTTAGGGTTTCAAATTGGGGCCATGTAAGAAAATTCAGGTTATCAATATGTTGATGATTTTAAATATTTTATGGATTTAGGATTTTTTATTTTTATTTTCAATGGATAGATTTGAGGATAGCTGAGTAGATGCTAGGCAGTCCTGACAGGTGTTGAATGATCTGGTGGAGGCTAAGAACTTCGAACAAGGCGAGATGGATATGTCATCAGGTGATGAACGTGAGAATGGGGCAGATCATGATCAAACCATAAACTCACTGATGGAGGAGATTAAAGAGCTGAAGCGGCAGCTGGAGGAGTCTGAGAAGAAGTGTTTTGCTGCAGAAAAGTTGTTTGAGCTGAAGAAGAATGATGATGGTTATCTGAAGCTGGATGAGGAGAATAGGAGGGTGAAGGATCAGCTGAAATGGAAGATGGAGCAGTTCAAGCATTTGGAAGAAGCTCATGAGAATCTCAAAGATGAGTTTTTGATGGGTAGGAAGGAATGGGAAGTTGCGAGGTCTGCGTTGGTGGAAGAGGTTTCTGAGCTGAAGACTAGGGTTGAATCGAAGACCCGAATCTCGAATGAGCTTCAGACGAGACTGGGATTGTGTAGTCAAGCTCTTGAACATGAGGAGAGCAAGATCAAGACCTTGGAAGCTGAACTTGCTGAGTCGCAAGACTTTTACCAGAAATCATTTGCTGGGTGTCAAGATGCCAAATCTGAATTAGAGAACCTGATGATGTGTAGAGATGAGGAAATAGCGAGTCTGAAAAGCTCGTTGGCCGAGAAAGAAGCAATGTGTAAGGAATATGAGTACATTTCACGTAAGATTGAGCATGAGAATCAAGAGCTGATGGCATCCATTAAGGATTTGCAGGAAGCTCAGATTCAGGGAGCGAGTTCTTCATCTTCATCATCTACTGTGTCCCGGGTGAAATCAAAGCTCAAAAATGTGGAGCAGAAACACAAAGTTAAAGAAGCAGAATGGAGCTGTAAGGTAGATAAGCTAGCTGATGAGTTGAATGGTTCTAAATCTGAGCTGGAGTTAAAAGATGCAGCCATAAAAGAGTTGAGCTCGAAACTGGAAGGGTTGGAGAAGGCTCACATGAAGTGTTCATCTAATCTCAAGATCAAAGACGATCAGTTGCTCAATGAACTAGAAAGAATGACTGCACAACCGAGTAAATCTACGCTTGAGCTGGAGGCCAAGGAGGACAGTATCATAACAGAGTTGAAGATGGAACTGGAAGAGTGCCATTCTTCAATCATGCAGCTGAAGGTTGAAAATGAGGAGACCTCTCTTATACTATCAGCTTACAAGAAGGGTTTTGCTGAGCTTCAGATAAAAATGGAGTCCCAGGAAGCAGAAAATGAAAAGCTCAGCCGCGAAAGGGAAATGGAGACGGAGAGTGACCTTAAGGCGCAGCGTGACGCTTTGCAAGAAGAGCTGGAGAGGCACAAGGAGATGGTCATGGAAATATCTGAAAAAGAAGGATACTGGAAGGAAAGAATGCAAGAAGTTTGGGACGCTTTAGAAAAAGCTGATGCTGAGCTGGCAGAGGCGAGGTGTAAGGAGTCTGAAACTGAATTTGAATTAGAGAGTTGGAAAGCTCTGGCTGAGAGGTTACAATCCAGCCTGGTGGAATGTCAGCAGATGAGAAAACAGGTGGAGCATTCTCTTCTGGAAGAAGTTGAGATTGAGGAAAAGCTGAAACAGGAGATTGAGTGTGCTAAGCGGATGCTGGAGGAGAAAGAAAGGATTATGGATGAGGTCCAGAAGGAGAAGATGGCATTGTATGAAGATGTGATGAAGCTGTCGACAGAAAGAGAGAAGCTGATGGAGAACATTGGAGGGATGTGTGACAGGATAAGAGAATGTTCTAATGAAGACATGCAGCTGATGGGGATTTTGAGGAACATGATGCGGAATGTTGATGATGACCCGGAACCCCAGATGGACTTGGCAGGAAATGATGATAAATTTAACCTCCTGAAGGAGAATCTGAACATCAATATTTCTCCAACCATCAAGAAGTTTGAAATCCTCTCCAAAGGAGGAAGATCTCCATTCCAAGAGATTACTACTAACCCACAGCTTCATCTTGGAGCATCAACTTAATATTTTATTTATCTGCTGAGCAATTTGCTGATGTACTTGTGCAGATACTCACCTGGACTGAACTTCTGCCTTGGGGGAAATTCAGTGCTAACTGTTATATATTCGCCTTTTAGCCGAATGAATGACTTCTCCTTCTTAGACAGTGCTTTCTACTTTGTTCTTCCTCTTCCTTCTCCAAGTTCATTTTTGTACCTCCATCAAATCAACCAGGTTCATAAAAAAACATTCCTTTGATTACAATTTACAAGTGAAATGTGAGCAACTAAAACGAACATTTTATTTGAACTAGGGCATTTCATGTTGCTAAAACCAAAGATCCCAATCCCTTCTTCTCGACCAACAATTGCAGCTCACCAAATTAAAGATATTGATTTGACATGGAAATAATTGTCTGAAACAAGACAGCAACGAAGTTGCAATGCTTTTCCACAGCCAAAATGCATTGATGATCAAATTTTGTTACATAAAAAATCGCCATTGTGTGTACATGACATCTGAATGATACAACTTACAGTAATAGAGAACGATCACAAGCTCTTCTTTCTTAGATTGTTCCTGATGAACCACACTTACGGGAGAAGTTGAGAAAGCCCTCCCTCAGAGCTTTTAAATTGACCCCATTATCGACGTAAATGCTAGTCACGCCCATTTTAGAAACCTGCATAAAGCCAACAAAAATCCATGAGCAAGGTGAAGACAGTCGAGGAGAGAAATAAAAACATAAGATACGCCTTCATTACCGCTTCTATGTTTCTATTTTCATCATCAAAAAATAGCATACAATTGTATGCTACACCGGTCTTCTTATGAATTTTGTCAAAATGCTCGGTCTTGTGCGTCCAGCTAGCATAAATCTCCTGTTAACCAAAATAAAGACATCAACTACAAGCAAACTGAAATAGAAGATACATCAGAAACATAACAAAGCCTTCCCACAATTTGGAACTCAATATAATTTTTCCTTACCAAAAGCACTAACCACAGCTCATATGATATATCAATACAAATTTATCGGTTTTTCGCAGTTTTCTCACCTCAGCTACAAAGATAGACCTGATTCCCAATTTATCAAGTAACCTTTTCGCTATGTCAGAAGTAGGTGTTGGAAATAAGGTGTGAAGAAAATGGGGTGCGCCTCATTTGTGACTAAGTTTTGAGGGTGGAGAACACCTCGGATCAATTTGATGTAAACTAGGAAAATACTCCTTGTTGAATGTAGTACAAAATTGATCAAAGAAATGTCAAATTCGGATATGTTTTGAATGAGATACGAGTGCTCAAAGTTATGAGTATGAATCTGCAAAACCATTGACCAGAGATTGACCGAATCAATCTGAGTGATTCGGTCAGCCATAAAGTGATTCGGGCGAATCACTTATGCAGTGCAGTTCGAAGTGAACGAGTCAAGAGAGATTCGTGCACGGGCTGGGTCAACCGAAAATGACGGGTCTTCAAACTGAGTCCATGCAGTTACCTGATATCTCGTGTGGGTAGCTGCGTGAATGGAGGGAACAACCTCAACCTCCTCTGCTGTTCGTCCTATAAAAGGAGATGAAATGCAGAGGAGAATCATCATCGAAAACACCGAACACAGCAGTCCCGACTTGAAGCTTTCTCCGATTTGCTTTGTTGTGTGAGTTGTGGTGAGTTGCTAAAGATCAACAGAGCTCGCTTCAGCTTGATTGTGTGCAATCTCAGAGCTGAAAAGGGTTGTTTTATCCTGGGAAGCAAGCTGCCAGTGAAGTCCGACGAATTGGACGGCAATTTCGCTTCAAGGAAAGCGTCGAACGTGACTCAACCGGAAAACCCACTACGGTTCATTTCCAACTCGTGTTTTATAGTTCATTATCTATCTAACCTGATCTGTGCAGAGAGAACGCGGTAACAAGGGCAGCAACAGTCTTGAAGCGAAATTCTGGATTTGCAGAGGTTCTGCGCGAACCTGCAAACTTGATTCGGGAAGATAGTGTTTGATTCGTCCGAATCAACTGTCTAGCAGAGAGCATTTGATTCGTCCGAATCAATTCTGACTCGAGTAGAGTCTGAGTTTGATTCTCCCGAATCAAAGCTACTCGAGAGACTGAGGTTGATTCGCCCGAATCAAAACTGACTCGAGTAGAGTCTGAGATTGTGTGATTCGACCGATTCAAAATCAACTCGGGGAGCTGGATTTGTGATTCGTCCGAATCAGGGTCAATTCGGGTTGACCAGAGTGATTCGCCCGAATCAGAATCAACCTGAGCAGATTGTGTGATTCGCCCGAATCGGAATCAACTCGTGCAGATTGCCGATTGATTCGCCCGAATCAACTTCTACAGAATTGATTCGCCCGAATCAGATTTGATTCGAGCAGTTGTTTACTGCGTTGTAATCTGAATTTGTTGATTCGATTACTGATACATCTGCCTCGTGTGTGTAGATAATGAATCCTGCAAACAACGAAGCTGTGAATATGGAGGTGGAAGTCGAGCAGTCCGTTACTGTGGGCAGTTCTACCTCAGTTCCTCCTCGGGGTGCGACATCCAGCACTTGGATGCGATCACCATCTATGGCTCCGGCCGGGAATGGGCCTGCGGGTCTGTTTCCAAACCCTCCAGTGGCACGAGTGCCAACTGCTTTAGTTCCTGGAGAGAAGCCAGAGAAGTTTGCTGGAGCCAACTTCAAGCTGTGGCAGCAAAAGATGAGGTTCTACTTGACCACCTTGGGTCTGGCCCGGTTCATCACTGATGATGCACCGATTGTATCTGAGGATGCAGATACACGTGTGCGGTATGCGTACAGTGCCTGGAAAGACTCAGACTATCTATGTCGCAACTATCTCCTGAATGGCTTGACTGATTCATTGTATAATGTATATTATACAAAGAACTCAGCCAAGGAGGTTTGGGAGTCGTTGGACCGGAAGTACCGGACTGAGGATGCTGGGTCCAAGAAGCATATTGTGGGCCGCTTCCTTAAGTTCCAGATGGTGGATTCAAGGACGGTAGCTTCTCAAGTACAAGAGCTGCAGCTGATCATACATGAGATCCATGCTGAGGGAATGCAGATAAGCGAGTCATTCCAGGTTGCAGCGGTGATTGAGAAGCTTCCCCCGGGCTGGAAAACCTTCAAGAGTTACTTGAAGCACAAGCGAAAGGAGATGTCCTTTGAAGACTTGGTGGTTCGCCTGAAAATTGAGGAGGACAACAAGGGATTTGATAAGAGTTTCAGAATCCAGGGTGAGAAGGCTAATGTTGTGGAGCATGGTGGTAGCCCCAACAAGCACAGTAAGAAGCTGGCTCCGAAGGGTAAGTCCTTCAAGAAGAAAGCACAGACCAAGTTTACTGGGAAGTGCTTCAACTGTGACAAAGAGGGTCACAGGTCAGCTGAGTGCAAGAAGCCTAAGAAGAAGAAGAATGTGAACCTCGCTGAGGTAGAGGAGTTGGTGGCTGTGGTCACAGAGCTCAATCTTGTGGACCAGAATCCTCATGCATGGTGGCTGGATACTGGAGCAACTCGCCACATATGTGCGGAGAAGAGTGCTTTTTCAGAGCTGCAGCTGAGTGAAGCTGGAGAGAAAGTCTACATGGGCAACTCCGCCACATCGCAAGTCAAGGGGAAGGGCACTGTGATCCTGAAGATGACATCAGGAAAAGAGCTGAAGCTGACAAATGTCGCTTATGTGCCTGATATCAGGAAGAATTTGGTTTCTGGTACTTTACTTGATAATCATGGGTTTAGGATGGTTTTTGAGTCCCAAAAAGTTGTACTTACTAAGAATGGTATGTACGTGGGACGTGGGTATGTGAAAGATGGCATGTGGAAATTAAATGTAAATGCCATCAAACCTAAACTTATCAATAAAGTGAATTCTTCTGCTTACTTGCTTGAATCTTCTTCTTTATGGCATGGTAGACTAGGCCATGTGAATTATGAGTCAATAAGGAATCTAATGAAATTGGACTGTATACCCAAGTCTCAAATTGATTCCAGATACAAGTGTGAATCTTGTGTTGAAGCAAAATTGACAAGAACATCTTTTCATAATATTGAAAGAGATACTGCACCCCTTGACATAATACATAGTGATCTATGTGATTTAAAATTCATGCCATCAAGAGGTGGGAACAAATACTTTGTGACTTTCATTGATGATAGTACAAGATATTGTTCAATCTATTTGCTAAGAAGCAAAGATGAGGCTATAGAGAAGTTTATCTTGTATAAGTCGGAAGTTGAAAATCAACTAAATACAAAGATTAAAAGGCTTCGCAGTGATCGTGGAGGTGAATATGTAGAACCTTTTGGAACATTCTGTGCACAAAATGGGATCGTACATGAAGTCACTCCACCTTACTCGCCTCAATCAAACGGTATAGCTGAACGCAAGAACCGCACCATCAAAGAAATGATGAATGCAATGTTGCTTAGTTCAGGACTACCTCAAGGAATGTGGGGGGAGGCTGTTTTATCAGCCAATTATCTTTTGAATAGGATACCCCGGAAAAGAAAGGACAAATCTCCTTATGAGTTATTTAAGGGGAGAAAACCTAGTTATAAGCACCTGCGGGTGTGGGGATGCTTAGCGAAAGTACTAGCTCCTGGTCCTAAAAGAATGAGGATAGGACCGAAGACGGTTGACTGTATTTTCATTGGCTATGCACAAAATAGTAGTGCATATAGGTTTATTGTATATGAGTCAAAGAATCCTGACATACACAAAAATACTATTATGGAATCGAAGAATGCGTCATTCTTTGAACAGATATTCCCTAAGAAGTCCAATGAAATAATACTGAGTTCACCGGGTGAACGAGGCGGAGACGAGGATGAAATGCCTCTGCCGCAAGAGGAAGTATCCGAGGAGGATACAAGCCAAGAGGAATTCAGACGAAGTAAGAGAGCCAGGATTGAAAAATCTTTTGGTCCTGATTTCCTAACGTTTGTGCTTGAGGCTGAACCCCACACGTATAGGGAAGCCATAAGCTCAGTGGAAGGACCTTTATGGAGAGAAGCCATAAAGAGTGAACTAGACTCCATTATGCAAAATCATACTTGGGAGTTAGTCGATCTTCCAGGTGGAAACAAACCACTCAGTTCCAGGTGGGTTTTTTCCAGGAAAATGAAAGTAGATGGTACTATTGATAAGTACAAGGCGAGACTTGTGGTCAAAGGATACAGACAGAAGGAGGGTCTGGACTACTTTGACACATACTCACCCGTGACAAGAATCACTTCCATTAGAATGATAATTGCCATCGCAGCACTGCGCAATTTAGAGATTCATCAAATGGATGTGAAAACTGCTTTCCTTAATGGAGATCTTGATGAAGAGATATACATGGAACAACCTGAGGGTTACTCAGTGCCAGGACAGGAGACGAAAGTGTGTAAACTTGTGAAGTCTCTCTATGGCCTGAAACAAGCGCCAAAACAGTGGCATGAAAAATTTGACCGTGTTATACTGTCAAATGGTTTCAAAATCAACGAGTGTGACAAATGTGTATACATTAAGAACACTAATCATGGGTATGTGATTCTGTGTTTGTATGTTGATGATATGCTCATTGTGGGAAGCAATGAACAGATGATTAAGTCCACGAAATCTATATTGAATTCAAAATTTGATATGAAAGATTTGGGACGAGCTGATGTAATTTTAGGGATTAAAATTACAAGAACGGCCGATGGATATATCCTGGATCAGTCACACTACGTTGATAAAATTTTAGACAAGTACGGAAAAGATAATTTAGGAGTATGCAGAACTCCTATAGAAATGAATCAACACTTGTCTAAGAATAAAGGGGAAGGAATTTCCCAAATTGAATATGCAAGAGTAATAGGCAGTCTCATGTATTTGATGAACTGCACTAGACCTGATATTGCATATACAGTTAGTAGACTTGCTAGATACACGAGTAATCCTGGAGCTGAACATTGGAAAGCAATCGTGAGAATACTGAAGTATCTACGATTTACTCGTGACTACAGTCTACATTATACCAGATATCCCGAAGTCATTGAAGGATACACTGACGCTAGCTGGATATCTGATATACAAGACTCTAAAGCCACTAGTGGATATGTATTCACTTTAGGTGGTGGAGCAGTGTCCTGGAAATCCTCTAAACAAACAATAATTACTCGTTCCACGATGGAAGCTGAGTTCGTTGCACTAGATAAATGTGGCGAAGAAGCAGAGTGGTTAAGAAATTTTGTAGAGGATATTCCTCAATGGACAACACCTGTGCCAGCAATATGTATATATTGTGATAACCAATCAACGATTGGGAGAGCACAGAATGTCATGTATAATGGTAAGTCAAGACATTTACGTCGAAGACATAACACCATTAGACAACTTCTCTCGTCTGGAGTCATAAGTATTGACTACGTGAGATCCAAAGAGAATATAGCGGATCCATTAACCAAAGGGTTAAACAGAGACCAGGTAGAGAAGATGACTAAGGGAATGGGACTAAAGTCCTTGGAGAAATAAAGTCGAAGCAAAGGAAAACCCTACCATGATGACTGGAGATCCCAAGAACTTGGTTCAAAGGGACAACCTACTTGCTGAGACTGTGTAAGGTCACTGTGGGGGTAACTCCTCGGTTCCATTCCTTGACTTAACAGTGACTCCCGTACGAGGTTAAGCTCGAAGCTTTTAATGATTATGAAAGTTTGAACGATGAGGTTTCAAACGGATAACACGGGATTATCTCAAAAATAATCACCTATGTGAGAGAGAAGTTTGGCCGCTTCAAAGGATGATTAATAGGACTTAATCATTTAGAAACTCTTGCAGAACCAGGAAGGGGAACCATGGCCGAAATGGACCCACCAGTAAGAGCTGATGTTGATCAGGAAGATATCTGTGAGAACTTGGTTTTGTTTACATTAGAAGACGAACAGTTCAAAGACATTATGTCTACTGAACAGTCAGTAAAAGAATCAAGTTTTCTCAAGGGAAGGTTCAAGGGCTTTTGCCCACCTATCTTATGCAGATATTGACCGTAGAAGCTATCACCACAAAGAGTCGAGTTGTTTTGATTTTTCTTTATTACTTGATTTTCTTCATGTGGGGGATTGTTGGAAATAAGGTGTGAAGAAAATGGGGTGCGCCTCATTTGTGACTAAGTTTTGAGGGTGGAGAACACCTCGGATCAATTTGATGTAAACTAGGAAAATACTCCTTGTTGAATGTAGTACAAAATTGATCAAAGAAATGTCAAATTCGGATATGTTTTGAATGAGATACGAGTGCTCAAAGTTATGAGTATGAATCTGCAAAACCATTGACCAGAGATTGACCGAATCAATCTGAGTGATTCGGTCAGCCATAAAGTGATTCGGGCGAATCACTTATGCAGTGCAGTTCGAAGTGAACGAGTCAAGAGAGATTCGTGCACGGGCTGGGTCAACCGAAAATGACGGGTCTTCAAACTGAGTCCATGCAGTTACCTGATATCTCGTGTGGGTAGCTGCGTGAATGGAGGGAACAACCTCAACCTCCTCTGCTGTTCGTCCTATAAAAGGAGATGAAATGCAGAGGAGAATCATCATCGAAAACACCGAACACAGCAGTCCCGACTTGAAGCTTTCTCCGATTTGCTTTGTTGTGTGAGTTGTGGTGAGTTGCTAAAGATCAACAGAGCTCGCTTCAGCTTGATTGTGTGCAATCTCAGAGCTGAAAAGGGTTGTTTTATCCTGGGAAGCAAGCTGCCAGTGAAGTCCGACGAATTGGACGGCAATTTCGCTTCAAGGAAAGCGTCGAACGTGACTCAACCGGAAAACCCACTACGGTTCATTTCCAACTCGTGTTTTATAGTTCATTATCTATCTAACCTGATCTGTGCAGAGAGAACGCGGTAACAAGGGCAGCAACAGTAGGTGACCTGGAAGCAATGGCCATGTCAATCCCCTTGTCCTTGAGCGCCAGTATAATGCCGTTCGCTTGCGGATACATGTGCGGCATCTCACCCTCGTAGAGACACTCGCTGCCAAATTCATTCACCAAAAATCAAAATCAAAATCAAAAAATCGATACACTTCCTACTGCATCGGACTGTTCATCACAATCTGAATTATGAAACAACAACTCGGAAGCTAAATTCAATTAGACGTCCAGGCCGAAACTGGAAACGAGCTAAGTGAAATTGATTCAGACATGGTTGAAATCGTAAGCGGGAGATGATTGATTACCGATTAACCGTACGTACCAGTAGTAAGGCCAGAGAGTGTAGTCGAGATCGAAGACGACAAGGCGAGGCAGGGTCCGGTGAAGATCGATGATTTTCAAAGCTTCGGCTTTGACTCTTTCGTCGTCTGCGCCTTCCGCCATCTTCTCTCTGATTCGATTGGGCTCCAGAGGGAAAGAAAAAAGTCGGATGTTGAACTCGTAAATCCGACGTCGTTTGATCGGTTCCCCAAGGAAAGAGAAAAGCTGGATGTTGAACTCTCAATTTCAACGCATCCGACGTCGTTTCGTCGACGTGGAAGAAGCTGAATTTTATGTACAAATATGTAATATTTTCTTCTATTCTTATTATTATCAATAAGTAAACAATTAGTTATGTTTGTGTAGATTAAAATTCAGAAATCCAGATTAAAACTATTAAGCCGAGTTGTGACTCACAACTAATGAATTTTGATATTAAAATTTAATATAAATTTTCATTCTTCATTCTTTACCATTTTCGAATATGTGAGCGATCCAAATGAATATGTCTGTTTTATTGACCGATGAAATTGTCATCGAATATAAAAACCAGAACCAGCATACAGATATAACCAGCAATCTAACTCTACTAAACTCGATGACTCGGCCACACCTACAAACATGTTTCGTGTAAACCTGTGAGAGCAGCCGAGCAGGATGAGGAGCCACAAAAATACAAGCAGACGACGAATGGCTGGCTAGTGACGGCACATGCAGTATGGAGCGGGATACGTGTACAGTGACTGGTTGGGTTTCCTTAAACTGATCTCGCCATGTCTGCCTTTGTGGCCGGATAATACTGCTTGTTGGAATTCTGAGCAAGTTAAGGTTAAGAGACCGAACTAGTTCAACTAGTTTCAGACTAATTCAGCTAATCAACACCTAACTTACCTGAATTCATGTGCAAAATGTTCTGTCAATATATAATGAAAATCTCACTTCACCCTTTTCCCGCAATACTTGATGTTTCTTTGTTCCGATTCATCCTTCACCTGTGTAAAAATGGATGACCTGATTAGCTTGTTGTCTTTTTTAAGGTACAAGGACTAGAACTAAAACCTCAATGCCAGAAAGGGTACCTTTGCTGATTGGACCAAGCCGCACAATAAGGCAGCTATTTCCGTGTGATTATCACACATATAAAACACAAAAGTAGATACAGTAATATATATTGCATAAGCCTTTTCTCAAACTTGGCAATAAGCTCAAGCTTGTCGAAGCTTTCTTAGAGAAAACAACATAAATTTTCATTTTTCTCACCATACTAAGTTAAAAAAATTCGCCATCTAAACAATAGCATCATAACCACAAGCAAAAAATGAACTTGGACCAACAAATGATAGGTTGTCAAGAGATGAGCTTCCAAGCCATGCTCATAATGTATACAGGGACGCAGAGACCACATAAGACAATGGCTTTCAGAAGACAATTTGAAGTTTAAGGTTGTAACAATCTTCTCCTGCACAAAAAAATGCCAAAAAGCTAAATGCAGTTATAGTTGTTGAATTCTAAATTCATATGCGAAATTACAAAAATCCAAATTCATGTGCGAAACCCTTGAAATCACAAATTTACTCGCGAAGTTGCAAAATTCAAAATTCAGGTGCGAAACCGTCGAAATCGAAGCCAATGCAAAGTTGTAAAATACCACACTTAGAAGTGAAACTCTCGACATCGAAGCCAATGCGAAATTACAATATCCCACATTCACGTGCTAAGAAGATAACAAAAGAAGTTTCAAAATTGATGGCTAAAAAGTTCAGCTTATACCCTGATGATTAATCTTAGCGCATTCAGTAATTAGTGGTTCTAATACCATGTTAAAATTGCAAAAAAATATAAGAGAACATAGGAAAGCTAGGATTTCATAAATGCATAATAAAGAGTTTGTCTGGTACAATACAGAAAATAAGAATACATAAACAGCAAACAATATGCTGACGAACTAAATGATCCTTACAGAATATAGACTTATAACCATCTAAAAATAGGTGTCTAGTGGCAAATTTTTTTAGCAGAGCAAAGGCAAGCTAGAAGATCTTACATACCTCCATTGTGTAATCTTTTTTCGCCATGATGCAAATGACGCCTGTCATAAGGGCATATTCTAAAGCTTCAGATTTGTGAACAGGTGATGGTGATGAGACCGACACCTGAGAAAGCAATGTCAATACAAGAAACTTACATATTGAAAAAAAAAACTTAAAAACCAAAAAATGTCTCTGAATCATTACGCAAAGTTCTAAGTAGCAAGCCAACGGGCAAAGGTAATTATGATGTTTTTAGGTCTAATAACATGAAATAAAGATAAGTAACTGCTTGCTGTAGAGAAAAATACCTCATGAAAGCTAGAGTTGGCAGCTTCTTCCAACACATGGGTGGGATCTTTACAAAATTGGATTAAAGCGTCATTTGTACAGTAGTACACGGAAAATAAGGAGACCGGAAATATCATTTTTGGTCTCCTACGTTTTTTAATGAAACCGGAAATGATGTTACCGGTCTCCTCATGAAAATTGATGATATATTGGAGTAATGCTACGAGGAGACCGGAGATACTCATTGAAAAACGTAGGAGATCGGAAATGGTATCTCCGGTCTCCTTATTTTTTAATAAGACCGGAGATGACATTTCCGGTCTCAATAGGAGACGGAGCATTTAAGAAAGAAGTTTAGAAAATAGAGGATTTATGAAATTTGGTTTGGGGGAGGGGGCAATTTTAATTTTTTTTCGTAGTACAGTAGTTGAGATGTAGAGTATTTGAGATACTGAATTTTAAATAGAATGACAATTCTAAATTTTTTAGAACTATCCTCGAAAAGAAAATAAGACTTTAATGTCAGGTTGCTCTCGCCTCGTCTCCTCTCTCTATTAAAACAATCTCTGAGGTAATATTGGCCTTTTGATTGGGCACAGAGTTCAACATATTATATGAATTTGTCTGTTTTAGTGGTAAAAGGACGTGAGACATCTCAATAATTTGAGTTTGATTTTTGATGGGGTCAGAACAGTAGTGTGTGGAGGGTTTTGGGATAAAATAGGAAAAAAAAAATTTACCTGTTTTAAATTTGACCTTTCGTCTCCGTAATTTACTTTCGTCACCCTAATTTATGTTTTGACGCCCGATCGAAATATTCGTCGTCTACCGAAGAATGGAAGGAAGCGATGTGGGTGGGGTGTCGGAAACCCTAAATTGGGAGAAGAATGTTTCGGCGGTGATTGACAGAGGAGAAGAAGATGCTGCGATGAACGAGGAAGACGAGAGTTTAGCGGATTTTGATTCCGGTGCTAGAATGATTGCTAGTGGGTTCAACCGATCCGACTGCGCCGGTGCGTTTATGTGCTTTTTCTCGAATCATTTTGCGGTTTGGGTTTGACTGCGTTTATTTATGGAGCTAGGGTTTGTCAAAAGTGAACAAGATTGATTTAAAATCATAATTTGCTAGGAATATTTGCTGCTTCTCCTAGGAAAAGACTGAGCATAAGCCATACATCAAAAAAAATTGAGGCTAAAACAACCATTTGATGTTGAGATTGTGAGCAAATGTTGGGGTTCATTGAGCTTATTGACTAGGTTTTGTGTGTTCTTGGGTTCATTGACGAGTATGGTCTTAGGTAATCTCTATTGACAATAACAACTGGGAAAATGACCTTTATTGAAGTTGAACAACATGGTTAAATTGCATATGTTCACATATTTCTATATAGATCAAACTGTTGGAGAGCAAGCAAGACAATTAAGTACCGTTTCTGGTCAATACGAACATGATAAAAAGTTTTGGGCAGCCGCTGTTGTCAACTTGGAGGGAAAGCTAAAGGTGAGAACTTATTTTGCTCGAAAATAGTTCTTTTAAAGGTATTTTCGATTTGTTACTAACTAGGAATTGTCACATAGAAAATGAAAGACGAGCATGCTCAGCTCTCACTTGAAGCTCATGAATGTGCTGATTCAGTTCCAGAGTTGTCTCAAATGTCATCCGCAATTCAGGGTTTGGGTGAGTAAATATTTAGTTATCAGCACACTTCAGACCTCGTAACTAAATCTTGAATCTGGTTGTCAATTTCAGTTGCTAAGTGCGAGGATCTTAAGCTGAAATACAATGAGGAGTTGACTAAAAGAAGGCAACTTGACTGGGCACAACCACTCTTGCTATTCTGCATAGGTTGGATGGTTGCATCCGTAGTCATGCCGAAAGAAATCAGGTCGAAGAGTCCCATAATATACGACATCATAACACTTTTAGTCGCACTGTCCTTCTGCAACATCCTGGTTGGCATTTCTATCTCTGACAGATTCCTGGCGGCGGCTCGTGCGGTTAAGGTGGTCGGAATCTTGTCCGGCCTTACTGCTTTCTTCTTCGCCACTTGCATCCATCTCACCCCTCCATTGATAATTACTGTCTTCATCCTCTATTTCTTATCTGTCATTGCTGTCGTCACATCCCGACTCCTCTAAACATCTGAAGAAACTTATGAATATGATTGTAAGATTTTTTGTTCTTGTCGTTCTCATTGATTCAATGTGTTTATATATATCAATAACCTAAAAAGATAAGCACAGGAAATGAAAAGGTGAAAAGGAAAAGATGTTATGAATGTGGAAGAACCAAATAAATGCGTATAGTAAATCCTGCAGCTGAAGGTTGAAAATGAGTGCATAACAGAGTTGAAGGTGGAACTGGAAGAGTGCCATTCTTCAATCATGCAGCTGAAGGTTGAAAATGAGGAGACCTCTCTTTAGCTATCAGCTTACGAGAAGGGTTTTGCTGAGCTTCAGACAAAAATGGAGCCCCAGAAAGCAGAAAACAAAAGGCTCAGCCGTGAAATGGAGATGGAGATGGAGAGTGACCTTAACGCGCAGCGTGACGCTTTGCAAGAAGAGCTGGAGAGGCACAAGGAGATTGTCATGGAAATATCTGAAAAAGAAGGATACTGGAAGAAAAGAATGCAGAAGTTTGGGACGCTTTGGAAAAAGCTGATGCTGAACTGGGAGAGGCGAGGTGTAAGGAGTCTGAAACTGAATTTGAAGTATAGAGTTGGAAAGCTCTGGCTGAGAGGTTACAATCCAGGCTTGTGGAATGTCAGGAGATGAGAAAACAAGTGGAGCATTCTCTTCTTGAAGAAGTTGAGATTGAGGAAAAGCTGAAACAGGAGATTGACTGTGCTAACCGGATGCTGGAGGAGAAAGAAAGGATTATGGATGAGGTCCAGAAGGAGAAGATGGCATTGTATGAAGATGTGATGAAGCTGTCGACAGAAAGAGAGAAGCTGATGGACAACATTGGAGGAATGTGTGACAGGAAAAGAGAATGTTCTAATGAAGACATGCAGCTGATGGGGATTTTGAGGAACATGATGCGGAATGTTGATGATGACCCGGAACCCCAGATGGACTTGGCAGGAAATGATGATAAATTTAACCTCCTGGAAGGAGAATCTGAACATCAACATTTCTCCAACTATCAAGAAGTTTGAAATCCTCTCCAAAGGAAGATCTCCATTCCAAGAGATTACTTACTACTAACCCACAGCTTCATCTTGGAGCATCAACTTAGTATTTTATCCATCTGATTTACTTTATTTGAACTAGGGCATTTCATGTTGCTACAACCAACTACATTTGCAGTAGTTGACAAGTCCCTCCCTCAGAACTGTTAAATTGAAGACTGTATAATTGAACTCCCTGTAATATCCTAATGTATTACTACTGAATCTTGTTCACGCAATTAACAATTCAATTGAAAAGTTGAGAACAAACAAGATCTGAAATAGTAAACAAAATCCATGAACCTCAGGGAGGAGGCTCGACTCAATCTCCAATAAACGGGGGCAATTCAACCAGTTCAATACAACAGAATAAAGAACCAAATTGAGTAAGACTGCCTTGCGGCAACAGCAGCACACAACAACACACACAAGAAAAGAGTAGAAGAAGAATGGAGACCAATATACTTCCCTGTCACTGCCTAATCCAGAAGACCCGGATTCAGACGAAGACGACCGCTAGCGTCCGAGGAATGCTGAAGAGCAGCAGCAGGCTCGCCGCACCAGTGGCTGACCAATGCGGAAGCCACGACCTCCAACCAAATAGCAGTAGGCGACTCGACCTCGGAGCCTCGCCTTCGAACTTCTTCTTCCCGCTCACGGACTCCCTTTCTCAGTTTCACTCTTTTTGTCCTTGTTCTGCCCTAAGCCCCAAATTTTGATCCTTTTTACACTGAAACGAAACTACACCGTTTTGCTTAGCAATACAACTCTCTTTATTTTGGTCAAGTCTATTTTTCCTTCATACACTTGTACAACCCGTGATACCCAAAAACAAAAGCTCATCCCAAATGTTTCATTGCTCCAAAATAAAAAATATATTATAAGGAGGCAAAAACTAAAATCATATAAAATTATACAAAATAAATAACTAGTTAAATTTTTTCCCTACGAGGTTCGTTCATCTCAAACTCAATAATTCATCATTACTAATACAATCTGCAAAACTCCTTTCAATATAAAGGCCCATGATCATAAAAAAACTCATTATTCATCTTATTTCGAAGTTTATTCTTGATAATGTTGAAAAAATGCTATTTATGTTGATGTTGTAGATACTGAAAGATTTAAAACAAGACAGATCATTCTCTATATCATAGCATAAAATATCGACTTTTCCGATTCGACCACCGGTGGTACGAGGATTTTTAACAGATTTTTCGGAAATATTTTGAATTTTTAGTTATTTTCACTCTCAATATCACGAGGATCACTCTCATTACCACTTGGGAGAATCACTTTTCCACCATAATAATAAATTCTTCAAACATTTCGGATTCCTATTTTCTGTTATTGTATTAATACATTTGAAATATTATCAGTAGCTGCAAAAATAAACATGTAGTCAATACGTTTTGGATCCACACAAGAGGAAGCCAGATACAATCAACAATTCAGTGGAAACTTAAGGGCAAAAGGTGCTCTCCATGAGTTATAAGATACCATCAGCAAGACGCCAACAAAATAATTTATAATCACTACTAGAATTTTAGAACTTTAGAAGCACTAGCACATAACAAAAATGAGCGGATAAGTAGTAAAATAGACTACCAATTAGAATAAGTATTGAGTTATGAAAGATTATCACTTGTACACAAACGGTCAACGAACCTCAGGAATTTTGAAATTTATTTTATAATGATTCAACTAGCTGGCTCCGCCGTTGACCATATCGTATTATATTTGTTCAAGGTAGCCGCCGGTTATAAAAAGACGAGGATTGTAGTTGTAATCATAGAACTATCTATCTCTACAATCATGCTTCCTCTCTCCAAATCATCACCAGCTGCTTCAGGTGCCGGAGTTGCTTCCACGGACGACACACTGGATCCTGATATGGGCCGACCAGCAGCCGGTGGAAGAAAGCAACTCGACTGGTCACAACTACTCTTGCCACTCTGTGTCGGTTGGGCCGTTGCATCCGCAGCCATGCCGGAAGAAACCAGGTCAAACAGTCCCATAATATACGCCTGCGTTACGCTTTTAGTCGCACTCTCCTTCTGCAACTTCCTTGTTGCCTTTTTTATTTCTGAAAGATTTCCGGTGGCCGCTCATGCAGTTCAGGTGGTCGGAATCCTGTCCGGCCTTACTGCTTTCTTCATCGCCATTTGCATCCATCTCTCTCCTCCATTAATATCTATCGTCTGCACCCTCTGTTTCTTATCCATTGTTGTTGTCGTCACTTCCCGACTCCTCTAACCATATATTACGTATGCATATCCGTTAAATAAGGAGCCAATTACAATTCATTGATACGAAATTATTTTATATACGTGATTATCAATATGATATAATTGATCTTCAGGTTCTCGAATGTTCGATGACCCACCTCAGATGCATAAAACGGAGTTAGAAAATCGGACTCAACTGATATTCAAGATTATGCAATGCAACTTCACTTTACTCAGTTTTAGTCCGATGTCTCCCTTAATCCAATTTGCAAACTCAGATTAGATAAGTAAGAAAATAAGAACACAGGAAATTGTTTACGCAGTTCCGGTTGTAAACAACCGTACATCTGCGGAACCTCAGGCAGGGGAGGCTCGACCCAATCCACTATGCAATTCCGTTCAAATACAAACAGACAAAGAACTCAGAGCATCAACCAAGCAACCAAGAACTCTATCTAATCGAACTAATCAGATAGAGAAAAAACTACAATATCACAGCAAAGACAAGAATAGAGGTGGAGGGTTCAAAGCCCCTTCCGATAGCCCCTGGGCGCTTAGCGCGGAAGATGATCCCGTCAGCTGCTGCCGAAGACTCGTGCCGCTCCCTGGACGCAATCCGTCGCACCCGCAGCACTCTCACTCGTCTTCTCTTCGAGTCTCCGTGGATGCGCAAGAGCTGTCCTCGCTCTTGCGAACACACCTTCTCCGTTCGACGACTCCAGCTAGACAACTCCGCAGCTTTGGTCCTTCAAAGCCACTCCGCCTTCGCTCGCACGGACAATCGCACGCTCTTGCTCTCGCCCGTCGCTCGTCACCCGATTGCTCTCTCTTGATCGTTCCCGTGAAATCGCTCGACTCCTCCTTTTTTCTCTCGATTTCTCTTCTCTCTTTTTCTTTTTAATTCTGTGCCCTAAAACCCCAAATGTGCTTCTTTGTTTTCCCTCGTCAAAACACAGCGTTTTGCCCTGGATACTTCAGCCCAAATATAGCCCGTTTAAAGCCCAATTTCCTGGACCTTAAATTACATATCAGCTCAAACAACGAGCCAAACAGATTCAACATGCAGACCACAATAAACCTGTCATACTTTGTTCTAATCTCAGTCCAAGGTAAAGCTCAAGCAAACCTAAATTAAAGCTTAACAACTGTAAGTAAGCAAAAAGCAAGTTGTCGTATAATTCCCGACAAGATTCAAGTTGTCGTATATTATCGTTGGCCATTTGTTTAAATTTGTGGTGATTTAGGGTTACCATGGCATTGTGCATATTCCCTGGTGAAGCGGAGATGAATGCTGATGTAGTAATCCACCGCAGCTGATGTCACTATGATAAATGCTCGGGGAATTAGGATAAAAAAATGGTGAATTGGGGAGTGGGAAAATATGGGTTGAAGAAAACCACCTTGTGGGAGGCAAGATACAGCCGAGTGTTGTTGTCCAAGTAAACCGATCTCTTTCTAGAGTTAACGGACACGTGGCAAGGCAGACAAAATGAATTACTACCAATATGGACATGTGAAAGTCAAAATCATTTAATGAGGGGACCAGGACCACTTAACCCTAGGAGGCAAGGAACCACCTGAGAAGCTGCTCGACCAATTGGTCACGGCGCGTCACTAGTTGGGGTGGACCAAAGACAGACTTGCAAAGGGACCCGCATGAACAATAAATTACAGAATCCAAAAACCATAAAAACTTGTCAACACATTTATTGATAATTAATTTAGTCGGTTGACGAGTGAGAATCTGAGATCTTACGGTCGAAGTTATTATGTTGAATTTAAAGAAATCAAAAATTAAATTATATTGTGTTAAATATATTTAGAAAGCTCATAAAATTTGGCACGTAAGCACCTTACATGACTGGCCCTCTGAGCTGGAGTTAAAAGATGCAGCCATAAAAGAGTTGAGCTCGAAACTGGAAGGCTTGGAGAAGGCTCACATGAAGTGTTCATCTAATCTCAAGATCAAAGACGATCAGTTGCTCAATGAACTCGAAAGAATGACTGCACAACCGAGTAAATCTATCGCTTGAGCTGGAGGCCAAGGAGGACAGTATCATAACAGAGTTGAAGATAGAACTGGTCCAGAGTGCCATTCTTCAATCATGCAGCTGAAGGTTGAAAATGAGGAGACCTCTCTTATGCTATCAGCTTACAAGAAGGGTTTTGCTGAGCTTCAGATAAAAATGGACTCCCTGAAAGCAGAAAATGAAAGGCTCAGTCTCCAAAGGGAAGACAAAATGCTGATGGAGATGGAGCATCAACTTAATTTTGTATTCATCTTTTTTTCACAAACCTCTCCTGAGCAATTTGCTGATGTACTTGTGCATACATACTCACCTGGACTGGAACTTCTGCCTTGGGGAAGTTCAGTGCTAACTGATATGTATTCACCTTTTAGCCGAATGGATGACTTCTTCTTAGAAAGTGCTTTCTACTTTGTTTTTCCTCTCCTTCTCCAAGTTCATTTTTGTACCTCCATCAAAGCTGGAAACATCAACCAAGTTCATAAAAAAACATTCCTTTGATTACAATTTACAAGTGAAATGTCAGCAACTAAAACGAACAATTTATTTGAACTAGGGCATTTCATGTTGCCACAACCAAAATAAAGAATGTTGATTTGACATGGAGATCCGAATCCCTTCTTCTCAACCTACAATTGCAGCTCACCAAAATAAAGATACTGATTTGACATGGAGAATAATTGTCTGAAACAAGACAGCGATGAAGTTGCAATGCTTTCCACAGCCAAAATGCATTGATGATCAAATTTTGTTACATAAAAAATCGCCATTGTGTGTACATGACATCTGAATGATACAACTTACTGTAATAGAGAACGATCGATCACAAGCTCTTCTTTGCTAGATTGTTCCTGATGAACCACACTTACGGGAGAAGTTGAGAAGGCCCTCCCTCAGAGCTTTTAAATTGACCCCATTATCGACGAAAATGCTAGTCACGCCCATTTTAGAAACCTGCATAACGCCAACAAAAATCCACGAGCAAGGTTAACACAGTCGAGGAGAGAAATGAAAACATAAGACACGTCTTCATTACCGCTTCTATGTTTCTATTTTCATCATCGAAAAATAGCATACAATTGTATGCTACACCGGTCTTCTTATGAATTTTGTCAAAATGCTCCGTCTTGTGCGTCCAGCTAGAATAAATCTCCTGTAAACCAAAATAAAGACATCAACTACAAGCAAACTGAAATTGAAATAGAAGATCCATCAGAAACATATCAAAGCCGTATAACACATCCAAGAAACATTTATATTCCACGGCAACAATAAAGCAGATGATGGAAGACTGTAAATACTTCCCACAATTTGGAATTCAATATAATTTTTCCTTAGCAAAAGCACTAACCACAGCTCATATGATATATCAATACAAATCTGCCGGCAATTAGGTTTTTCGCAGTTTTCTCACCTCAGCTACAAAGATAGACCTAATTCCCAATTTATCAAGTAACCTTTTCGCTATGTCAGAAGTAGGTGACCTGGAAGCAATGGCCATGTCAATCCCCTTGTCCTTGAGCGCCAGTATAATGCCTTCCGCTTGCGGATACAGGTGCTGCATCTCATCCTCGTAGAGACACTCACTGCCAAATTCATTCATCAAAAATTAAAATCAAAAAATCGATACACTTCTACTGCATCGGACTGTTCATCACAATCTGAATTCTGAAACAACAACTCGGAAGCTAAATTCAATTAGACGTCCAGGCCGAAACTGGAAACGAGCTAAGTGAAATTGATTCAGACATGGTTGAAATCGTAAGCGGGAGATGATTGATAACCGATTAACCGTACGTACCAGTAGTAAGGCCAGAGAGTGTAGTCGAGATCGAAGACGACAAGGCGAGGCAGGGTCCGGTGAAGATCGATGATTTTCAACGCTTCCGCTTTGACTCTGTCGTCGTCTGCGCCTTCCGCCATCTTCTCTCTCCTCTAATTCGATTGGGTTCCAGAGGGAAAGAGAATATTGACTAGGTTTTGTGTGTTCTTGTGGTTCGATTATGGCCTTAGGTTATCTCTAGACAATGAGGTGCTTTATGTTTTTGGTCCAGGAGACGAGTGTGTGATATTTGTGAATTCTGGAGGCGAGGAGGGGTTTAGCGAACCAGATGCGAGCGTAAAGATTGTAGCTGATGTGCATCATGGAGGGGAAGCTTTTCGTACTGAAGAGAATATAGACGAGGCTGGTGATTGTCCTTCAATTTATCAGTCAGCACGGCTAGGAAACTGCTCCTATAGGTTTAATAATCTGCCTCCTGGCCATTACTTGGTTGATCTTCACTTTTCGGAGATTATACATACGAATGGACCGAAGGGAAAGAGAGTATTTGATGTATTCCTTCAGGCAGAGAAACATTAAAGTAAATGATCATCCTGTGTTAATTCTAAGTAGAAATAAACAAACTAAAAATAAGGAAATGGGCAAAAATAAACAGCCACTTGTCTCTATTCTATAAGAGACTTATTCTAACTAAAAACTCAACCAACATTCCCTCCCTTAAGCTAATTTGTGATTGCACAATTAGCTTAATCTTCAGACTTTTGAACTCCCAGTTGTTGACGAAGCCTCGCAAAAATTTCAATCTGCAATGGCTTAGTTAACAAATCTGCAGTTTGATGTTTGGAGTCACAGTACTTTAACTGAATTGTTCCATTCTGAACCAACACGTAGAAAGTGAAACCGAACATCGATATGCTTACTACGTCCATGCATAACTGGGTTGTTAGACAGCTTGATGGCAGAGCTGCTGTCACAATATATAACAATTCCTTCTTCATGTGTAAACCCCAATCTCTCAGTGACTCTTCTAAGCCAAACAGCTTGGCTAGCACATCCGGATGCCGCGACAAATTCGGCCAGTCATCTCAAATGTCTTCATCATCGAAGCTTCAAACTCTTTGAGCATATTAGCGCAATCTCCGGTAAAAATTAAGTCATCAACATAAATACTCACAATAATTATTTTACCTGTCTCGGACTGTTTGGTGAACAATGTTTGCTCATTTGGACATCTTTGAAAACCTTGACTTGTGAAATATGAGTCGATCCGACTGAACCAAGCTCGAGGAGCTTGTTTTAATCCACCAGTGCTTTTCTTTAACTGCATCTTCAAAATACTCAGGATCAGTTAGTGCTAGCATAGTTACATCAGTTACATGTGCATCATTTACTTCCACAATATGATCAGTGACATAGTCTTCCAACCATCCAGGAGGTCTGGTGTTTCTTTTGACCCTCCCTTGCTGTGTCACTTCATTTGTGACATTTGAATTCTCTGACCCATCAACTTCAACATTTTGATTTTCTATTGTTTGATTCTCATTATTCTCTGACCCATCAACTTCAAAATTTTGATCCTTATCTTCAACTGTTTGATACTCATTGTCTTCTGTTGCTTGTCCATCTGCTCCTTTCTCCTCCTCATCCATGAAGTCCAAATTCATATCTATCTCTTTGGCATGAGTTTTACTCCAATCATAACATTTGTCTTCGTCAAATTTAACATCCTTGCTTACTACAATTTTGTTTGTCTGAGGATTATACAATTTTGTAACCCTTCGACTCGTCACTGGTTCCCAAAAAAACACACTGACTGCTTCTATGATCAAGCTTTAACCTTTTCTCCTTCGGAACATGTACGTACGCGGCGCATCCAAACACTCGTAAATGAGCTACACACGGCTTCACTCCGGTCCAAACTTCTTCTGGAGTAACATCCTTAAGTGCAGCACTTGGACACCTGTTCAGTACATAATTGCTCCATCTTACAGCTCCGCAACAAAATGTTTTTGGCATTCTTTTCTCAGAGAGCATAGCACGGACCATGTTAAGAATTGACCTGTTCTTGCGCTCCGCCACTCCATTTTGTTACGGAGAATAAGCATTTGTTAATTGCCGCCTTATGCCGTCTCTTCACAAAATTGCTTGAACTTGTTTGAATTGAATTCTCCTCCGCGATCAGTGCACAAACACTTCACTGAAAAATCAACTTCCTTTTCCACTAACTTTATAAAACATTTAAAGTAGTAAAGTGCCTCTGACTTCTCTACCAAATAATAAATCCAACACTTTCTACTATAGTCATCAATAAAACAAAGGATGTACCTCTTGTTGCTATTAGATTTTGGAGTAATCGGACCACATATATCCGCGTGAACTAGATCCAATGGTTGGCTTGCTCTCCAAGTGCTTTTGTTTGGAAAAGAATATCGATGATGTTTACGAATAACGCAGTCGACACATTCGAGCAGCTTCTTTATGGGTAAGCCTCGAACCATATCTTTACTTTTCAATGCTTTCAATGAGTGATAGTTTAAGTGACCATATCTCCTATGCCATAAATTGAGTTCAGTTTCCTTTGAAAATAAGCATTGTCCTTCCTTCTGAGCAGGGAGTACTTGCTTCTAAGCAGAGATAATAAACATTCGATTTGCAGATATTGATGTATTAAATATCAAGCCCTTCTCTGGATGATAAATTCTGCACGCACCCTCCTTTATTAAAATAGCTAATCCTCGCTCTTGAAGTTGTCCAATGCTGATCAAATTGTTTTTGAGCTCTGGAATAAAATAAACACCACTGATGGTGTAAGCAAGTCCATTGACTATGAGCTTTACATTCCCCTTTCCCGTTACTTTGATTCGAGAATCATTTCCCAGCTTCACGGTAGTAGAGAATTGATCATCTAAATAATCAAACCATGACTTGTCTCCGCACATATGATTCGAACACCCAGAATCAAGAAACCAGTCACCATTCTTTTCATCACCGACCATAACACCAGCATAAGCCATAAGAAGCATATCTTCATCTTCTTCAACATAGTTTGCCTCCTTTTTTGAATTTCAACATTCTGAAGCAAAATGTCCGAGTTTATGACAGCTATAACACTGCACTATAGCTTTATTAAATGTAGCTCTTCTTCGGCCTCTTCTCCGGCCTCTTTGTGAGAGTCTACCTCTTCCTCGTCCTCCTTGCCTTTCATCATATGCAACTTTCAGTGCATGTTCTTCATCCTCGTCTCTTCTAATCTTTTGTTCACGGAGTAAAAGAGAGCTCTGAAGCGCGTCTACTGAAAGTGTTGAAGTATCTTTGGACTCTTCGATACAGCATACAACGAAATTCTAATCTTCTGTAAGAGAGCGTAACACCTTCTCAACTATTTTAACGTCTGTCACTTCTTCTCCAACATTCCGCATTTCATTAGCAGTAGACATAACCCTGCCAAAATATTCATTAACAATCTCACCATTTTTCATTTTCAAAGCTTCAAATGTACCGCGGAGCCGATTCAGTTGAGCCTTTTTCACTCGTTCATGGCCATGGTACTTCAATTTCATTGAATCCCATACTTGCTTAGCAGTGGTTCGGTTGGTTATGGTCTTCAAGATTGATTTATCTATTGCAGCAAATAGATAGTTCTTACCTTTCAAGTCTTTAAGCTTCAAATCTTCCAAGACTTTCTTCTCTGCATCTTGTGGTATCTCCATCTCAATAACATTCCAATATTTCTTTGAGCGTAGCAAGTTCTCCATGAGAAGACTCCAATGCTCGTAATCACCATCAAACTTCGGAATACATGGTTGAGAGAAACCACTCATACCTCCGGAACTCATTTCAGTTTACTCCTGAAATCTTTTATCGAGTTTACTCCTGGATACACTCAATTAGCAGTGTTTTACTCACACAATACTGGAAATCGATAAGACCCGAGAAAGTCCGGCTCTGATACCAAATGTTAATTCTAAGTAGAAATAATTTGGAGGAAATCGAATAGTCTTATTATTCCAACTGAAAGCTTTTAAATAGCCATAGAGTTACAGAACTGACAAACTAAAAATAAGGAAACGGGCAAAAACAAACAGCCACTCGTCCCTATTCTATAGGAGACTTATTCTAAATGATTCCTGACATTATATTAAGAAGTAGCTCTTATTATTACTTCTGGTCAAGATCTTTTCATAAATATTTTCTTTTTCTTACAGTTGAAACTCATGATAACACGGTCTACAGCGAAGCTAGAAGAGAAAATAGAAGAGCTTCGTGAGCAATGTCAGCGTAAGAGTGATGAGTTGGCTAAAGCAAAGCAATACGACTATACGCCACTAGTCTTGCAGCTGTGCGTAGGATGGGTCATTGCATCGGCAGTCATGCCGAAAGAAGTCAGGTCACACTATCCCATATTATACACGTCAGTAACACTTTTAGCTACACTAGCCTTCTAAAGCATCCACGTTAGATTTTATATTTCTGACAGATTCCCGGCGGCAAGATTGAATCCCATACTTGCTTAGCAGTGGTTCGGTTGGTTATGGTCTTCAAGATTGATTTATCTATTGCAGCAAATAGATAATTCTTACCTTTCAAGTCTTTAAGCTTCAAATCTTCCAAGACTTTCTTCTCTGCATCTTGTGGTATCTCCATCTCAATAACATTCCAATATTTCTTTGAGCGTAGCAAGTTCTCCATGAGAAGACTCCAATGCTCGTAATCACCATCAAACTTCGGAATACATGATTGAGAGAAACCACTCATACCTCCGGAACTCATTTCAGTTTACTCCTGAAATCTTTTATCGAGTTTACTCCTGGATACACTCAATTAGCAGTGTTTTACTCACACAATACTGGAAATCGATAAGACCCGAGAAAGTCCGGCTCTGATACCAAATGGTAATTCTAAGTAGAAATAATTTGGAGGAAATCGACTAGTCTTATTATTCCAACTGAAAGCTTTTAAATAGTCATAGAGTTACAGAACTGACAAACTAAAAATAAGGAAACGGGCAAAAACAAACAGCCACTCGTCCCTATTCTATAGGAGACTTATTCTAAATGATTGCTGACATTATATTAAGAAGTAGCTCTTATTATTACTTCTGGTCAAGATCTTTTCATAAATATTTTCTTTTTCTTACAGTTGAAACTCATGATAACACGGTTTACAGCGAAGCTAGAAGAGAAAATAGAAGAGCTAGAAAAGAAAATAGAAGAGCTTCGTGATCAATGTCAGCGTAAGAGTGATGAGTTGGCTAAAGCAAAGCAATACGACTATACTCCACTAGTCTTGCAGCTGTGCGTAGGATGGGTCATTGCATCGGCAGTCATGCCGAAAGAAGTCAGGTCACATTATCCCATATTATACACGTCAGTAACACTTTTAGCTACACTAGTCTTCTATAGCATCCATGTTGGATTTTATATTTCTGACAGATTCCCGGCGGCAAGATTGAATCCCATACTTGCTTAGCAGTGGTTCGGTTGGTTATGGTCTTCAAGATTCTATTGCAGCAAATAGATAATTCTTACCTTTCAAGTCTTTAAGCTTCAAATCTTCCAAGACTTTCTTCTCTGCATCTTGTGGTATCTCCATCTCAATAACATTCCAATATTTCTTTGAGCGTAGCAAGTTCTCCATGAGAAGACTCCAATGCTCGTAATCACCATCAAACTTCGGAATACATGGTTGAGAGAAACCACTCATACCTCTGGAACTCATTTCAGTTTACTCCTGAAATCTTTTATCGAGTTTACTCCTGGATACACTCAATTAGCAGTGTTTTACTCACACAATACTGGAAATCGATAAGACCCGAGAAAGTCCGGCTCTGATACCAAATGTTAATTCTAAGTAGAAATAATTTGGAGAAAATTGACTTGTCTTATTATTCCAACTGAAAGCTTTTAAATAGCCATAGAGTTACAGAACTGACAAACTAAAAATAAGGAAACGGGCAAAAACAAACAGCCACTCGTCCCTATTCTATAGGAGACTTATTCTAAATGATTGCTGACATTATATTAAGAAGTAGCTCTTATTATTACTTCTGGTCAAGATCTTTTCATAAATATTTTCTTTTTCTTACAGTTGAAACTCATGATAACACGGTCTACAGCGAAGCTAGAAGAGAAAATAGAAGAGCTAGAAAAGAAAATAGAAGAGCTTCGTGAGCAATGTCAGCGTAAGAGTGATGAGTTGGCTAAAGCAAAGCAATACGACTATACGCCACTAGTCTTGCAGCTGTGCGTAGGATGGGTCATTGCATCGGCAGTCATGCCGAAAGAAGTCAGGTCACATTATCCCATATTATACACGTCAGTAACACTTTTAGCTACACTAGTCTTCTATAGCATCCATGTTGGATTTTATATTGGATGTGAGAACATGATTTTGATTTAACATTTGGTGTCAGAGCATGTTAGTGTTCTGCCTTGCCTATATATATCAATTATGGCTTTCTGAAATATGCTGACAATAATCGGAGATTTGCAAATATTAATCGAAACTGCAGCAAGTTATCAAATCCAAAAGTAAACACTATGAACCGGTAGAACCCTATGCACGTTTGAGTTACTATTGCACAAATTGTGCAAATGTGATTTGATTTGACTTGTGATTTGACAGTGATTGATGGTTAGAGAAAATGATTGATTTGATGGTCTGATTTGACTGTGCAATTATGATTAATTATTAAATAAAGTAATTCTGATTTGACAGTTAGATTGTGATTGATGCGATTCGATAGATGTTCAGATTATTTAATTTTGATTTGACGACTATTTGACAGTGTGTCAGATTATGATTTACTTAGTTATAGGGAGCCTTATGGTTGAATCTGCCTACGAGAGCAGCAGAGCAAGGTTGCTTCTATTGATCCGTTATATCGACCAGTCGTCTAGTGAAAATTTCATCGAATATAAAATTAGAACCTGATACAGAATACAAATATAACTAGCAATCTAATTCTACTCAACATAGGGTCCATTTCGAAAATCATGGTATGTTGGTGACAAGATAGTTGGTATGCTTCCTTAATAAGTAATCACAAACATCTCTCACAATCAATATGAGACAAGTTGAGGTGTTACACATACCCCTATTTAAATCATCCTAATGTTCGTGAGGGAACATGAACTTCTCTCCATTCGGTGACCTGTGTCACCTAATATAGAGGATCAGCTCTGATACCATTTTTATGTAACGCCCAAAACCTTTTATTTTAAAAGACGTCACATCGGTCGCACGTCCCTTAAACAATCAATGAACGTACGAAGCCCCAATCATGCGTACAAATAATGAAAGATTGAAACTCATACTAGATTCCAAATTTCATGCATGTTATTATTTAAATAAAATATATCTGACAATATAAAATAAAATACTGAAGACACTAAGAAACGCTTATTATTGTTCATTTTCTTTATTAGCGCATCTCTCACTCGTTCCCCAAAAGTCTAATGTTCAGGATTTGAAAAAATATATACTGGGAAAACATGATACAAGGCTCGTGTAAGTATCATAAATCCAACTAGCCGAATCATGAGCGTCATACATATTTTAAGAAATCGAATAAGAAACACGATAGTATATAGAGATGCTTAGTAAAAATAACATTAAATCTATTAAACCGAGAGAACTTGTATGACGAGCTTACGAAAGAACTTGTATCATGATGACATGAAGAACGAGACATTTCAAAAAAACAGAACGGTTACAATCCAATCGCGCATGCTTGGGTCCCGGGACACTATTGTCGTATTTCGCCCTACGATTATGTAACATGAATATCATATTTCGGCCTATGGTAGACAACAAGATTACCGCATTTTACCCTACGGCTAGGCAACATGAGTACCATATTTTGCCTTATGGTTCGGCAACAAGAATCATTATCAGATTGTGAGCCTTGAGTTAAACGTGAATGATACATGAAACACGGACAAAGAAATGAGACGAGATATGACGAGTTTTACATATGACACAACACAATAAGTTTTACTTACTGAGGCCGAATAATTTCATAGGAAATTACACTCATGACCCGATTTTGTTTAAGAAAAGAAGCTTTTGAAAGTAACAGATACACCATATAGTTTTATAAGATAAATTTGACAAATTCGACCCACTTATATCAAATGGACATCCCATTTGGGTATATATATCATTCTTCATGTGTTCTCACCAGCTACTGACTTTTCCGATTTCAGCAACATCCTTGTCACCTTTTTCATTTTTGAAAGATTTTCGGTGGCCGCTCATGCAGTTCTATTAGTCGGAATCTTGTCCGCACTTGTTGCTTTCTTCTTTGTCATTTGCATCTATCTCACCTTTCGATTGATATCTATCGTCTGCACCCTCTGTTTCTTGTCGATCTTTGCTGTCGTCACTTTCCGCCTCCTCTGAGCGTCAGCCCACCATACATGACGTATGTAAAAGAAAAAAATAACAAAACGACAAAATTTACATATCTGGTAAATAAAGAGCTCGATTATGATATGAAACCTGAACAAAGTTTGTATAGTGAAAGGCTCTTCCTTTTGTCATTTAATAATCGTCTATACATATGAAATTTAATATTATTATGCTACGTAATTTATATAGCGCCAATTTAAGTGTTGCATTTATAAAGTTTTTATAGATACAGCGAAGTTAGAACTTTTATGAAGCAACATCCATACTTTGAATATAAGATCACATACGATCACATTTCACGAAAATCTTATGTTCAATAATAAATGAATTTTTTTTTTAAAAAGCATTGTCTAATATTCAAATTTGAGTGTAGTCCAATGTTTCATATACGACAATGAATACGTCTCGTCTCTAATTATAATTAAACGCGTCTAATACATTATACGTATTATTTCAAAGATCATCTTCATCTCTAAAAAAACTTCTTATCTAATCAATATTATTTTTCGTTCAGACTACTATTTGTTCTGGCGAAAAGCATAAGTAGCCTTATGATTGGATCGGTCTACGAGAACAGCCGAACAAGATGACTCTTATCGACCGTTCATCTAGTGAAAATCTCATTGAATATAAAACCTGAAACAGATACAGGATACAAATATAACCAGCAATCTAACTCCACTAAACTAGATGGCTTTTGTGTAAACCTACGAGAGTAGCCGGCCGAGCACGATCACGAGCCATAAATAATACAAGAAGACGACGCATGGCTGGCTAGTGACGGCACATGCAGTCGGGAGCGGGATAAGTGTACAGTGACTGGTTCGGCTTCCTTAACCTGATCTCCCCATGCCTGCCTTTGTGGCCGGATAATACTGCTTGTTGGAATTCTGACCAAGTTAAGGTTTTGTTTGAGAATAGCTGTCCTAGTAAGGCCATGTTCGGTCTTATGGTCTTCAGGTTCTCGAATGTCCGATGACCCACCTGAGATGCACGCATAAAATGGAGTCAGAAAATCGGACTCAACTATAAGTAAGCAAAAAGCAAGTTATCGTATACTGATAATTTCTAGACAAGATTCGCAATATTATCGTTGGCGGTTTGGTTTAAATTTCTCACCATGGCATTGTGCATATTCCCTGGTGAAGCGGAGATGAAGATGTCACTATGCATGCTGATGTAGTAATCCACGGCAGCTAGCAATGAAGCTTTCCCTTTAATCTGAGCGCGCTCCTCGGACGAGGAGAGACTCTTTTTATCCTCCATAAGTGGAAATAAGTTACGCAGAGAGGAAAGCCTAGCTTCTCCACCATAAACCTGAATTGATGATGTTCGTTCGTTATCAGAAATGTCCGTATGCAGCTACGATAAATGCTCGGAATTAGGACAAAAAATAAAATGGTGAATCGGGGAAAATATGGGTTGAAGAACCACCTTGTGGGAGGCAAGATACAGCCGAGTGTTGTTGTCGAAGCCCAAGGCAGCAAGAAGTAAACCGATCTCTTCTGGAGTCAACGGACACCGTCCTTGGTTCCTTAGCTCCTCGTCGGTGAACTGGGAATTGACGACTCTTCCTTGCCATATTGTTTGTCTGTACTTGGCTAAAGCCATTTTTTCTGCCTTGCCGCCCCCAAAATCGCATGCTGAATGGGCAGCCATATCCTGGTTCAAGGAAAATTGAGTACATGGTCATCAGCGACAAGACATCAAAATGTATTTACGCAAATTGTAATGTGCACGTGCAATAAAAAAGACGATAAATGAGTGATGCTTTTAAAGAGTGGCACCTTGTCAAAGCGGAGGTGAAGAACGACAAATTTCCCAGTTCCTTTTCCATTATCTCGATCAGTGACTTCATGCAGGTAATTTGTACTCTCAGCCTTGTTAGAAGGATACCTAAGACGACCGACGATAGCATCTCCAAGTGCTCTAACATGAGGAACAAAAGCTAAAGCTCGGAAATTGACTTTGCAACGAAGGCGCTGGATTTCTGCTGGCAAATTATTGAAAGCCAGACGGTGGGAGAACGGAGAAATTGCAGCAACACCGTAACTGAAATATCCGCAAGTACACACATAAATTCTTTAGCAATCCATGAAACCGAAGATTATAACGAACGTTGAAATCATAAAACACCAGGACAATTCAATCTTCATATATTAACAGGCAAGGAATTGTCGTGGCATGCACTTACAGCATACCTTTCCAAAATAGGCGAGACGTTCTCCAGGTACCAACTAGCCGACGCATGAACAGGTGCTAGTTTTACTCTGGTAGCTCGTATGCCCGTGGCGTAGTACTCCCTCGTGCTCCACGAATATTCATATGGTAATTCTCTGACGATAGATATGTCGTCCTTCAACACATCTATAAAGTGATTGACGTCGAAAATATCCATGAAGGGGCTACAACCGGACAAATAAAGACAGCTTATTATTTTGCTATACTTTCCTACGGATGTTTCGGTATAAACTTAAACATTCAACTTAAAGCATGAGGTACCTCGAATCTTTCCATACAGGATTTATCTCCAGATGCGGAATGACAAGTGTTGCATTCAAAATCTTTGCAACGGCGACAGCGTCACAGATCTACATTCAAACCCATTTGATAACGGTGTTAGTGCTCTGTCGCTTATATTGATTCACTGAATAATAGACACTATCCGACAGAACATCCTTAAAGATTTCTCAGGTCTGTGGTCGTATGTTTGAACAATTGTAAACAAGCGATACTTACACCCATTCTCTGTTGGTTCAGCCCTCCATCTAAAAACACTTGAACGTATCCCTTGGAGTGCTCACGCAACGCTGATTGGCACAAAGTGAAATTCATCAGACATACGATGGAATTCTATATTTGATAAAAAATTATCTTTCCAACAAACTTCATGAGATAATATGTACAAACTATAAGAATTCAAGTTTCGGAAAATACTCCAGCATGTGAATCAGAATATTTATTAAAACGAAAAGTCATCGCGATACAGTTAAGCTACAGTAGAGTTATGTTCATCACTTACAAGAAGGTTTTGCTGACTCGATGCAAGGTCTCCAACCTTGATCGGGCAAAGGAGTCCACAGGTGAAACTGTTCGTCAGACTTCAAGAGAAAATCATTTAGCGTAATGGCTTAGTTACAGAGTATGCAAGTTAACTGAAAAAGCAAATCGATGACATCGTTGAATTAGCCACAATTTTTCTACTTACAGAATCCCTTCGTAGAGCGCTATCAAGCAACCGCGAGTGCCTTGGTTTTGGAGCAATCCACTCCTGCAGAATATTAGTACATCAGATAACCATACAGATGAATTTATACAAACAATTTATCGTTGAAGACCTCTGGTTTCAGATGTTAACGGAGCATAAAACTACGAGCTTAAACGGACTGCCATCAAGACAGAAACAACGAGGAATTGTTTCGGGAGAGACAGAATCACGTGTATCCGACTTGTATAACATGTCATTTTTCAAAGTCCCCTTGCACCATTTGAGACCCATTTTCAGCTTAACACACGACTCAAAACCTTGCAAGAACATTCCTCGCCAACTCCAACCGTTTTTCGTTCTAAATTTAGATTATTTCAACTTGCTCAATTCCAACCGGGGCTATACATCACTTCCGCATATAATCGTACAATCAATTCACTCAGACTATATGGACAAATGAGTCCCATTATTCCTCGTCAAGATATCAACAACCTCAGACTACCAGTAACTAACAACCCCAATTGGCGGCGATAGGCACACACAACAACATCATTCCCAATCCACACTAAATCAATTTAGCATTCATGAAACTCGTGAGTTCACCAAATCTTACAACACAGGAAAAAATTGACAGCAATTAAACCTAACATTACCGAGAAAGCAGAAGGCGAAGCGTGGCTCAGCGGATTAAACATCGTCGGAAAAAACACCGGCAGCAAAGTCACCAAAAGCCCCGCAAGAGCACAGACATTGAACCTACGCCGACCACCACTCCCACCGCCATTAAATCCAGAAAGCTTAGCCATTTCAGACACCCAATTCCCAGATCTGAAAAACCCTAATCCCCAATTTCTCAACACTTCACTCCAAAAAGGGACAACAACTAGGGCTTGCAACAACGGTCAGCCCCAGAAACCAAATCTCTCTCCTTTCCACTCACGCTCAAAACTTTTCTGTATCTCTCTACTGGTCGTCACAGACGCAACAGGAAGAAGACAGATGTCCAGCTTGCACAAACACCTCGTCGCTGTCGACGATACAGCCAATCCTCGTCCTTGTCGCAACAGATAACTACAACAAAAAAGTGGTAAAAAGGGTTTGTTTAAACACCGATCCGAATCTCCCGCGATTATCAACTCTCAGAAACTCTCGCAAGCCGTTCAATGAAGATAAAGTCGAGACCTTGCTCAAGCGAATCTGACTCGCTGCCACTGTGGCCTCCAGATGACAATTCGCAGAGAGGAAGAAGATTGGGAACCGTGACGCTTTGCTTCCTTTTTCACCCACTTCGATTTTGATGCAAAACGTGGCACTTTTTAGACGAGATAATCACGCATCACCGACACTTTCATCACTCTATTTCCATCTCTTTCCCAGCTCGGACAAGTTGTCGTATTGGGGTTTGGTTTGGTATTTTTACTAAGTTGTTTCAGCTCTTTGTTTTTGGAAATTTTGACAGTTGCGGGTGACTGTGATTGGGAATGTGTGGAGTAGTGGTTGAAGTCACTTGACTGAATTTGAGAGAGCCAACTTTCTGGGTTTGAAATTTGATGTTGAGTAGGACGCTTGTCTCCACGTGTTTTTTAATGGTGTTTTGTTGTGTATCGGCAACTTTTAGCTAAGGACCTCTCAAATAAGTATATTTTTTTCTTATTTGGCTCAACTCTACCATAGTCCTCACGAATCGAAATCTAATCACTGAAATATTTAACGTTTTTTTGTCACTAGACCATAAGCTAAATAAGTATAGTTGAAATGAATGCTTGTGAGCTTTGTTGTTTCTGGGACTCTTTGGACCAAAGTGACAAAAATCTTCGACTTTTGTATGAATTTGGGACACCTTGAGGACAAGAATCCCAAGTTAATCAAGGTAGATTACAAGGTAATAGTCTCTCTCGTGACTGAAGTTATCTCCGACAAAATTATCTTTTATCACGTTAAAGATTATCACTGAGAATTCATATCAATAAATGAGTACAAGTTAATGTATTGGCGACCTGGATACACATCTTATAAGCCCAGCTCTGGCAGTTGCATCTTACACTATTTTTCGTCCAAGAAAAAGGCGCAGTAGTGACAGTAATCAGACACTCATTGTCGGAGATTTATAACCGTCAGCAAGACAATGGCTGTATTTGTCACTCAGACCGATCAGTATGGTAAGCTGCACAAAAGTATGATCACCATCACACACGCATACTTTGCATCACTTGCAAAAATTTATAAAACTGATATTGGTTTCTCTTAGCTCACCCCAGCTTCAGAGAAGTATCCGAGCTGTCACCGGATTCCGGTGGGGGGCAGGTGGTGTTAGAGTAGTTGTTGCCGTTAGTTATGGACTCAGAGTAGCCTTCTGTGGTTTCTGTAACAGACACTCCATTGAGTTTGATTTGGCCATTACGCGACATTTCTGCTACCTGCAATGTTCAGTAAATTGTTTCACATAACCATATTCTGATCGTCTCACTGATAGCCAAAACCAACCCTCATCGCCAAGAACAGTAAATGAGCCAATGAGGTTTGTACCTGCTGCCGCAATTGTTCATTCTCTTCCAATAATCGAGCTCCCTGCAGACAGATTATCGAAAAGGGTCAGTTTTGAGTTGCAGTTTACAGTAACTGAACCGCTAAATTACTACCTTAGCTTGGAGGTGGTTTATCTCATCCATGATCTTCTCTCCCTGAAATTCAAGCCACCCAAAATAAGAACTTCAGACATATATGAGAAGACTTAGAAGAAAGTAGTCCACCACAGTACACAGACCTTTGTCTGTATAACCCGGTTCAGACCGGATTCCAAGGACTTCTCCAGCTGCTGAAGTTGTTCAATATTCAGCCCTTGGAGATCCTCGCCCCTGAACTGCCTGTAGACAATGTGTTAACATAAAGCCAACAAAATGATTTCTTGGTTAACATCTTTCACTGGAAATTTTAGTACCTCAGTTGAAGGCTTTTCTCAGCAACTTCTTGGCAAAATTTGGTGTGTGTTATCCTGTTCTCTACTGACTACAGTACATTGATATTTACAGTATCAGCAAGCGACAAGTACTTGAGATGAATAAATAAGGTAAATATTGTATTGCAGCTCACCTGCAATTCCAGAGACAGAACTGGCTGTTGCAGTTTCTCCGGATGTTTTGATTGTGTTTTATGCCGTTCAAGGATTTCCTTCATGCTGTTCAGAAGGCAGTGGCCATTAAGGTTACTGAAAGTTACTGAAACATTGTACTGGCTCAAATGATGCTCTCTGGGCGACTAAAGTCTATCTAGCAATTTATAGCAGCAAGCAGAAATGAACCTCTTCCACATAACTTGGCAGTTTAGTCCTATGAACTAATGGACTTTTTTAGTTCCTAGGACTACCAAAATGAAGATGATTCACCACAAAAAGCTTGAACAAGTTTTTAAGGCACCCAAGTAAAAACAAAGCTACAAAGTTTGTGCTTAAGATCATCCAGAACCAAAATGGTCTCAAACCCTAATATCTGAAATGGAGCTATGAAGCAAAAAGACAGGAAGTAGTAACCTGGAGCTGGCAAACTCAGAGAGCTTGCCAGTGGATGAAAACACAATCAACCCAATTTCAGCATCGCACAGCACAGCCAGCTCCTCAGCCTTCTTGAACAGCCCTCTCCTCCTCTTGGAAAACGTCACTTGCCGAGCTGTAGCGTTGTCAATTTTCTTTATCTGAATCTTCTCCCTCACCATCGATCCTCAACTTCACAAAAACCCTCCTCGATCTCCCACTAACAACCCCTTCAAATCACCATAACCATCAATCCAAAACAGTAGCAAAAGTCACAAAAATGGAAACTTTACCAGGTAGAGGAATCAAGCTCTTATCAAGTAAGAGGCAACAGATTGGGACACGTAGCAATCAACCTTATAATTTTCATTACTATTTTTTTGTAAAATTTGGGGTTGAGATTTTGACAAAGTCATATGAAACCCTAGAAAAATAATCATGAATTTATCATTCATACACTTGTCGGCTTTGGATCGGAGGCAGCTGAATCTCTGATGGATGATCCCAATCGATGATCAGATGATGAATGTGGGAATGACGAAGAGCGTTGGAATTCGAGCCAGTTGGGTTGAAGAGAGAGAAAGTGGAAAGATAATAAAATTTTTTTCTTTATTTTTAATTCGGTAAATAAAAGTTATATCGTTTTATCGAATATTTAATCAGAATTAAATCAAAATATAAATTAATAACAAATTTAACTAAATATGACGATGAAACCTACACGCGTGAGTCGCACGTGACCATTATCCGAGAAAACTCGCGGAAATTTTCAGACAACGAAACGGGAAACACTGAGCAACGCATAAATTCGTGCGTTCGATGATAAACGCACAGAGCGAGCGTAATACGACGTCGGTGTGAAGGAAATCGTTTATCAAACGACGCCGTATGATTGCACAATTTCGAAATTAAAGCCGACGAGAGGGAAATGAAGTGAAAGCTTGGAGCAGTGGATGAGGGTTTTGTGGCTCTCCGGCTCCGACGATTGATTCAGTCGATTTTTGGTTCTCCGAACGACGGATTGAGGTGTGAGATTGTATTGAAACGGAGATGGCTGATCGGAGGAAGTGGAACTGGGATGTGGCGGGGTTTGAGACGAGGAAGGTGTCGGAGCAGCATGGAGATAGCAGTAGCACCAGGGCGAGTGTGGCGCCGATGGTGCGGAGGTACTCGGTTGCCTCGAGTTCGGTTTCGCAGCATGAAATTCCGGTGAAGCAGAGCTTGGTGGCCAAGGTGCAGAAATTGAAGGATAAGGTTAAGGTAAACAGCTGGTGAAATTGGGGTCTTTTGAAACATTTCTGATTATCTAACAAGTCAATTTGGATTGGTGATGGTCGCAGAATGCTGATTCTTATCTTTTATTTGACAGTTGGCAAGAGAAGATTATGTGCAGTTGCGACAAGAAGCTACTGAGTTGCAGGAATACTCTAATGTGAAACTTCAAAGAGTTATGCGCTACTTGGGTGTTCTTGCTGATAAAAGTCATAAGCTGGGTATGTAGTCTTGTTACTCTCAAGCATTGTTCCTGAATGGAAGGAGCTAGACTGTATTTCAGATTTTAGCTTGATCACTGTTCTGCTTGAATGGAAGGATGCTTTGTGGTTGAAGATTGCTTGCATGCGTTTCTGTCGTGGAACCTATTGTTTGTTGCGCGAAGAAAGTTTCAAAACAAATGTGAAATATGTAAATTGCTCATCTGCTGGAAGTCTTAGTATTGTCACTTGCATTATGAAGATAAAATTTTCATGCATTAATACAGCCTCTAGCGTGTTAAGAAGTTATTACCTTTCGTGAGTTAGTTATTGGTGTTTCCGTCTTTTCTGAATGATTCATTTCTCACAGATCAAGCTGCTCTTGAAATGGAGGCTAAGATAGCTCCGTTGATCAGTGAGAAGAAAAGGCTATTTAATGACTTGGTGACAGTCAAAGGTAACCAATTTCTTAAATTTTACACCTTTGTAAACTCCACTCTCCCATTTCTCCTGCTCTATATTTATCGATGAGCATTTTATGCCCAACGAGCATTTCATTATGTTGAAATTGAAGAACTATGATTGGAGATGTCAGGGAACGTCAAGGTATTTTGTCGTTCAAGACCAGCTTTCATAGATGAAGGCCCCTCCATTGTTGAATTTCCTGATGATTTTACAATTCGCATAAACACTGGTGATGAGTCTGGCACCAGTCCAAAAAAGGATTTTGAGTTTGACAGGGTTTATGGACCGCATATTGGACAAGGTTAGTTTTCACAGTTACTTAGTTTATATCCTGATTTATACCAGCGCTGGAAATCATATGAGTACTCTTTCCCGGCGTTTTTATTGTACATTACATTTGTCTCTCATAAATTTCCTTTTGATGTGAAGTTGAGCTTTTCAATGATGTCCAGCCGCTCGTGCAGTCAGCTTTGGACGGATATAATGTTTCTATTTTTTCTTATGGGCAACGAGGTTCGGGGAAAACATATACAATGGTGCGAATTTCCTTAAAATTATCTGTGTCACCTGTTCTTTCCCTTTCCAATAATCATCTCAACATGTTCCATCTTTCCCAGGAGGGTACTATCAATGATAGAGGCCTATATGCTCGATGTTTTGAAGAGCTGTTTGATTTATCCAGCACTGATACCACTTCCACCTCTCAATACCAGTTCTATGTTTCAGTATTCGAGATCTACAACGAACAGGTTCCTTTCTCATTCTATACAGTATATTATTTGTTCACAAGTTATGTGCTTTTGTAGCATTGTAAACTGGTAGTGATAGACATGTTCACACAGATAGCGGATTTGCTGTGCGAATCAGGGAAAGGGTTTCCAAGTAGTAGCTTGGGATATACAACATCTCTCCCAGAGCTTCTGAAGGAGAAAGTTATTAACCCCTTGGATTTCACCAGAGTTGTAAAAGTAGCACTGAAGAACCGGGGTGCTGATTCGACAAAGCATATCGTTTCTCATATGTAAGCTCTAATTTCTTGATATTTTGTCTATTTTTAAATATCTAGCCTAGGCTGATTGAAAGTATCAAAATTTTGGGTTTCATTGAAACTCGAGGTGATGTTTGATAAGTTTCCACTCTAGTCTGAAATATTTGTATTCGTTTAGCACGTTAACGATGGCTGCATTTTTATTTTAAATATCAGATAATCACTCAGAAACATTTTTGCATTGATTCCTTCTTCTGCTTCCTTTTCTTGCATGTTTCACAGGGTTGTGACCGTGTACATACATTGTACCAATTCAGTTACCGGTGAAAACTCGCAAAGCAAACTTTCTCTTGTTGATTTAGCTGGAAGCAACAACTTAGATGCAAAAGCTGACAATGGTGAATATGTGACGGATACGCTCTACGCTATGAAGTCATTGTCAGCGTAAGTGATTTTCGTCTAATTGTCTTTTGAATGCAAGAAGCCTTTGATTGTTATGTTATTCTATGACATTTTCAGGTTGGGAGACGTTATGTCCTCCTTGACCTCAAATAAGGACATCGTTCCTTATGAAAACTCAATTCTTACCGGAGTATTTGCAGATTCTCTAGGTAAACACATATTTGAGCGATAAGTTATGGCATGGTTCTGTTAAATAAAAAGAGCACTATGGCGCTCAGATATCTACAAGTTTTTCTTTTTTCGAGTCCACCATATGCGGGGAACTTGATAATTATGAAGTGACATTATTAAGTACTAATCAGTAGTCAGAACACCTAATTTACCAGGTGGGAGTGCAAAAACTTTGATGATTATTCACTTGTGTCCAAGTGTCACTAATTTGTCGGAGACTCTATCAACTCTAAAATTTGCCTCCAGAGCTCGAAATACTCTGCTGAGCCTCGGAAGTCAAGATACAATACAGAAATGGAAAGATTTGGTATGTTTTTTTTTTTATATATATAAGTAGAGGTTCTTTGATTTGTTAGTCTCCTTATATGGTATGGAACAGAAACATGCAATATATGTAAAGTACATTTAGCTATATTTCCAAATTGTACACAAATCTTTCACTTGATTATTTGCTTTGGTGTATGTTGCAGGCGAATGATGCGCGGAAGGAATTGTATGAAAAGGAGAAAGAAATACATGATCTCAAGCAAGAGGTTTTAGGTCTTAAGCAAGCACTAAAGGATGCAAATGATCAATGTGGTCTGCTTCTTAATGAGGTTCAGAAGGCATGGAAAGTATCTTATACGTTACAGTCTGAAGTAAAGGTACACAATCATCTCTTCTTTTACCGCTTCTTACTTCTCATTACTCTAAGTGGCTTCATTTTCATAGTTTTATCATAGATCAATGTTTGATGAAGCTTTTGTTCATTTGCTTAACTGCTGCAGACAGGGAATAATTTTCTTGAAGAGAAGTATAAAATCGAGAAAGATCAAAATGAACAACTTCGTAACCAACTCGCTCAACTATTACAGATGGAGCAAGATCACAAGATACAGATACAGCAGCAAGAAACTACCATTAAGACTTTGCAGGTTGGTTTCTTCTCCTCACTAATATATGCACGGTTCTCGCTATGACCTTGTTGTTGAATTCTCTAAAATGTATTCATTATGGACAAGAGTTTCTCTATTAATTTTTGGATTCACTGTGGAAGTTTGTTGATTTAGAACCCGTATTGAAGATAGAATTTTTGAATGAGCAACAGTGGGTGGTCAGATAAAATTTACATTCACATCTCATGAAGATGGTATTCAAAAAGGTTCCTGTATTTTGAATTAATTAGTATCATTCAACATTATATTCAGGATAAAGTTGGAAGTATGGCATTGCAGCTCAATGAAACACTTCAATCTAACGAATCCAGAGCAAAGTCCGGGGTAGAGTCAGGATCTACTGCTTCAAGTGCTACTGATGATGACATGAACTCGTCACGTGTAATCAAGAAGCTTGAAGAAGAGCTTCAAAAACGTGATATCCTCATTGAGGTATGTGGTTCAAATAGCAGTTGTGCGATTAGAGGGGAAACTGGACTAAGTTTTGATTAGCTACACAACTTTCATCATCCTAAAGATGGAAACACTTTCTACTATTTCATTCATTTGACAAACTGAATTCGGGTATCCTGATGTATATTCTTGATTTATTGGTCCTTTTGATTTTGCAGAGGTTGCATAATGAAAACGAGAAATTGTTTGGTAGATTGACAGAGAAAGCTGCTGCTGCTCCGACGCCCCAGGTTATATTTAGTCGTAATGTTCATCATATACACTACTAATCTTTTATTTTCATTGATGTAGCAGTAATAGTGATCTATTTTTAACCGATCAATCACTTTTTTTAAAATTGATTTTGTTTTGCAGCTAGCGCTTCCAGCCCCCAATGGATTCGATGGTGGCCAGAATCAAGATTCAGAGAGGTGCATTTCTCTCTCGAGGAATTTAATGTTCTTCCTTTTTTATCTTTTTTCTTTAGAAGCATTTTTTCTTCAGTGAACAATGGACTTTTTTTCCTGTAGCAGGAATGATAAAAACAAGGGACAATCGCCCGTGGCTCAGTCGCCCAAGAATAAGCCTGATGGCACACTTGCCTTGACAAAATCAGGATCAGATAACACGAAATCAACACCAGCTGGAGAGTATCTCACTGCTGCTTTAAATGACTTTGATCCTGACCAGTTTGATAGCCTTGCTGCTATATCTGATGGGGCAAATAAGCTTCTGATGCTGGTATGATTTTCATCATTACCAAAACTTTTTTCTACAAACTATGTATTTTGTAGTTTGAATGCCTGCTCTTTGCTTTTTACATTAACTAAAACAGAATTATTCTGTTTGCCATACCTTGCGTAAAAATGGTTCCCGACACTTCTTATTCGTAATCTGATAAGCATTTTCGATTCCCTATCATGCAGGTCTTGGCCGCTGTCATCAAAGCAGGCGCGTCTAGGGAGCACGAAATACTTGCAGAAATCAGAGATGCAGTCTTTTCTTTTATTCGTAAAATGGAGCCTAGGAGGGTGATGGACACTATGCTCGTTTCACGAGTTCGAATTCTGTATATAAGGTCATTGCTTGCTAGGTCTCCAGAGTTGCAATCTATCAAGGTAAAGATAATTAGTACCCAATTTTTTTGTCTGAGGTCATGCATGCGCTTAACTGACATGATATGTAAACTTCTGTAATTCCTAGGTTCCTCCTGTTGACAGATTTTTAGAAAAACCCAATGCAATTCAATATAGAAACTCCAGCCAGGGAGGAGGTAGCACAGGGTGGTCACCTGGGCATTATGAATCTAGCTCGAGGAACGCCATTGTTGATGAACACTTTATTCACAGCTTCAGGGTCAATATAAAGCAAGAAAAGAAGTCAAAATTTTCATCAGCTGTCTCGAAGCTTCGAGGAATGGATCAAGTATGTTCTATCAATTGCATATAGTTAATCAGTTTTTGACATTGCTCTCTGATGCACAAAAGATTCTATGGTTTTTGACATTTAGGAATCCTGGAAGCAACAAGTAACTGGTGGAAAGCTTAGAGAAATAACTGAAGAAGCAAAAGGTTTTGCCATAGGAAACCGGGCTCTTGCTGCTTTGTTTGTTCATACTCCTGCAGGTGAATTGCAAAGGCAGATCCGCTCGTGGCTGGCTGAACATTTCGAGTTCCTTTCTGTTACTGGTGATGATGCTGTAGTACGAGGATCAGCAGGGCAGTTGGAGTTGCTATCAACAGCTGTAATGGATGGTTGGATGGCTGGGCTGGGTTCTGCTATGCCTCCTCGTACTGATGCCCTCGGCCAATTGCTGTCTGAGTACGCAAGGCGCGTCTTCACATCTCAACTCCAGCACTTGAAGGTACATCCCAACCTAAGATAAACAAAATGCATAGTGAGATTATAATCATGCTGATGCATTTGTATTCCGATCTGCAAGGATATTGCTGGTACCTTGGCTATGGAGGAGGCTGAAGATTCCCCACAAGTTGCCAAGCTCCGTTCAGCGCTGGAATCTGTTGATCACAAAAGAAGAAAGGTATTAAATTTTACCCATCTGCCATTTTTGTCTGTTCAATATATGAATGCACTGTTCATGTCGGTATTTTTCTGTATTCCAGTTATTGCAGCAGATCAAATCCGAAGCTGCGACGCTGAACTTGGAAGAAGGGAGTGAACCGATTCAGCATCCTTCAACTGCTGCTGAAGATGCTCGTCTGGCTTCTCTGATCTCCCTGGACAGTATATTAAAACAAGTCAAGGTAAGTCAATTCTGCTCAATCAAGGAATTTGCTTAGTAAAGCTAAAATAAAAATCTGAATCTGCAGTTTGCAAAAAATTTGCAGGAAATTGTAAGACAGGCATCAGTTACTAAACTGAGTAAAACCAAGAAGAAAGCACTGCTTGAATCGTTGGATGATTTGACTGACAGAATGCCTTCGCTCCTTTACATAGATCATCCCTGCGCACAGCGCCAAATTGCAGATGCCCGAGAAATGGTTGAGGTAATTCCTAAATGAATTTTTTCCTTCTGATGCCATCTGGACAGTATTCAATGTGGCTTAATCTGCAACTTAAAACTGCAGTCTATTCCGGAAGAGGAAGAGGTTTTACAGGAGAGCAGTTTTGCACAACCAGATCTTGTATCGAATGCTGAAATGGACGTGAGCCAGTGGAATGTGCTGCAGTTCAACACAGGCTCGACGAGTCCCTTCATCATAAAATGCGGCGCTTCTTCCAACTCAGAACTGGTGATCAAAGCAGACTCCAGGGTTCAAGAGCCCAAAGGCGGAGAGATAATGCGGGTAGTGCCCAGACCAGCATTGCTAGAGAAGATGAGCTTGGAAGAAATGAGACAAGTTTTCTCCCAATTGCCTGAAGCTCTGAGCCTGCTCGCCCTTGCCAGGACCGCAGATGCCACTCGAGCCCGCTACTCGAGGCTGTACAAGACCTTAGCCATGAAGGTTCCCTCCCTCTCTAAGGGACCTGCTCCATAAAGGCTGTGCTCTGAAGATGAATGCTGCTGAACCAGCAAATCATCTGAATCACAATTCATTCTTGTACGCTATTTATTGTCCATAGGTTCATGTCATCATATGTGACGTAACAGATCCACAAAAATACACGAAACCCATCTCTGATTACTCAATGAAGAATCTGGGTTGTGATTTTCAGACCAAAAGATTACATCTTTGAGAAGAAAGTTAAGATTTTTTTTTGTCCGAATTCCAGCTTAGGTGTGTTTACAGTCATGGGTTATATATATAAACACATTTTGAATGTGTTCTACAAACAATTCAGGCTTTCTGCTAAAGCTAAAAAGAAGACATTTTTCACCACTGACTGACAATGTTTTTTGCTCAAATGGGGAACTCATTTTTATAGGTTTGTCTCAAACCCTTGAAAGGGTGTTGCAGACAGTTTATAAAACAGCATCATTGATCCCCCCAGAGGACCAGTTGCTTGATACCAGCACAGAATGAAAATAATTCTATTTAAATGTCTGAAATCTCTATGCTGCAGTTGCACATAATCAATCTGGACAACTGGACCTGATAAAAATGCTTCATGAATGAAGTGTCGCTTTTCTTCAATAATGTATCTACAAATATCCATATTGGAAAATTTGTGAAGGGCAAGTGAATTAGTGTCAGTGATACATAGGAAGGTTCCGACAAACCGTCTATATAGAAGTTGATCTGACAAGATTTTATTGCGATGTACAATTATAATTTAACTGTCGAATGTTCTAAGCCCTAGTTATAATGTAAAGTTGTTTTTAAGTTTTTTAGAGTGTCATTATGTTAACAATAACATGTGCAAGTTAAAAGTAGCTTATAACTAAATATATACCATGTGGAACTCGAACAGAAATTTCAAGTTAAAAACAATAAACTATTTAATTTTAGAACAAGTGTATTCAATTATGAATCACATACCAGTTGAACATTTGACGCGCTCAAAGATATCATACTCAAATGCATTGCTATGACAGGAATGGAAACCGCAGAAACAACATCAGCAATTCCATCCCAATTGGCAGGATCTCTAGGCCTATCTGCAACTTTTCTGCATACCAAAAATCAATTATTTTCAAACTTTTCGAAGAGACAAGTTCAATTAGTTTCAAACTACTGAAAACCGCAGAAACAATTGATGTGCAAAATGTTCTGTCAAGTTAGTCAATATTTAATGAAAATCTCACTTCACCCTTTTCCCGGAACAATTGATGTTTCTTTGTTCCGACTCATCCTTCACCTGTGTAAAAATAGATGTCCAGATTAGCTTGTTGTCTTTTTTAAGGTACAAGGACTAGAACTAAAACCTCAATGCCAGAAAGGGTACCTTTGCTGATTGGACCAAGCCGCACAATAAGGCAGCTATTTCCATGTGATCATCACACATATAAAACACAAAAGTAGATACAGTAATATATATTGCATAAGCCTTTTCTCAAACCTGGCAATAAGCTCAAGTTTGTCGAAGCTTTCTTAGAGAAAACAACATAAAATTTCATTTTCCTAGCCATACTAAGTTAAAAAAATTTATCCATCTAAACAATAGCATCATAACCACAAGCAAAAAATAAAGTTGGACCAACAAACGATAGGTTGTCAAGAGATGAGCTTCCAAGCCATGCTCATAATGTCTTCATGTATATAGGGACGCTGAGACCACATGAGACAATAGCTTTCTAACTCTTCGGATGACAATTGGAAGTTTAAGGTTGTAACAATCTTCTCCTGCACAAAAAATGCCAAAAAGCTAAATGCAGTTATAGTTGTTGAAGTTCCAAAAGAAGAGAAGAAAACAAAGGGAGGCTAGAGTTTCATAGATGCATAAAGAGTTTTCTGCATAAAGCAAAACTAAATATGCAACAAACAATATGCTAACGGACAAAAAAATCCTTACATAGTATATAAATATTATTATCTAATAAGCCCTCAAATTCGCGATGCAATGGTGGAAAACATCGAGAGTTTGCTAACTAAAGAACAAAAAATGTGATAAGGAATGGGCCTTCACGTAACATAATTCGAATACGAGTAATTCTGCTCATCCAATTGCACACTGATAGACTGAAGCGAATCATCATTTGCACCAACCATTACAAAAATAAAATGAATTTGCAAAATCTCAAATTCAAATGCGAAACTCTCGAAATTCTATATTCAGATGCGAAATTACAAAAATCCAAATTCATGTGCGAACCCCTCTAAATCACAAATTCACTTGCGAAGTTGCAAAATTCCAAATTCAGGCGCGAAACCCTCGAAATCGAAGCCAATGCAAAGTTGTAAAATACAAAACCCAGATGTGAGACTCTCAAAATCGAAGCCAATGCGTAATTACAATATCCCAAAGCAGAGCAAAGGCAAGCTAGAAGAACTTATATACCTGCATTGTGTAATCTTTTTTCACCATGATGCAAATGACGCCTGTCATGAGGGCATATTCTAAAGCTTCAGATTTGTGAACATGTGATGGTGATGAGACCGACACCTGAGAAAACAATGTCAGTACAAGAAACTTACATATTAAAAAAAGACTAAAAACAAAAAATGTCTCTGACCCATTACACGAAGTTCTGAGTAGAAAGCCAACTAGCAAAGGTGATTATGAAGCTTTTAGGTCTAAATACATGAAATATAGATAAGTAAATGCTTGCAGTAGAGAAAGACCTCATGAAAGGTAGAGGTGGCAGCTTCATCCAACACATTGGTGGGATCTCTACAAAACTGGATTAAAGCGTCATTTGTACACTGTATTACAGTAGTTGTTTCTTCAAATAGCATTTCAAGTTCACGAACTAGAGCGTTTGCTGCAAAACATAATGAAAATCTCAATGTTAATGACTACAATCGAATGTGGCAAGTACACACGGTTGAAGAATTTTTCTTCATAAAAAAATAAGAAAGGGTCTGTTGTCATGAGTTGAAGGATACCTCGGGTTAAATGATCCTTAAGGCCGGAATGACAGGTATTCACTTCAATGCACATTATTCAGAATATATACATGGGAAAAAAGTCAGTTATAAAACAAATGAAGGACTATTAGGCAAAAAGCATAACCTGGTAGAGAAATAATAATAATAAAAGGGCTCACTTCCGAAAAACACAAAGAGAATGAGTCACATAGAATCAACGAAAAGCATAGTCGAAGGGTAAAAAAGGCATACACTTGTTAATGTTCGCCACAGCATCACATGTCTTAATGCATTTTGATTTCTCCCCGAAGTAAGACTTTAATCCCTTAGTTTCATTTGCTTTAATGATCTTGTCCACTAAGTCAGACTTCTTTATTGGGGGGCGGCGAAGAAACTCTATACCAAGACGTGATGACATGTATTAACAATGGTAGTTAAATTTCAACTTAATCTGTATAAAACACCGAATAATGCCCACCGAATCCTTGCTGATAACCATTGAGCAGTCGACTCCCCAATTCAGTTAACTCCTCGAATTTTGCCACTCTACCATGATACCGATTACAGTATAAACATATATAACATATTCAGTGCCACAACCATCATAAGTACAATATACACATCACACTGGAAGCATATAATTACAGTCTCGAAACTTGGCCTTGTTCCAAAAAAAGATAACACAAATAATAAAAGCTTACCTGGTCATACATTCCCTAAAAATGTGAACAACTCTTTCCATAGCTTCGGACCGCAACCCCAGACTTTCACCTTCCACTTTGCAAATAAGCTCCACACTTTCACCTTCCATTCTGCAAAGACGCGCACGAGTTTTGTTCGGAAAATTTCACAAAAGGAACTTCATACAACATTCTTACATTGTACTCAAACTATACAAAGTAACTAAAATTCATAAAACACTTTTCAATTATCACCAAATCGATTCAAGATGTAGTGACTTGTGTCTATCAACCAACCAGCAATTTCCCAAATCTGCTCCGTTTTTTCGCTTTATTTTAAACGATGAATATGAAGTCATTCAGTACCCAATCAATAATCAATTGTCAAGAGGAACAAATGAATGGAACTCAATAGGAAGAAATAACATTGTTCAGGAATGCAGGCAGGCAGGCAGGGAGAAGAAGTTTTTAGGACTCAACACAACAATGCTGGAACAAATTCAGAAGGATGAAGAAAATATTGAATCTTTGGGAATGTAATATGAAACAAAACGCAAACCCAGAAACAAATTAGGTCATGGATTTGCTTTTATTACTTGCGTTTACTCTTTCCTGCTGAAAGTACGATTAAGCGGACCTCCGAGGACGCGCTCGTGAGATGGAGATCGGCCGTCTCCGTGGTCAAAAATCCGCGTCGGAGGTTTCGGATGGTCGCCGATCTGGCCAAGCGGTTACGGGCTCCGTTGGGACTTAATGGGCCGGCCTTTCCAAATAACTTTATTGCCGGAAAACGGCAAAGAATATTTATTTACAATTGAGGGATAAATATAAGAGATAATATCAAAACAGTGCGCTCCATATGCGGTCTATAAATTGACAAGTTTGAAACGAGCCTGGGCTGGATTACATTACATGGATGTAAAAATGACACACAAATCTACAGAGTTTCACTCTGCGCGGCAACTCAGCCAACTACTAGAAGACAGTAGTATCCTATCCAAGATCTGGCCAAGTCTGGAGATAGAAGAATATTATCATGGAAGAGATATCAACTTAAGAAAGTTTTGAATGAGGAGTTCAAGGAATTACTACGCTCTTGGGTTGACATTTCTGACAAAGCCGTCCGCATCGACCATTGGGATTATTCAGATGTCTGCCACATTATTGTATGTACATGAAATGGACTCATGAATTGTTGTTGAGGTCAGCCAAGCCAATCATGAGATGTTCATTGTACGTATGTGAGATCAGAAGAAATCGGGCTGGCCAGTTGAAGTCAGGCAACGATGCCACATTCGACTATTGGGGTCGACTGTCCTGGGAGAAGAGATGACTTGGGGGATGGGAAGGTAAACGTAGTGAGTATTGCATATCCCAACAGTAATGCCGCTGTATCCTGCAAATGCTCCATGAACCTGCAAAACATGTGTCACTAGGTTTTTAATAGGAACTGAACTGCCGGCGGCATAAGAACGTGACAAACAAATACCCGGTGATTAAAGAGTTCAACTGATTGAATTTCTATTTCTTTTGTCAATGTCTCAGTTTCAGCAGAATGAGTGACTATCAATAACTGGCTGGTTGATATCACAGAGCTAATAAATAATTTGAGCCTCATCAATTTGTTACATCTACTGTAAAAATTGAAAATGAGATGAGAAATGAGATGCTCACTGCATTTTGCCCTAGAACAGCGCATAAAACACCGTCTGATGCATTTGCACGGCATGCACGGATCATATATGTGGGATCAATGTACTTCATGTCAGCTGGAACTCCAATCTCTCTGAAGTATTTCTTTATCTGATGAAAATAACATGAAAAATACATAATGTTACATATAATCAACCAACCCATCCGGGTAAACATTTCAGGCAAGACGTAAACTTAGCCAATAGAAACTAAACCAGGGGATGGCTAACATATACAATCGGGAACTAAGGAATACAACAAAAAATAAAAACTGCACAGTTTCAGAAATCCAACCTCAAGCTGCAGGTGTACACCAATATCTCCAAGTACCATGTTTCCAGATGCATCTTTTGCATTTGTTTTCTCAAGAAGATTCTGCATTAGGAGTATACTACTAGTCATAATCTGATATAGAATATTATTCTGCTTTCCTAAAAATCAGCGCTGCTAATTTTACCGCCCTTGTTATCTGAGAAGAACTTGAAATACTTTGAAATCAGGAATTGCATAACTAAGATATTTAAATTGGAGAAACACATGTTTTATCCATCAGCAAATATCATTACTAAAAGAACCATTACGATTAACATACTGACAAATTGGAGAAACACATGTTTATGGTTGTCGCAAACCTTTGACTACTGTAAAGTGGCCTGAAGTTGAAGCTCTAAATAAGCTCACCTGACCAGCTCCCTCCGCTGTACAGATAACTGCTGATCCCTTTGTCTCAATTAGGAACTTCAAATGTCTAAGGACACCATTTGGTCCATACAAAGTAAATGGAACCTACAAGTTGTTTCAGTTGCCATGTCAGCTTATTTTACTTCAATTAAATAAAAATAATTCATATATAATATACCTCTGGGATCAGACAAATATCAATCTGACCACTTGCTAATGATGCCTGCATTGCTATAAACCCGCTGTTACGACCCATCAACTTCACAAGGCCAATACCATGGTAAGCACTGTGTGCCTATCAAAAAGAAAAAAAATATTTCTTTAACTATTGCAACATCTGTGATCCATCAACCAATAACTCATAGCAACTGTCAATTTACCGAAACTGGCATACTTGATCATTTTGAAAGCTGTAATAATATTGAGTAGGCAACTGGAGCACTGCAACCATTATTAGCTTGTACCTCAATATAAGCAGAATTTACTGCCCGCTGGGCTTCTTCAACAGCAGTGTCAAAACCAAATGTTTTATCCATCAGCAAAATATCATTATCTATTGTTTTAGGCACCCCAACCACAGCCACTTTCAGCTTCCTTTTACGGCACTGTATGGAAACAAAACATGAGGCCAATATTTGTAATTAGAGTTCAGTCTCTTTGAGAGGAAATGAAGTACACAAAACAAAGGCAAATTGATACAAAGTGGGTTTATACAAGGCAATTTGTGCATTTTGCTATTATAAATGTTCTCATATACAACACAGATTTAGATGAATGAAAGGATGAAAGACAAACTCAGCAACACTGAAGCATATAGTATCTATTGGTTCAACAACCTCGTTGTGTATTGCATTGGCTCCGGCATGGGTTCCATTTCCACCCAGCACAAATAGCATATTGATTTCCCTTTCCTGAAAACATGAATTGAAAAGGCATGTAACCAGAAAACTAGGTTGGAAAATGTCACCACTAATAGGATAGACATATAAATACTAGATAACACGAAGAAATATTACTGGTCACCTCCATACTGTCGACAATTTCACTGACAGTGGGTCCCCCGCGGGAAACTCCCAGGAAACTTCCACCAGAAAGATGAATATTTTGAATCACCTTCCGTGACAGCTGATTCACAAAACCATATCCCCTCAACAGGTGATAATTGCATTAATAACAGGAAAAAATAATGTGAAAATTACCTCCATTTCACCTAAATCTTCATCAGAAAACCCACGATAACCAAAAGGAATACCAACAATCTTTTTAACACCATATATTTCAAGTGTTATGACCACCTGTATCAATTACAGACAAGTGAACTGAAAACTACAAGATCATTTTTATCAATATTCAAAGTGTACCAATTCACTCCTGAATACTTGACACCAAACCTGTCTTATGACATCATTAAGACCAGGACAAAGCCCTCCACATGTCAGGATAGCTGCTTTTACATTCTCTGGTTCGAAGTATATTTTCTCACGTGGTCCGGCTCGATGTACCCTATTTAAAAGTTAATGATTTCATAGTCACCTTTTATTGCCAAGTCAAACAAAACATAACTAAGAACAGAATTGGACTGGACTGCCAAACACTTTGAAATGTGGCATCTTGTGACACACCGTGTGGTCAAGCAAGATTTAATTTCGTAACCAAATATTGATCTATCGTGAGTATCATCCAACACTAAAAATCACAACTACTTCTTCATTCTACTAATCTACCATGGACTTTCAAATGGTATGATGTAAAGTTTCACGCACCATTGCTCCACCCAGGTACAGCCTGGATCGATGCACTCAGCGCCAGCTGATGTAGGAGACGAGTAATGTATAACCTGACACATCAAATCATTTTATTACTATGGGACGCGAAGTCCCAAACGGTCTCTACATAATACAATGTTTCAAGCATCTCATTCAATCTATTTGCAAACTTAATCCAACTGCTCTAAATACCTTAAGAAGAACTCTGTCATTATTATTGATGTACCCATGCCACTTATCCTCAACTTGAAACTCAGCCGAGTAATCCTCCACCACAGGGGTCCTACTGTAGGACACAACAAAAAAATATTTCAGTAACTTTATAACAAAATGGATTCAAACACTAGGCTTAAATTCGGCATAATAACAGCACTTCCAATTTCCTCATGAACAATATTTTGCCAGAAAAAAAAAGTTAAAAGTATGAACCTGCTCTTGAGGCAAAACGTGGAAGGAAACGAAGAGGCGTCAGGGAAGACATCAGTGAGATGCGGAATGCTGAACCGCTTTTCAAAATCTTCCTGGAACTTGATTTTCCAATCAGGATCGCTATAATCGACTTTCGCCGCACTCTTACTCTGTGCTACCACCCGGAGACCACGTCCGCCGCTAATGAATCTCAAATCCTTCAACCTGAAGCTCGAACTCGCTCGACGTAGCATCCAGTTGCTTCGCCGAGTTGCCTCCGCCGGGATCACAATGCCGGAACCGAACCCTGGCGAGAGCGACTCCATGACGACTAAATAAGGAGGTTTGGAGAAGTGAGCTCAAAGTCAGATCAGAGTAGCCGGTTGGTGAGAATGGTTTGACCTTCGGAGAGGAGAGAGAAAAGCTAGCTTTCTCCGGCGCCTGTCAAGGATCTCGAAGTTTTTCATGACCGATTTGCCCTTCGTCATTATACATATTACGTGAAATTCGAAATGTTTGATTTGGGCTTGTTCAAGCCGAGGCCCAATTTAAGCGTCCCATATTGGGCTCGGGCCCAGGCCCACTAACGCATAAAGGAATGTAGAAGATGCAGATTTTTTAAATTTAAATATGAGAGATAGACAGCACAGCAGAGCACGCAGCAGTGATTATATGACATTGATGAAAACCAAGCATGAAAATGGATAGTACTCATGAACTGGGCTTGTTTTACAGTAAAGCTGAGACCATGAAACTGAGGAAATATCGACCAAAACCCAGCAAGGAAAAACAGTGCAGGAACCCTAAACCCTAAATTCAACACAGTAATGGGAGAGAGAAGAAGAAGCTGATCAAGAAGATGGGTTTCTTAAACCATGATGTCATCATCAAGATGAGTGCAGTGAAATAACTATGGCGGAGAAGCCTGAGGAGCGAGAAGTACATGCACATGATAACACTTCTTCATCGCAATTAAGTGAACAGTAATCCCAGGTTGTTCCAGTGCTTAAACCCTAATGAGACCAGACACATGATAAGGTAAGACAAGATGATGAAACAGAGGACAGATGATGCAGAGGAAGTGAAGAAGAAGAGGTGAGGTGAGAGAACAGAGATGGATGGGTTGATCTGATCTGAGAAAATCTTTCAGTTCTCAGGCTGTTGCTGGAGCTGGAGCCGCCTGCTGGTGTTGCTGGTGCTGCTGTCATTGGTCTTGCCTAGAGAGTGCTTGTTGTTGTGCATCCAAACCTTAAACACTTGTCTCTTGACAGCTGTCTCATGGCAGAACTGCTGCACCAGCTCCTCATCACATTTCTGCATCCTCCAACCGAGCCTCTCCGCCATGGCCAGCATGGCCGCTTTCTGCTCCGGCGAGAACTTGGTTCTGAACCTCTTTTTCAGACCACTCCCACTCCCTATCACCACCATTGCTCCTCCATTAGGGTCTGTTGACACGTCACCATCCTCTCCCCTACTGGGGCTCCTTCCAGCTCCAGCTCCTCCGGGGGGCGGCAGCGGCAGCGCCAGCTGGCGAGGCTGGCCGAGATGAAGAGCCGGAGCTCGGTGGTAAGAGCCGAAAGGGACGTGGTTGGAGTAGAGCAAAGTGGGCTTACCCATTTCCTCCATGCGGTGGAAATTCCTGTGACAGCCACACGCAGCGCACTTCAGAGCCTCCGGCGAGCCCTCCGCCCCAGCCGGCATGAACTCGCAGCAGCCGTCCACCGCATAACCCATCACGTTGATCGCGTGGTTCCTCATGCAATCTCTGTACCTCGGTTTTGTCGAAATGAGTGGTGGCGCCACCATTGTTGCCGTTGGCTGAATCTGGACCTGCGACAAGGCCTCCACCATTTTCACCCGGTTCGAGCTGCTGCCGTTGTGGTTGTTGTTCATCATCATCATCTCGTCCGACCCTTCCTCCTCATCCTCCTCATCCTCCTCCTCCTCCTCAACCCGGCGCTGGTGCTGATCCTCAAACTCCATTGATGAAGCTCAGAGTCGCCTGCAAACTGCAAAAATCCAAACTTTCACCAAATGGCCGATCTGGGTGTTTCGAGAATCAGATCAGAGTCAATGAGATTAGGCTGTGGTAGTGGTGGTGGCCATGAATCTGCAGAAGAGGCCGGATTCAGACTCGAGAGAGAATGTTGTGGTCTGTTCTTGTGGTGTGTGGTTTGAGCTCAGGACAGTAAACCTATAAATAATCAGAGGATTAGCACTAAAAGCTTTGCTCGAAATGGAATATTTTTTAATATTTTTAATGGTTTGATTTTCCAGCTCAGCAAAAGTATAAGCCATTTTTCGGTCAAACAAAAAAATATTAATTTATTTATTGAATGATAAATGGGATTAAACATCACCATACTAAAGGTAAGGAGATTATAAAAAGTTGATAATCAAATTGATTGCTTCTTTTCCAATTATTTAAAAATAGGAAGCTAATACTATTACTTTATTAAGCTAAAATAAAATAAAATAATTTCTATTTATAGTACATTTAAAACTACAAGGTTAACATTTGTGGACAAATTATAAAAAGGCAAACAAACTTTACAACAACAAAAAAGGTAGATTGACCTTAAAATAAATATGAGTTAAAGACTCAATCAAATTAAATAAGAGTAGGCCAACAATTATGTTGCCTTAAAAATTAAATTTACAATTTTGATTTATTTTTAACATATTCAAAACTTATAATTTAATAAAATTAAAGTATAAAGAAATGTGATTTTTGATGTGCTTTCATTTATGTTAAATAAAACTAGCTTCTTCCTATAATTTCTACCTTTTATTGTCATAATTTGAAATTTTAATTATTGGGGTGAAGTTCTTATAAAGGTGGTTTATTGAACTTAAATTTTCAACACTTTGTTCCAATATTTCACTTAAGCTTCTAAGTTGCATAAAGCTAAATATGATGACTTAAATCAAGTTTAGTTCTTTAATTATATTTTCATATTCAAATTTAATTTAATTTAATTTAATTTAATTTAATCCCCGTTCAATATAACGCATTAAAAATCTCTATCGAATTACGGTAAAATGATTTAGGATTTAGAATCTAACGTTTAGGGTTCAAGACACCAATATCAAATATGTCTGTTAGTGGGTCCCTAATCCCAACCGGTAAACTCCAAATTATGGCGAGCGCATGATAGCGTGTATAAATAAAATTATTAAACAATATAAACGACATTACTTTAAAACCGAGTTGTAAGTTATAATTCGGTATTACGTTTGAATTTATGTTTTCTACTTTAAAGAAACTATTACAGTCATCTCCTACCGCACATCGAGATGGTCCGGCTAGTCATCATTTCGTCATTTATAATTGTCTCATATTGAGTTATAAAAATGAATATATTTTAAATAAATATTACAATTTTAATGACACATACTTTGTCACTAGCCAAACATAGTTAATGTTTGTTTCAATTTTCATCATCAAAAACAACCAACAAAAAAGTCTTAGGGTCTTTTAATGCCAACAAAAAATGAGTTAAAAGTAACTCAAAGTACTTGTTTTTTCTTCCACCGCTTCACCATTTTTAGGGCATGTGATGGCTTTAGTCAACCCTAAATTAGCTAATCAAAATGTCTCGATTTGGCATCCATTAAATCTACATGAGATGTTTTTTTAGACTATTTTATTTGTACATTTTGTAGTGTTCAACTGATTTTGTATTTTTGCGTGATTGGGAATCGAATATGTAACTGAATTTTACTATTTGATAGTTATTTTTATTTTAGGAGGTCGCTTTAAATTGAATGAATTTTCACGTGAGTAAAAATCAGACCCAATCAAATTGATTAGCATTAAATAAATGGAGTGGTTGAGATTTACGTCATTCTATTTTACTTGGCTCATTTTGGTTGAATGAAATTCACATGAAAACTTTAAATCAAACCCAATCAAAATTGATTGAGGTCTTACAATCAAATTGATTGCATTACCTGTCAGATATAATGAAATTTTTAAGTAAAAATCAAAATAAATAATAACAAATAATTTGTGGCGGACAGGTTTTTATTAAGAAACCATTACAATTAGTTTTTACCGCAGATCGAGATGGTCCGACTAGTCTGTAATTTCCTCTTTTGTTTTTGATCCTTATTTGTAATTGTCTTATATTAAATTATAAGAATTAATATATATTTCATTATCGATGTGAGGATTATGCGAATGGAAGACAAGTATTTAAATTTCATTATTGTCTATTTAAATTTGAACTTAGGATGTAGTGTGTGTGATAGTACATTGTGACACAAGAGGCGTGCCTTAATAATTGTATTTGAGGGTCCTTCACGGGTCCATTGACGTGATAATTAATGTGAGAAAAATGAAAACATACCCTTAGAATTTGGGACATAAATGGGTCTTGTTCTTCACCATCTACTAATCTAGCCATTGAAGTTCATTAGGACGTGGTCTAGTAGTAAAAAAGACATCAAACATCTCAGTGACTAGAATTCGATTCCTGATGAGGTCACAACAGGGCCTCTGGTAGGGATTTGTGATAGAATAGGGAAAAAAAAAACTAGTCTAGTCATTGATTTATTTATCATAAAAAGAACAATTAATAAACCCCATTGCCTTAAATATCTTGATTCAAGATCACACAAGATTTCAAGCTATGAAAACTTTTATGAGTTTGATAGATTAAGGTAGCCTTACCCTTTAGATGGGTAGAGGTGTCCTAGAGTAATATGTCACCCCTTAAATAATGTTCAAAACAATATCATCTTCAAATCCATAACTCATTTTCCAATTAAGTAATCTAATAATAATTTTATTTATAGTGCAAAGGGCAGGTGAGAATGTGACAATTCAATGAAAAGTAAATTTAAATATTTTTGCTTCCAAAAAATTATTCTCTTCTTTCTCTCATTTGCAGCTTTTTTGAGTTTCTTTTCTTTATAATCTCTAGGCAAACAAAATGTTGTCCCCAAGAAAGAGAATTGAAAAAACCAGCTTTGCATCTTGACAATATGATCATCCATCACCTAACCAACAATAAATATATATACATATAAGATTGAGATGATCATCCTCGTTACGAAATGGACTTCGATTTAGAATATTTTGGATAATTAGTCATCATTCAACCATTCGATCAAGTCGTGAACGATTAACGATGAGGAGAGGTTATAAGTAAATATTGAAAGGGTTGATGAGGAAGGACCCCAATAGGATTGATGATGTAGGAAAAGATAAGAGATTCTTGATTAGCATACATATTTATAATGGGTTGAAACTGTAACAGTTGATTTTGATTTTGCAGAAGAGGATGGAGAAGAGTGAATGCCTGACACTCCCACCATTACTGGTTTTACTAGCCACTCATTGTCCTCTTCTCCAAAGTTTCATCCAAGCATATATATTTCAGAATGCTTCCAAAGGGTAATCCAAGAGATGGGTATGTCTTAAAAATGTGGGGCATGCTAAAGAGGGGAGGGTCAGAGAGAGCTGAAACCAATATGAGTTGAATGAATAGTACAAAGGACTAAGAATGCCACAACTGAGCTGACATCATCAAATGCTTCCTCCACCACCATCAAGCTTGCACCAAAATAGGCAACTTTGCTCCCTTTCTTAATTGACTACTCAGTTTCCTTTCTCTATCTATCTCCACCCTTGCCTGCTGCAAAACTTATAACAGCTTAATGACAAGTCCATATTCCATCCCTCCATCTTTTTTAGATACCCTTCAAAAATTAAGGGACCTTTTAGAACATAGCAAATGAATAAATAGACAGGCCTCACTTTCTGAGGAACAAAAGATGTGATTCAACATTGTTTGTCTTTGACCTACCCCAGCTCACAACTACATAAACCTTTTCCACAGTCAACAAATAATGAGGGACTTTATATAGTGGGAAACTGATTGCATAGACATTAACAGCACCAGCAACAACCAACACCAGCAGCATATGAGCATGAGTGATAAAGGGGACCCTTAAATACTTGGGCATGTGGGTAATCATAAAGACAAGTGTCTGCATGTATGAGTGTGTGTTGTTGACAAGGAAGATCTAAATTGGGCCATGTATGAAGCATCCATCTGCATCAGATTCTACAGCTACATGTAATATGTTGTTATATGCAGCAACATTCTACATCAATGAGCTCTACAAGCTTAAAGCCATGGTCAAAGCCCAGAAAAAGGGAGGCAAAGGGGATGCCATATAAGGGTAGGCTACGAATTTAATGCTGAAACGTTAAGAAAAAAATTCAAACTAGTGGCTGCCAAGCCATTAAGAAGGGCATGAGATGAGAGTCTATGCTTATCAGTATTTTCACATGAAGATATGTTAAAGGTTACATCAAAAATAGACTGAAGATTCCTGTACTTAACCTACAGGGCAGTGTCAGTGGTTTGCATTTGAGTGCTTGAACTTACAGGGATCAAATTCCCGTTGTCCAAGTTGATGGATCGAGCACCCAAATACAAAATTAAATAAAGAAGGACGTAATTGTATGTGAGACGATACAAACTCAAATAAAGAAGGATGTGATCATTGAACAGGAATCACAACGTAAATGAACAAAGAGATTGTATTGTTGCCATACGTTCTGTATCAGTTTCTATATCCAGTCTTATTTATATGTTCAGTTGGGGGAGGTAAAATGAATTCTATAACAGCCGCAGCCTAATATCTTCAATTGCAAATGAATGAAATAAACATTTACCTGGTTGCCTGATGAAGTGAAAGATCAAGCTAGGCAACCCTCATACATGCTGCATGTTGCTGTTTTCTAAGGCATCTTGAAAGCATTTCACAGCACTAGTGTAATTTAAAAAGCCCATGTACCAAAATTCATGATCATCGACAGAGACAACCTGGATATATTTCTCAGCACCATTTCCCCTGCTGGTTGAAGGATTCACTGCCTTTAGCTGATGCAATGGGATGACTACCTGGCACACATCATAAAAAACATGTATTATATATCAGGACTCTAAATATGAAGGTCAATAATATGGTTCAATAACTGAGAGCTAGTAGTCATTCTTTTATAGACCGCCGAGGCAGATGATTTCTTGACACTGCACAAAACAGATGATTGGTCTAAATATAATTTGGGGGATCAGGTTATCTGAACTTTTTCAATGACAGAATTGCTTAAAGCCCTCTAAATACAACATTAAAGCTCTAAAAGCTCACTAGTTCATATACAACTTTGAATCTTTCAGAAGCTAAATGCTCATTTTAAAAGGATACTATATAACTGAGGCCCAAGCAGTGTGTTGGATACCATAAAACATGCACACACCTTATAGTAACTCCACTCAGTCTGATCACCAGATTTATAAGATAGAGGGCTGTCACTGCAGAATGCAAGTTTAGCAGTAGACACATAAACAGCTCCCATTACTGGACCAGCTGATGTGGACAGGTAACATGCAAATGAATCTACAAGTTTCTCATCAGGAATGGTGTCAAAAGTATTACGGAAAATCTTCTCATATCCACCTTCTGCTAGGACCTTTGTTCCTTGGGCAATTCTTCCCATAGCAGCATCAGCAAAGCTTGGAGCTGTTTTCACTGTAAACAAGATAATGACCTCTCAACATATTGAACACTGAAAGAACTTGAACCAACAGAAGACTCTGAATAAGATAAAACTGCACAAGCAGTGCCAGGCGTTCACTGGCACAAACCCAAAAGTGACCATTGACCAGCATCCCTGGCTCAATATATTAACATGATCCATTCATTAGAAAAAGAGACATTCTTTATGCACCAGAAATGAGTTCCTAATTCCATATTTTTTATCTATACCATTGATATGAATTCTCCAATCATCCTCAGAAAAATACTTCGAAATCGAAACTTTTGCAATCTCTTAAACCATTATCACATCAGTTAAGCACAATCTAGGAGCAACTAAATGAAATTTTCATCACACCATGGGTCATGGGAGATAATAACTATATGCCTGGAAAAGGATGCCATTTTTACATAACTGATGCAAATGAGGGTGCCCTATCAAGGTGGATTTATAAAAATCATGTTTACGCCGGTAGAAACTTATCAATGCAAAAAGCCTATGTATCAGTATGAACCTGAACTGAAAAAAAGAAACAGAAATACAGAACTAACAGCCAATTCGAGACAGTTGCTTGAGAACATAACAACTTTGGAAGCAACACAGACATTTGATGATGAAACCACAGATGATATTCATAGAACTTACAGTGCTGCCAAGTGTTTCCAGCCAAGTCCTCAGCTTTCTTGGTGGCCTCTCCCACCTTCTTCCCCCATCGCCCAAGCACATCTTTCACATTGATCATTGTGTCTATAGCCTTCTCTGCCGTTATCAACACCAACAAATTCACCAAATTGAATTTTCTCATTCCAATTTTTTTTTAAAATAAAATCAAACAAATATTAATTTATACCTAAACCTAACAAGATCGCATGTCCAGCTCACCTTTGATCGACGCCGATGGATCCTCCACAGGTGACGGTGCAACATAAGGATTACTACTACCTCTACCGTATCCAAAATCCGCACTCCGATCAGTATAATGAGCCTCCGAAACCAACTCCGGACTCCACCTCACCGTCTTCGGCGTACCCGACGCCCTCCGTTCCTGAGTCGCCTCCTCCGCCTTCCGAGCCGAAGACGTATCCGACATGTCTATCACCGATTCCACTACCTTCGATTCTGCCTTCGGATCCAACTGATTCACCGGAGCCACTGGATCCGACTCCACCTTCGGCAACTCCATCGCAAAAATGGATCGCTGCGTAAAACTGGATTGTCCAACACAGCCAAGTTGAATACCTCGGCGCGTGCTCCATGGCGCGTAAGTAGATATACGAACTATATCTCCACGTGTTCGTTTTCCATTGGTGGAAAATGCTGACTTTTTTACAGCGGTTCAGAAAATAACCATTCGGGGTTCCGTTTCAATTGAAGCAAATTGGAATTGGACCGTTGATTTTGGAGCTGTCCGTCAGAAAATCTGAATGAGATAGAAATTGGGCCGTAAGCCCATTTAAAATCACGTGTCGGCCCATTTGAATGGCCCAGCTAAGTTTCTCTATCATCTCCTCCTAATCACGCGAATAAATGATTTCAAGGTTCACGAAAACTCCATCGCTCGGAAAACGCTCGCACGAAAATTGATCGCCGCCATGAGCAGCGGAGCTAGAAACTTTCGACGGCGAGCCGAAGATGACGAGGCTGAAGCCGAACTCGAAGCCAAACCCTCCACTAACGGAACCGCTGCATCGACTTCCACATCGAAATCCGCCACCAAATCTACCGAGGCGTCGAAGCCTAAGAAGCCGAGCCAGCAAGTGACGAAGCTTTTGAGTTTTGCGGAGGACGAGGACGTTGATGATGGTCCATTTTCACGGCCTTTTTCGAAGAAAACGACGTCTTCGCGGCCAGCGAAGCTGTCGTCGACGACGAAGCCTGGATCGGGGTCTGGGCACAAGATTACGTCTAATAAGAATCGGGTGAGGCCTTCGTCGAGTTCTTTGCCTTCAAATGTGCAGCCGCAGGCTGGGACGTATACGATTGAGGCGTTACGAGAGCTGCAGAAGAACACTAAAACCCTAGCCAGTTCTAGGCCTGCAGTGGTTGAGGAGAAATCTGAGCCTGTGGTTGTGTTGAAGGGGCTTTTGAAGCCTTTTAAGTCGGTTACAGATACTTTGAAGGAGGTGGATGAGCTGGAGGAGGAAGAGAATGGGGATAAAAGGGAGAGGAGTGGTGTTCAGGGTCGATTGAGTGCGTTGAGGATAGGGAAAGGTGAAGATGCTGCTGCTGGTTCTGCTATTCCTGATCAAGCTACTATTGAAATGATTAGGGCAAAAAGGGAAAGACTGAGGCAGTCTAGGGCTGCAGCTCCGGATTATATTGCCTTAGATGGTGGAAGTAATCATGGAGAGGCAGAGGGTTTGAGTGATGAGGAGCCTGAATTTCAAGGGAGAATTAAGATGTTAGGAGAAAAATCAGATAAAAAAGGTGTTTTTGAAGAGATTGAGGAAAGAGGAATTAGTCCGAGTTTTGGGAAAGATGATGATGGAAATGATGATGAGGATGATGAAGAGAAAATATGGGAGGAGGAGCAGTTCAGGAAAGGTTTGGGGAAGAGAATGGATGATGGGCCTCGTAGATTAGCTACTGGCAATATACCTCTTATAAATAATGCACCTCAGCAAAAGTTTGCTTATCCTGCTGCAGCTGGGTATTCTTCTGTTGCAAGTGTGCCAGTGGCTCCTAGCATTGGAGGGCAAATTGCTGCGTCTCACACAAGGGAAGTGCAACCAATCTCCCAACTAGCTGAGGGTGCTAGAAAAGCTTTGACAGACTATGTTGGGAGGCTTAACGTAAGTAATTTTGTTCTTAAAACATTTGCTTGACAGATCTTTATACCTTGCGCATCTAAAGTTTTCAGAGTGTGGACTCTGAGCATTGCAAGTTTTAGGGCTGTTTTTGCATCACATCCTTTTTTCTTTAATTGGTTTTGTCTTGGTATCATCTCTATTTTTACTTTATAATGGGTGCAAGAGTAACCTACCACCTCCTCTCCTCGTGCGCCCAAATGCAAGAATAATCTTTATGATGTTTTTATCTGTTTTCAAAATAAACCATATTCCAGTGCTTTTTACAATGGAAGTCGCGTTATTAAGTTTCGCTTGTACTAGATTTACCAAAGCATTTTCTCCTTTCCAGGACTCTTTTGGAAGAACTGTGATGTCTCTTGCAAAAACTGAGGAAAATCTATCCGCATCAATATTGAACGTCACAAATTTAGAAAAGTCACTTTCTGCCGCCGGTGAAAAGTTCATCTTTATGCAAAAGACTCGTGACTTTGTTTCTGTTATATGTGACTTTTTGCGGGTATGATCGTATCTATTTTTCCTCTTAGCTTTCTAGATTATTAAATTCTCTAATTAAGATAGCAACTAAATAATTTCTTTCTCCATCCCCAGTTATGTTGTTATTGTTTTATTCTGTTCGTATATTATTTATGGTTATTATACAATGGTTGCCCTTTTACATCCTTAAACTGTTTCTTTTTCTCTCTCATTTAACATTTTCATGTAATATCGCTTGAAATCTATTCTATTTTCCAGGCATATTGTTCTCAGGACTCTTGCTTCTTACAGAAACTGTTTTTCTAATGTGATGTGTAGTTACAAATATATGATTAAATAAGCAATTGATTGAGCAATTTACTTTTTTGTAGCTTGTATTTCTTATACTCGACTATAATCTTTTGCTCCGTTAACACTGATGTTATGTTTTGAAACTGAATATGGGAAATACATATTTATCCATTTTCTTTTTATTTTTCTTTTAGCATAAAGCCCCTTTCATTGAAGAACTAGAGGAAGAGATGCAGAAGATTCATGAGGAGCGAGCATCAGCCACTGTGGAACGTAGATCTGCTGATAATAATGATGAAATGATAGAGGTGGAAGCTGCTGTTAATGCAGCAATGACAATCTTGAACAAAAGCGGTCACCGTGCCTCCATGGTTGCCACCGCAACTGCAGCAGCAGCTGCAGCGGCTGCTGCTGTGAGAGAGCAAGGGAATTTGCCAGTAAAGTTCGATGAGTTTGGTAGGGATGAGAACCTCCAAAAACGTATGGATAGCTCAAGGCGAGCGGAGGTTCGAGCTAGAAGAAAAGCACGCACTAATTCTAAGAAAATATCTGCCGTGAATGTAGATGGACCTCATTGTACAGTAGAAGGAGAATCGAGCACTGATGAAAGTGACAGTGAGACTGCAGCATATGAATCAAATTCTGATCAGTTGCTACAGACTGCAGATCAAATTTTCAGTGATGCTGCTGACGACTACTCTCAACTTGCAGTGGTTAAAGAAACATTTGAAAAATGGAAGAAACTTTATTCATCAAGCTATCGAGACGCATACATGGCAGTCAGTGTCCCAGCTATCTTCTCTCCATATGTGAGGCTAGAACTCCTTAAATGGGATCCTCTTCACAAAAAAATTGACTTCGATAACATGAAATGGTACTCTAATTCTAGAACTAATGCAGTGTTTGTGCGCTCCACATTATCTAACTTTCTACTTTTAACTCTATGCACTAAATTATTTTCTGTTGTCAATGGTAGATCATAAAAATAGACTTCAAATTTGTTGAATAGCCACATTAAAACATGCTGGACTGGAAAATTTTGAAATTGAGTCCATTAATGTCAATCGGTTCTGATTCCTGTGATATTCTGTTAAACATGGATTTTACTAACACGGGGATGCATTTTTGTTATTGCAGGCACTCGCTGCTTTTTGATTATGGTCTGACGGACAATGAATTTAGTGCCGATGATGCTGATGCTAACTTGGTGCCACATCTAGTTGAAAAGGTTGCACTTCCTATTTTGCATCATCAGGTTGCCAATTGCTGGGATGTGCTCAGTACAACAGAGACTAAAAATGCAGTTTCTGCCACTAGCTTGATAGCCACTTACGATTTAGCTTCTAACGAAGCTTTTGGGGAACTCTTAGTTGTAGTCAGGAAGCGCCTAGCTGATGCAATTGCTGACCTTGTGGTAATTCATTATACTCCAATTTAATTTAGTGGTTGATAATATCAAGTACTTTTGCCGCAAGAATATATGGAAGAGTGTAGTTACTATTCTCTTTTTTTATTTCCTTGTTAGGTCCCAACCTGGAACCCGCTTGTATTAACAGCTGTATCAAATGCGTCAAGAGTCGCAGCATACCGGTTCGGTGTCTCTGTTCGATTGATGAGGAATATATGCTTGTGGAAAGACGTCCTCTCTATGAAAGCTCTTGAAAAACTTGCTCTTGACGAACTTTTAAGCGGAAAAGTTCTGCCTCATTTGCGGGCTATTAAATCAAATATTCATGATGCAATCATTAGAACAGAAAGGATCATATCATCTCTTTCTGGGGTTTGGGCAGGAGCAACTGCCACTCCCTTGCACAGGTATTTTTTAAAACTCAATACACGCTAACGCCACATACTTCTTTCATGTGTTGTTATACTCCCTATCAAGTTCCTTGTGCATTTTTAAATTTCTTCTGTATCCATACTCATTGTGCAGCGACAAACTGCGACTGCTGGTGGATTTTGTTCTATTGCTTGGTAAGACACTGGAAAAGCGAGAGTCCAGTGCCTCGGAGGATGAAACTAGTGGTCTTGCTCGTCGTGTCAAGACAATGTTGGTTGAACTAAATGAGTATGACGAGGCCAGGGCCATTTCAAAGGCATTCCGTCTCAAGGAGGCAATGTGAACAACATATATATGCAGTCCAGTCCAGCCATGAGACTCTCAGGATGCCTCGAATCGATACTCATCGCCTTTGCCTGGTTTAGTTTATATGTTAGTAGAGCCAAAAAAAAAGAGAGGAAGCTGTACATTCAACTTCAAAGGGAATTGAGTTGCTAGCCATGGATGGAACATAGCAGAGATTTCAAAGGTAACATTAACATGAAACTGAAGCAGACAATTTCTTTACATGTCCACAGATTTATCTCAAACTGGCTTCTTACGCCACTCAGACATGGAATGTCCGGCACATATTTTTACTAAAACCTATTTAGTGCTCTTCTTCTTCTCCAGGATCATCATAAACAGGCAACTCCCCAGGATTAGAAAACCTCAATACATACCTTCTTCATTTTCAGTTCGACAGGGTTGTGTTCTTGCTCCTGCCTGCAGCAGAGGATGGCTTACCGCCATACGACGCTGACCTCATCATTTGCACTGATGAAGAGCTCGAGTCGGCCTGGATTTTGATTTCAGTCAGAGCTCCATACATCTTTGATGCAGTTACAGGACCTGCAGAAACCCATCTTCTCACAGCCTGCACTCTGTGGCTCTCCCCTAAACACGATTCTTTCTTTGCACCATTTTCAGACTCAGCAGAATCCGAATCCTCTACAGAAATGTTCACATCCACCGTCGCCATTTCGCCATCATTCTCCTCCTCCTCCTCAGACTCTCCCCGATCCTCCTCCGCGGTGGCCGGTAACATGGGTGGTCCAGCAACAACTAAATGCGCTACGGGAGCTCGACAAAGCGGGCAATTCTTATGCGACCTGAACCACTGATCAATGCAAGGAACATGAAAAGCATGCGCACATTTGGGCAAAAGCCTCAAGCTCTCATCTTCCTCAAACTCACTCAAACATATCGAGCAATCACTCCCTTCAACCAACCCCTCATCCTTCCTGTACTTCACCACCATGATCGAGTCAACAACCGATTGCTGCAGTCCTTGAGTTCTGATGTACCAAATCGGGTGATCAACCGGATCATCATCATCCTCCTCCACTTGCAGGACCTGTTCCTCATCAATCACAACCTCCACCCTCTGGAACATGTTATGGAATCTGAGCCTAGCTTGCTCAATTTTCACACAGTAACAGCACAAAAACCACAGAGAGATAAACAGGAAGAGAGCTCCAGCTACAAGAAAACCCAAAACATGGAGATTCACAGAAAACCCAGATTTATGATGATGATGATCATCATCAGAAATGATGACTGCTACAGGAGGCCCAGCATAAACATCAAAATCTACTTGAAACTTTAACATCTTCATGAAGCTGATGGACAGACTGATCCTCCACAAGTTTCTGGACTATCAATCCTACTCTTCTTCTCCCTACCTAAACCACAACAATAAGCACAGTTCATGCCTTTCAAACAAACCCTAAACTGCTCAACATCTCAAACACCAAAGAGCTTCTTCTTCTTCATATACCTTGCTAGGAGCAACAAGATAGAAACTTTGATTGGGATCTGGAAAAATTAGGCAAGAGGGTCAACTGGGTGAGGCTCATTTTTTCCAACTCCAGGAATGTGCTGGGTAGTTTCTACTTTGAAGACGTGAACCAAGCCTTGGTGTCAAACTCCTATTAGCACACCCTCATTGCCTCATCAATAAATGAATGATAATCTTTTATCCAAGATGGGTTGTGCAATCTCAGCCGTTCGATCGGATGATCCGACGGTGGAGATGATTTATTAGTAAGAAGCATTATACCAAGTAGATTTTAGTAATTGAAAACTCTGGGAAACAATGGATAATAAGGAATACAGCACTGTCAAAACAACCTCCAAAATTTCTCACATTTTGCGTGTCCTTGAAGTAGGAATAAAGTACTCTGAATTCATGGATGCAGACATGGTATGCATTAGCATTGTCGGAGAGTTGAAGCAGTTGAGGTTTGGCTGCTTGCTCATTCAATCAAGGATTTGAGGTCCAGCCGAAATGAGGAGACTTTGGTTGCGTCCACAGCCATGATAATTCCCATTAGTCTGTAGTTCCTCAACTGCAATGGTAAATGGGAATGATATGAGAAAAAACTAGTCATTTGAGGTAACCAAGCTATTATTTTTGGATTGAGTCGGTGAGCAGGCCTCGGGGGGGACAGGAGGACCAGTGCGCAAGGTATATGTGAAAGACCATGAGGAGAGCTGAAAAGGAACACATAAATAAGCAGCAATGTAAATAACAAAAGAGCATGATCATTTGAAGGGATTGAAAAGTAAAATGCTGAGCGTATACCTTGAGAAAAATCTCTTCTTCTGGCTTGGCAAACACTATTCCTTCATTATTGCTACTGCTGGGCTTGTTGTCCTGAGAATATTTCTTGTCATGCAGTGAACGATACGAATGTGTAATGATTTATATATATAACTGTGATCTTGGTAACCTTGTAAACTCGTGTAACTATCAAATATGTCTTGAAGCGGAAGGAATTTCTTAAATATTCCGTCGGCTGCAAACAAGCTATGAAAGTCATGCATATAATGAAATGGGGCTACTGAAATGGAAGCTTTGATCCTTTATTAACGGAGCGACTACTGAAACAATATTTTCAACTGACCTCGTCTTCAGTGGCCCATGAAATTTCATCAAAGAGGCCATCATAGAGCGGTGGAAGCAACTGAGGCGGAAGATTAACGACACGCTGTGACACCAAAAGTCCTACACCATGCGCTTGTTCACTGATTAATCCTTTCAATTTTTTGCTAATGTCAGGTTTCCGACAGACATCTAACAAGTACTCTTTGATGTCCTTTATACTTGTATGATCCTGGATATGAACATTGAAGGGTATCAGAAACCAAACTGCATCACTCAATTAATTCACAACAGTGAAGGCTGTTGTTACTTGCCTTGTATCTTTCAAAGTTAAGAGCAGAGACAACAGCAAAAATTCCTTCATCTTCAGCACCCTCTACTTTAATGACAGTCCCTACTGTTGGTTGTGCTAATATCAAGTCTACGAAGCCACTCAGATCCCATTCTTTATCATCAAGGTATGTCTGAAGCAGCATTTTCACGCCATGGAAGTCATCCGGTTTTGGGTCAAAGAAAACAAAATCTGCTTGGACGTCGCCCTAAAACACATCGAGATTCCACAAGTCGGAATGGTAACCATGTATATTTTTTTTTTCAGTCGACTAAAACATGCGAGATAATTATTTTCGTAAACAACTTGGGCATACATATATATACTCACATCAGATTCATCACCGACAGATGACGTCGATAGCTCATTATCATCTTCTATGATCCCTTTCTTCACTCTCTTCCCTAAAGAAAACAAGCTTATTCAGAAGATTATCAGAACTTGCACATGACATGCGAGCATTTAAAGATAAAGGCACACAAATTAGTACCTTGTGGAGGAGGGGAGTCTTGAAATTCAGTTTTAGGCGCATAAAGTGAGGACAGTCTTGCAAGTGAACGGCCATATGAGGAAAACATACAGGGGTGGGTTTTTGGGCATGAGCTGCGCTTCCTGGGCATCGTTCCAACAACCGTAGAGTACAGCGACCACCTGTTAACAGAAAAAAGCTTCAACATATAAGAATTACAATCAATTGGCTGCCAAGCAATCGGCTTATGAAACTCAAACAAACATTATATGTATCTTGGTGGAACAATAATCACTCACAAAATAAAAATTAACCTTTTTTTTGAAGCGGGAGGATGGATGAACCCTAACAACACCAGGTGATAATTTTCGATTCAATTTTTCTTAAACTGATTTGCGCAGGCAACATTCAGGAGTCTTCTGGGCAAGCAAGCAATGAAGAATGCGGACTGGGCCGCTCTTGTCTTAAATAAGGACTGGGCTCGGCCCAATAGGAGACTGGAGAAAATCATGAGTCCAAGTTTGTGATATATATATATATAGATGATGATGACGACGACGACGTATTACACAGTATGCATGGCTGTATGGCATGTGTTATTATCTTGGTGGCTGGTTATTGTTGTCTCGGACCAACATGAGCGCCGTCGCTGTCGGGGATGATATCCATGGAAGGACGTTTAAGTCTTTGAAATATGTCGTCTAGTGATTCGGATGAGGCTCCTGAGGAATTGGTTTCTGTCAGGGGGATGAATTTCTTGGATTTGAAGCTGCCGAAGCCGGTTTTGACGGATGCCCAGGTTGAGGCCAGGCTGGAGGTAGGAGGAGACCTCACAGTGTCATCTGATTGAGGGTCCAGCAAAGAAACTTTGGCTGGTGAGATGCTTTTTTCCGTGGGTCTGGAAGAAGCTGATTGTCTTATCTGTTCTCTAATGGCTGCATATTTGTTGCTGATAGCTTCTCTGCTGTTCCCCAGCTTACTTGATGTCTCGTCTCGCCGCGGTCTGGATGGGATTTCTTTCATATTAACACCAGTTCCACCCTGGGAAATTTACCATTCGAATCAGAGATCGAAAAGTGAAACTTAACTGGAAAAGGAAATTCACCATCTAATGATGCTCAATGTTGAACTTATTTCATTGCTAAATGTTGAAGACTGCAGCAGGGTACTTACTTTAACACTGCTTCCCGCCTCCATATCCATATTATTGAAATTCCTCGCCAATGGAATAACATGTTCACCGACCTGGCGTCCTTCTTCCAGCCACATTCTTTCTGAGAATGAAGAAAAATAATAACAGCCCATCAGAATTACAGAAAGCACACGGCGCGCACACAGATTACAGATGCTAGACTGTGAAATTAAAATCAATCCTTTCACAGGTGTTAATAAAGATGTAAGAGGTGAGAGACTGAATTTGCCCGACTCTGTTGTTATACCTTTCTGTAAGATTATTAAACCTGATGGATCAAATCCATCTGAATCATCAACATCTGTTTGGAATTTGAATATATTCCAGTTCCCAAAATACTCAATCACACGGTCAAAAAAATTGCCTGCAACGAGTAATGTGTATATAACCATGATAAGTGGATATATTCTGTTGAATCCCGTCCCAAAGAATGGTACTGCTTGATCGATATTTCCCATGCGCTGCAACAGATTTAACAGTAGGGCTGACGTTAGAAACTTAGATCCCTCAATAAATAATTACACAATGTTGCAAAAATGCAAATGTTTTCCACCCTACCTTTTCGAAGATGGTGTGCTTCCCTTCAAGGCTTATGAGGTTCAAAAAGTTGTATGAAATTGGAGGTGCATATCTAGCAACCATCCTATTGGGACATCAAAATATAAGATGTGATTAGTGCGCTCAAATAGCATGACCAATGTTAAGTTTAAGCCAAATGCACTAAGTTGATGTGAGAACACATAAAGGCTAATTATAAATGACAAACTTACGAGCATATCATCAGTAAGCTAACAGAACTCGTTTGTCTTGGCGTCAATGAATAGAACACGAGCATCCCGATCTTGAATAAGGAATAATAGGTGCAGATGCACATGTACATCAGAGGCGTGAATGCCAAAACCTGACAACAGGTTAAGAAGTCAAATTTAGTAATCTTTTACTCTTCGTCTCTCCGAAGATGTTTTATTAGAAACTGGTAAAGGAGAGAAGAAAACAAATATACTGGAACTACACCCATAAACTAGATACGTGAAACACTTTTTACCGCCATTAAGAAATACACACATGTTTGCATAAAGATTACCTGCACCAAAACTTCTTGATTTTTCACATACTTTATAAGAACCGAAAAAAGGGACAAGTCAACTCCATTTGTGAGTAAGGTTGCTTCTGCCAAAAGAATTGCAGCTGACATACATCCTAACAGAATTGCCATGACTCTTTGAAGCTGTCTCTTTATGATGCATCTCCAGATAAATTCTGTAAAGAAGAATCTAATCAGGTTCTCAAAATTTTCTAAAAAACTAAATTTTTTTCAAAAACGAGGTATGTAATTTAATTTATCACACGTGCCATTGCATCCCAAGAATCATTGGGTTTTACAACTTGTACTGTTTATTCATTACATAATACTAACAAGGATAACAGTAAAAATTCATAACTTACCTATAGTGTCAAGAAAAGACGCCAATTTGCCAGTCCTAGCACTTATAAGAGTAGAAATGTATTTCCTGAAATGAAAAATGGATCTGTAAGTTAAAAAAAACAATCTGGCATACTAAAAATAAACAGGTGTCATATGTGATATAGACTTCCAGCTCCATGAATAGAGAGGATATAACTCAAAATACAACTTGCTTGAGAATAGTTCAGAAGCTAATAAATAAATAGAAAACATGAGTAGGAGCCAACCATCCAGTTGAGCTGCGACGTTCATAATTTCTGATAGTATCTTCCAGTTCAAGGGCTTCCTTAACACAAGTCATGTATTCACTGCAAGAAACACAATGAAAAAGATCTGAAGGTGATCAACAACTGCCAGAACACCAATTGATTCTTGATTTTGAAACAACCTACAACTATAAACGTAATTCACAATGAGCATGATAAGGAAGTAACATATGATTTTTTGCTTAAGATGTCGAATGACTACTTAATAAATCCAGTTAAAGCTATATTGCGTGTGCAAGTTGAAGCTAACTGATTGATTATTCATTATGTTTGGTAATACAAGTATTGACTGATTAAAACATACTAGAATTTAATGAGATAAATGATTTATAGATAGAAGAAAAGTTTACAAATAACATCTCTCGTTCCCCACCTTTTGCAGCGATAATACTCCTCCCGGGCCCTTCTAAGATGTCGTCTAAGTGTAGCCATGGATTTCTCGTCTGTATCGTAGTCCATGTCATTTTCACCCAATCGACCACCTTGTGGTTTGAATGATGGGTCCTCCCTGAACTGGACAGAGTATGTCAGGTAAAGAAAATGAATGTAAGGCAGTAAAAAGAAGTCATCAACCACACAACAGGAATTAGTACCATTCGTGCGAGCATATTATCAATGACATCCATATACGGCCTTAAAGGATCCCGTTTAGGCATCTGTTGTGAAGTTGCTTGAGCTACCTAGTCAGGGAAGCCATAGCTAGCATAAGTATTTGTGAGTTAAATCACAATTTTTTTTAATCATAATAAACTGAGTTAAATCACAATAATGCAGAATTAATTTGTGAGACAGCACACACTTATGACTGTGTTTCAACATTGCAGCAGATATCTAGTATGCAAATCAATTATATTTACCACAATCGCATTTGACAATTCTTGATGAGCGACATCAAGCTTCACCGCCATTTTGGCAATTTTATGGGATAAGACTTTTTGTCTTGTTGTCCAATCTGCATTTTTCCAGATGGTCCTAGGAATTTCACTCAGACCAAATCCAAGTAGAAATGCTCCCGTGACTAATCCAAAAGTGTTTGAACAAGCCATGGCCAAACCCAAGATGCCCCTAGTTCTGTGATAGCATAGTAAGCCCAAACAACAGAATATGGCATTAAAAACAGCAGTAATTGAATGAAAACACTTGATGCAGCGGTGTATTTACTAATATTCAGTCACGAGGTACATGGACACATATGAAATATAATACTTCATTTAGCAGATCAGTCCTTTCGACACAAATTACAAGTTGCACATCAAGAGTCAAAGACATTATCTAATAACTGATTGGAGTTACAGAGAATACAAAGGGTAAAAGGAATATAGAAAAGAGAGATAAATTAGGATGTCAAGGTGCACCCAACATTCAATTGTGGTGCATCTGACAAGCTCCTTGTATAAAAGGTGCAACTTGCCCAACTTATCTTTCCGTTTCTTTGTCACACTTATAATGTTCATCATCAAATCAAAAAAACATAACAAAAAAAAAGGTGCAATTTCATCAAGGACGTAGCAAAAGAGGTGGTTACCAGTATGCTTATTTTGTCACAGTTAGTAATGGAATTAGTGTTTCACTGAAAAAGTAACTAACACACTTTTGAAGATTGTATCATCTAACTTTAAAATAACCCATCCATGAATTATGGTACTAGTTGTCATGAAACCATTCTACAGGTGTGTCTGATTTAGAGTACTCACAAAATGAGCAATGCATAATGACAGGAATCCTATGAAAACTACGTTATAGGAGACAAACCTAATCTTATCCATCATAATAAGGAGGATAAGCCCAAATAAGCCCACTGCTCCAACAATCGAGTAGAAGACCAGATTCTCATGAACGCTAGTCTTAAGTCTCTCATTGAAGGTGAAGTCTCCAGCATCTTCATAGCCCTGAATAAGGGGTGCCACGGCCCTGCTTAGACATGTATGAAGTATTTTCAAAACACGAAAGACGCTACAATAGTTCATAGATTCCTCTATAAAAAGTAAAGACTAATGTTAAGTGGAAATACATATGATATATGACTCACAGGTTGTATGACTCGAAGGTCATAGTTAACAAAAAATAACGACTGTGCGGAAGCAGAGTTCTTCTTTGACTCTATATTTAATAACAATATTGAAGCTAATATTCAAGTGAGAATGAGACCGGAAGAGTGTTTTCCCAATCTACTCCATGTTCGTTCTGACTTACTGACTGCTGCAATTGACGCTATGCTATGGTTAATGCAGCATTCACAGACTGCTTCATCACTGAAACTCCATTCTTTCGTAACACTAAATATATGTAACTACAACCTAATCCCCTAATAATAACCTGGACTCTATACAATCTACACAAGAAAGAAAGCATGATGGTCTAATCAAGCCTCATGTGATTAGTTACCTTTGAACCTAGTGTCAGCAAAGCGGATTTAACAGTACAACACATCTATTTAATTAATCATGCTCAAATGGACTTTCTGGATGTAAAATCAGAAGTTTGTAATGACTATAGAACAGCGTACCAAGTCAATAAAAACATACTCCAGTATGACAAGCTCCAAAAGAATGATATGCCTCCTTTATCATGATCAATTAATGTCTGTGGAATCAAAAGAGTCAAATTTACATCAGTCTCAATCTGAAACAACCAGGCAACAATCAAACCACTCATTAATCTTTCAGCATGCTCCACTTAATATAGCTACACAACATTCTAACACACAAATGTATCTTAAATTCCTAAAGTCTATAAACATCTGATTTTCACCTCATGTGGCATGAAACACTCCACGGCTTACACCACCAGGCACCAATCATGAATCATCTAAACCAAATTTCATCATCCCATTACAGTACACTAATTAGTTCATCCATGCATATCCCTCCATTAACTTCCAAAAATTTCAAATAAAAGACAAATCAATAAATAAAAATCAAAGAGGAAAACTTACAGTCCAGATATCAGCCGGAACAAGGATGATGATGGAGAGAGAACAGAACCAGGCATATCCAACCGTAAACAGAACATACCGCGGCACATCAGGACCAGAAAAATATTTCAACGTCATAACGACCATCCCTAGCGTCAAGGGCAGCGAGATCAGATAAAACAACCACATCTCTCTTCCCTCCTCCAACTACCACGCAGATTACACAATCACTCAAAACTCCAGATCGACGAGTTTCCAAACAACAACAGGTAGCCCTAATTCATCAAACTAGTATCTTAACATCCCGATTCAGCTTCACCGCGTGAAATGCTCCTACCCGGCGACTTAAATCCGATCAAATCCGCCGAGTCGAAGCAACAGCGAGCAATGCGGCGATTCTCATTTTGAGGGATTTGAAGACTGAATGGTAACGTGGTGACGTGGGTTTCTTGCCGGAGAAGAAAGTTCTGCTATTAGCAACGATCTTCGTCGTCTTCAACTTTCTACCACCATCGCCTGCGGAAACGTGTCCGTTCAACTTTTGCTTTCTTCCAATGTTGTTCGGTCTGCTTCCATCCAGCTGATACTTCTAAATGGGCCTAAGCTAATGCTGGTCCACCGACCAGGCCCAATTAGGATCAATGGGCCCAATCAAAAGATTGAGAGCGTGACTTCTAAATGGGCCATGTACACTAACTACCAAGAAGCATATAAGCCCACTAATTCCTACGTGTCATAATCGTAATTTTTTTTTTTGGGTAATATTTTGAAAAACTTTCAATCGAGGAACGAGTGACAGTAGATTCTCCGGCGACGATTCGGGTTTCATCGGTAAGTTCTCGATCTTAAGCTCTTCATTATGCTACGGTTATCCAACTTATTTAAAACTTGTCGATTTTTAACGACTCATGAAAACGTATGTTGTGTCGATTTGGTTAGGGTTTTTGATGTTTAGGGTTTTCCTGAAATTCGTTGATTGTAACAAGCTTGAGTGATGCTATTTGGGATTTTATGAGGCAGATTGTAGATGCTGTAAATTATTAGTTTCGGGTTACATAGGCAAGAAAGTGAGGAGCACTAATACTTAAAATGTTCTTGAACTAAATTAGCCGACTTGACCATGAGAATAATGGACTATGTGGTAGTATGAATAAAAGAAAACTATGATGTTCTGAAACTAAATTAGCCGACTTGAATACTAGAGCAATGGGCTTCTGCTGAGGTACTAAATGTCGTTCCAGGCTTGTAGCAGCTTCCATCAGACAGAATTAGTGAATTACTTCCGAAAAGCCGCCATATTGAAATCTGGTCTACTCTATTGGGTATAATTGCTGTGAAATTAGTGAATTACTCTCTCTCTCTCTCTGTTGATTCCGTGTTTGGTTTGTTTGCTTTAGATTGGTTTAAATTATGTAAAATAGGAGTGACTTGAATAATTGTGTTTCATGTACTTCAGATTGGTTTGCTTGGTTGTTGGTATAAGATTTTGTTTCAAATTTACAAGAAGTCTGATTAGATTAATAAAGGTTCAACTTGTACCTGTTAAAGAAGCTGGTAGTGGTGGAGGATCATGGGAGCTTTGTTGTTATTGTTCTATAGGCGTTAGCATCTAGTATAAGGCCTCCATCTTGTGAGGCAAGACGCAAGAATACCTCATGTATAACCCGATCGGTATGAAAAAATAGGAGGATCTTCTTGGTGAATTAGATATATGTAATGGTGAATTGTTAGTATGTAAGGTTATATATAATGGTGACCTATTGTCATTTACCATTGCTGATATACAATAATCTTTTCTCACTATTAAGATGTTTCCTCGTTTTGTACTATGTATATGTAATTGTATTTCACTTAAAGTTCTGGGTAAGTTCAGTTTTCTTTCCTTTCAAAATCTGTGTAATTTGAATGTTGATTACTTGCATTTGTGTGAATCTGAACTGTTGTTTTAAGCTCCGATCGTTGAGCTCAATACATAGTGATTGCTGGATTGGAGTTTGTGTAGTTTTCAGAATTTATGATTTGATGAATTGTGTGTAATTTAGTTTGCAGTTTTTATAATTTTTGTAGGTTTTAATCTCTAGGGCACTGATTTGCAAGTAAGATTAACTGTAGTATGCTCAAGTGTATGTGTGTGTTTAATTTATTAGGGTTAGGGTTTACTTTCTATGTTTGGGACTTGGGAATTTGGGGATAATTTTGAAACTCATTTTACATTTAATTTTCTGATGTGTTTTCGACCATTGAAATCCCACTTATTTGAAGAAAAAAAGAAAATTGGACCAATTGAACCAACTGGTTCATCTTCATCAAACATGAACCAACCAACTGCTCCACTCCTCGTTCTGCATCTTCCGAAAAACTCGAAACCCTAAAATCAACCCGCGTTCTGAATTCGACCTTTGTTAATCGCTCTAGCTCATCTCCTCTGGATTTTTCAATCGCTTTCGGAGAAAAGGTAATACTGCTTGACGGGTCTCAGTTTGAGTAGCCTCTCGATTGAATGATAAAGTTTGAACTTCAACTAGGATTGAGGAATCATTTTCACTTTTCAGTAAGCGTCGGCTATATCACCGTCATATGTTCTGTGCTCTGGAATATATTATCTGTATGTATGCAAGTACGATGTTGGAACATGTTTCCTTGATTTTTCTGTTTGGTGGATTAGGTTCGTGTTTTTTCACAGGTCACATGATTATGTCACAGTGTTAGATTATTAGGGCATGTTTAGTTGCTTTCAGAATAAATAGTTTGCACAAGTACTGTGCTATTCGTTTTATGGATTAAATTCGGCTTTTCTATTTTGTTCTGATTGCGGATAGCAGCGTACATTAGTTTCTGTATTTTCACACTGTGAACCATGTTCAAATTGGACAGATGGAGAGACCTTGTACGTCTACGGATGTTGCCATATACATGCCTTCAGTTTGCATCAGATGCATAATGGAGACCTCTTTGAATTAGACTATCCTCGAAGCACGTTTAGTTACTTACGCGTTATAATATTCCTTCGTCCACTTGACTTCATGGCAGTACACAGAACATTATCATGTCCCAGGGTGTCAGTAGTTCAGCTCCTGAGCTCGCGCCATCTTCCTTCTCTGTGCATTCGGAGATGTACATATGTAGATGAGTATATGAAATGGAAGAGAGACTCATACTATGAAACAATTGATCACATTCACCGAAGTGTGGGACTAAGACCAGTTATCTCCCTTAAGAACTGCATAGTCCGGGGTTCTAATGGGTGCATTCCTGTTTCTGAAGTATCTAAAAGGGGGCTACAGTTAGAAGTGCCGATGAAAAGGGTTGCAAGTTTTTTGAGACATTACCCTTCTATATTTGAGGAGTTTGCTGGTGAGTATAACCATCCGTGGTTTAAGTTAACCCCAGAAGCTGTTGAATTAGATAAGGAAGAGGGTATTATTTATGAGGAATTGAAAAATGATTTTTCTCTGAGACTGCAAAAATTTATTCTAATGAGCAAGGATAAAGTGTTGCCATTAAAAATAATTAGGGGAATGCAGTGGTACTTGGGCATACCTGATATGTTGTTGGACAATATTGAAGAGAATCTGTCTGGAAACTTTAGGATTATAGAAATGGGTGATGGATTACAAGGGCTGACAGTTGACTGCAAAGATATGGTACTGTCCGCACTGCAGAAAAATGCCGTTAAGCGTGGTCTTTGTGAGCAATCGTTGGATGTGATCAAATTCCCATTTTACCCATCTAAAGGATTGAGGTTGAGGAGAAAAATCGCTAATTGGTTAGATGAATTCCAACAACTTCCTTACATATCTCCATACCAAGACTTCTCCAACTTGGATCCTAATAGTGATGTATCAGAAAAACGGATTGTGGGGGTTCTTCATGAGCTACTTAGCCTTTTTGTAGATCATTCAGCGCAAAGGAAGACACTTCTGTGCCTCAAAAAGTATTTGGGATTGCCACAAAAATTCCACAAGGTATTTGAGCGACATCCACATATTTTCTATTTATCTTTTAAGAACACTAGATGCACGGCAATACTGAAGGAGCCACATTGTGAAACATCAATCATACCTGAACATCCAATTTTGAAAGTGAGGCAAAAGTACATGAGTTTGATGAAGGAGTCTCATAGAATCCGTAAGAACTGGAGGATAAATGGAAAAGATATAGACATGAATGGCACGGAGAAAAATGATGGCAATGAAGCACATACATGTTCCATTTGACTATTCTGTGCGCTGGCAGATTAAATTGAAAAGTGCTAATGTAGGTTCCGAAAACTTATTGAAGCGTTATGGACCTCATTTCTTGTACCAAGTCTCTTTATGATGTGTTTTTTCACAGTTCACATGATTCTGTCGCAGTGTTAGATTATTAGAGCATGTTTAGTTGCTTTCAGAATAAATAGTTTGCACAAGTTCTGCGCTATTCGTTTTATGGATTAAATTCGGCTTTTCTATTTTGTTCTGATTGCGGATAGCAGTGTACATTTGTTTCTGTATTTTCACACTGTGAACCATGTTCAAATTGGACAGATGGAGAGACCTTGTACGTCTACGGATGTTGTCATATACATGACTTCAGTTTGCGATTTTTATAATGTTTGTAGATTTTAATTTCTATGGCACTGAGCTGCAAGTAAGATTTGCTGTAGTATGCTCAAGTGTATGTGTGTGTTCAATTGTATACTGTTAAATTTTGACTGAATTGAGATTCTATCTATTTTTGGTTTTCCATATGATTTAGTTGGCGAATCTTTTGTAATTTGACTGAATGATGTTCTTATAGGGTAAACGCCGGTAGCGGCGTTGGGTGAGTTATAGGAGGTGAAGATTACAAAAAGAGTGAAGAGGTGCATGATGGGTACAGCTCCGAGGCATCCGTTATTTTGCTTCAAATGGGAATGGGATGTGCCTCGAAATTCCAACGCGTGCACTTGGGAGATGCCTTGGCTGATCAAGTCCTTACAAACGATTGGGTCGGTTACTACTGGTTTATTTGATTCAGCAGCGAAGTCATCGTTTCCATTAGTGCAGTCCTTTGGACCTTTTCAGTTTAATGCTGGCTTGGGGACGGATAAGGAGGGTAGAATTAAAAGGAATAGTTTGACTCCTGAGGAGCAAGGTGACGCGGAGCAAAAAGCGTTTGCTTTAGCGTTGGCTAGTGGAAAGGAAGCTACTTTGTTGGAGTTTTATTCACCTAAATGTGCGCTTTGCAATTCCTTGTTGAATTTTACGCTGGAGGTGGAAAATAGAAATATGGAGTGGCTGAACATAGTGATGGCAGATGCAGAGAACGAAAAGTGGCTTCCTGAGGTAATTTTACTTTTTTTCAGTATTACATATGCCATTGGCTAGAAGGCTTCGACAAATGAATTAAATTTCAGCAATGTTTTCCGTGTTATAGGTATTATATATTTGACGCTCAATATAGGAAATGTAAGTGTTAAATAAGAAAAGTACAGCTTCTAATATGCAATTCTTTTTTCTGAAAAGATTTGAGTTTCATTAATGAATATTTATGATCTTTCTAAGTTGTTACCTGTAAATAATTGCAGATGTTACATTATGGTATCAAGTATGTTCCGTGCTTCGTGTTGCTGGACAAAAATGGTGTGGCACTGGCCAAGACTGGAGTTCCAAGCAGCCGACTCCATGTTATTGCAGGGATATCCCATCTTCTCAAAATTAAGCGCCCTTCCAAATACGAATTTCCCACATCAAACCATGGCCCTGATGGAGATAGAGGAGGTTGAGAAGATCTAAATTGCCTGCATTTGCGTTGTATCAGCATTGTGAAATTCTCGGACACCGCTCTGTCAGTTGTGGATCAAGTGGCCAGCCAACCTTCACTCCAAGAAATTTCAGCTTGAAATGCCTTGCTTGCCAAGTAGCAATTTCATGTCTTTGTACCCTAAACCCCTTGTTCCAAAAGTGACGTCAGCTATTTTCTTGCTCTTCATTGACGCTTCCCTGATGTTTCATTAATGTGTCTGAAACGCTGTCGTGCCCGTAGAGCTTGAACATTACTATTATTAATAGAAACCGTTTCAGTTCTACTCTCGTTTGAAGGTGTAATCTTGTATAAGAAACTTTTCTTCGGCACTGAGTTATGTAATTCGGTCCATCATGCCATGGGGTTTTCAGGTGCTTGACTCCATGCATGCCTGCATATTAAAGATGCATTTTGATTCTAAGAGTAGTCATTTAGATCTATGCATGACAACACGAGCCGTAAAAAAGCTAGTTATAACTTTGCGACAGAATCTCTATACACAATAACTGATACAATGCACCATACCAGTGTATAGTTATGTTGAATTTGCTCTTGTTGCAAACATTGACATAGATCGTGTCGCCTTTTCAGGCCTATAGGGGTGGTCCAGGAAATTGCTTATTGACAGTCAGCATCTTATTTGAGGAACATAGTCGCTTGTAGTGAGCTTCTCTTACCTGAAGGACAACAAAAGGTAGGCTCAGTATAAGATTTTTGAAAAAACATCTGTCCAAGTCTCACAACCTTGCAGCATTTGCATCAAACCAAACAAAAATTGAGAATTCGCATCACAGTTAACTCGACTGAGAATTCGCATCAAACCAAACATAAATTTTCTCTGTTGCTCATCGAGCAGCATCAGATGGGCAACAGAGAAAAACAGCATGCAACACATGAGATGAAAGTTGGAGAATAAAACAGTTTTTGACAAACCCCATAACTGAGCTAACACAGAAAATAATTAAATTGTAACACAGGTCGAACTGGTATGAGGAATTTATAAGCTATAAAATCGAATAAAAGTTAGAAGTGAGCAGTTGAATGAATTTAATAAGGCTTTTCCATTTGTAGCATATGACAGGAATATGGATTTATTCCACGGCAGCAAGCTAAGAAAATTATCACTAAAAAATAACCTAAGCTTTCTCACATTCATACACCTACAATCATGAATAATGACTAGGATGCCCGTTACTTTATCCAAGGAAACTGTAGATCAAGGTTTTTCAGTTCAAATTACACAAATGACTAACAATTCCATGGTAAAGGCTTTTCCCATGTTGGACAGTTGCGCCATCAAACATAACCGGCCACATATGAAATGGATGTTTCTATCTTAATGGTATGTAACAACTAACATGTGACTTAAAATCTAAAACTCTTTCCAGGTCTCCGGTGAGGTAGCCATCCAAGGTTAACTTGTGTTAAATAGCACGAGGGTAACAACTCAGCCTAACAAATCTTCCAGTTTATTAATCTCCCTGAGCTGAATTTATCTTAATGAAATAGTTCTCCAATTCAGTCACTAATTCAATGACTTTTTTGATATTTTCTGAAAACCATTTTCACTCGATCGAAAGCGTCAGGGGTGTGGTTGAGGGGTCATACATCCTTCTCGCAGCTTCTACAAATGTCTCGCATTTTTTTCTCCAAATGTTTCCATATATCTATCTGAACATTTACAGTAAAAAATCTCTATACTATGAGTAGCAGCAGGCCTTTTGACAAATTATGTTAGCTCACATTATAGTACTAATACAGAGTCATATATTTACTACATTCATAGACATAACCTGACCAGTAAGTTTTATTTCTAGCTCATCCTCTTGTTGTTCCATCCTAGTTCTATGTCTAACTTCCATCTTCCATGTTATGGCAAGGTGTTGAATACAGACTGAAAAGATTCCAGACATAAAGTTACTGTAAACATCTATAGAACATAATATTGTTGGTTTAAACATTGTAATGCGACAATTAACTGGATAGTTATAATAAATTCATTTATTCGTGTGAGCAACCTAAAACAGCAAATGCTTGTTGGGACTTGGGATTTGAATTTTATCATTGGGTTGTAACTAGAAGTTCAGGTTTCAGCAATTTGAAGATGCCCAGCATTATGATACGAACTAACCAATGAAGTAGTTCACAAGAAAGTAGATAATAACGATATTAGCAGCGTATAGTCCCATAGATTCCTTATGATTGTAACATAAATTTAAGTTGGTGCGGTGCTTTAAGGGCGTGTAACATCGAGAAGCATAGGTTAGGTATTCTCAAGAAGATTTAGCTTGCTAGAGACATTTATCAAATCAGTAACTATTTTTAGTGAAGACGGGGAGAAGATTATTCAGCTCTCTGCTTCCATTTAAAATGAAGAGAACAGCTGATCCTAGTATCAATTCTCTAAACCTGCTCCAACTATATTGCAGAAATACTAAAAGGAAGACAAAAAATCAAATAATATAATCAAGGGACAGTAAAAAAGGAAGGTCCACAATGAAGGCACTCCTGAGATACGCCTTCAGTGTGCACAAAGGGCACTCATAAACAATAACAAACACTCAGAAGTAAACCGCAACATAAAATGAAAGGTTAGATTATAACTCAAAGTACAGGCAAATATAGAGCATTTTGAACTATATAGGTAGAAACTATAACCACAAAACAAAACGCAAAGAGTATGCTTTATCAAATCAATGAGTACTCATGTATTATTATTACTCATTGCACATCTGAAGCTAATTACTCATCAAAAGGAGTTGCTAAAATTATTTGATCAGCTTTTACCTGAAATTTGATGGATGCAACATCCATTTCCCTTGAAAAGAAAATGTATGAGTATTTTCTTTCGAAGCTGCAGAGTATAGGGCCTTTCCTTCTTTGCAGATTATGACTTTGGTACTGGATGACTTAACATGGTTAATATTTCGAGCGTACACTGAGAAGAGTGATGACATATAGCTGTTCGGTCCAAACTTTGGTCATAGCATTGGTGAGACGGCTCGCTGGAAATAAATAATCAGTTAATTAATAAGCACCGTTTACAGAAATGCGAGAAGTGTAGAAAAAGGACTCAGTCCAGGGAAAGATGGGGTCAACAATACCTATTAAACACTACTATGTTGTATACATCAGGTCTTCTACACAATGTTAATCTCATCTGAATTATATGATTCACATCTTTCAGACTGTTATCCCGTAAAGCATTTCAGTTCAACAACGTGAGACCAATAGATGGAACCAAGATCAATACCGTTGATTGCATAGCTGCTAATGTGTCCGTGCACAATGGAATGTTTTGCTTGGATACGCAATGCAAGAAAGGATGCAAAAGTAACATCATCACACGCAGATGGCCTTTTGAAGGATTTCTTTGGAAACAGCCCCTGAGGGAATCCTTCCCTTGTGAAGATAACTCATTTGGTATAGCCAGTGTTTTATTCAACACAGAATATTGCCCGAGACTGATACATAATGTTTAATTAGGAACGATACTTGATGAAGAGATATTGCAACAGCTTTTGATTCTTCACGAAATTGAATAACTGGAAGCTGTAGCACTCCGGGACTCAATATTTAGTAACCAGATTTATCTTCAACCTGATAGATGAACAAACAGCCACATTTCAACACGCAAAACCTATATAAAATCAATTCTGCTCAAAGAAAGGGTTGTATTCTGCAGATATAAATTATACTCCACTGAATGCCAAGAGCCCAAAAAAGAAAAAACTTCGAATACATTACAATTGAAGCACAATTATATGAGCACATCCCCAGAACCAACATCACCACCAGCAGCAGCAGCAACAACAACAGCAAAATCACATTAAAATTTGCCACAAATGATAAACAAGTGCATACCTGTGAACTACAGCCATGACAACGCACCCTTCCTCCATCCCATTACAAACCCTTCACGCCTTCACTTCAATCTCCCTCTCTGGCGAATAATCGATGTTATTTCCAGCAGAGCCACTCCTCTTCTTCCACAACTATTCGGCGACGGCAACTACTGGATCCTCACTTCCCAGACTACTGATCAAATTTTCAACAACAACAACAAATCGCTCAAATGTGGGATGAAACGAAACCAAATTATCCACAAAACTAGTTACAATTCGCCATGAATAGTCAACTCAGACTCAACGATGCATGCCTCACAGTTTCACTTGAACTCGTTCGACTTCTAGGGTTTGGTTGGGGACTTGGCGAAACATCTATTTCCAATCAATGATATGCATCCTGCTAGAACTGACATGATTCCCCAAAAGTGCTACATTCGCAGAAACTCCATTAATAGCGACCCCAGCTGCTCTTTGACTCCATTGATGACGTCATCAGCAACCTCTGCAGCTCCGTTCCCCGCCAAGACTCGGTAAACGCTTTCCTCTTCTCTCAAATTCAACGTACACAAGTTGTGGCCCAACAACAAGTCAAGCCCATCAAAATTTACTGCTGCCGATGAAGAAGTTAAATCTGCCAGATCTCTACAAAGATATTAATTATTAAGTTTTATTTCAAATTGACATTATTCGCTATGTCACTTATATCTGACAATAGCAATTTATTATCTGGCATTATGAATGGCTTCCTCAACAATCCCGAACGGTTTCTGATTAAACCCTAAACCTCCCAAAGCTTCGATTTTTCCGATCAACTTCTCCGGCCAAATTCGAGCCGGGAAACATCATCGGAATCTTCAATTCAGGCGGTAATGGAGGCGATCCGAAAAGAAATTCTTCTCACTAAAGCTCGGAACCTATTGATTGCCAGACGTGCTTGCTTCTGCTCTGCTTCCGGTGGGAGCAGTGAACGTCGGAGATGGTTTTTTCCAGATGAGGAAAAGGGAGAGAGCTCGGTTTACAAGCACGCGTTGAAGTTTCAGAGACCGAGCGTTATGAAGTGGAGTAATAAGTTGGAGAAGCTGGAGAATCAGGTCAGTTTTATCGGGACTGTTTACTGGCCGATTCGGTTTTATGAGACGAAAAGTGGTCCTTATGGCGTTGGATTTTCAGCTAATACCTATCTTGATGTGAAAACGTCGCGTGATTCGAGCAGCAGCTTCAGGTGAGGGTTTGTATAATTTTTGTTTGCATTTTTTATGAAGGAAAGATTTTATTTTTCTGTAAATTTTCAGTGATCATCATACCTTTGATGCTGAGTAAATTTTTTGTTTAGGATGCTGCATTTCTGTGCAATTGTCAATGTTTGGGAATTTGTGTTTAGGCTGCAGCATTGTCATTTCATTTGTTAGTTGATTTGGGATGATATATGATTGTAACGTCTGAGTAGTGTTTTGTACTTGCGAACAGGATAAGACTGCAAATGTGGGGCGAAATGGCGAGGATGTGTTCGCAACATTTGAAACCGAAAGATATTATCTATGTCTCAGGTCAGCTAGAGCAATTTGTCGACAGAAACACTGTAAAACAATACAAGGTTTTTGTGTCTCACATCTTTTGTTCTTGAGGATTGTAGTTGTGTTTTGTTCTGAGCATTATATTTCTTTCATCAATCTTGATAGCTGAATATTATCTTTTAGCCGGGAGAAACATATCAACTTACTTGTCATGTAAAAGTAGATTGGATGTGATTTAAGCTCGAGGAGCTTCTTGTGTTTAATACGGCTGCTAATGCAGTTTCACTTGAATAGTTATAACTTCATATCGAGGAGTTATTTTTTAAATATTCTTTTCGCTGTGGTTGTCATATATACAATTTAATTATGTCATTCTGCTTTCTACAAGTTGGTTAACATATCAACTTACTTGTCATGTTAAAGTAGACTGGATGTTATTTAAGCTCAAGTAGCTTTCTGTGTTCGATATGGTTGCTGATGCAGCTTCACTCAGAATAGTAATACCTTGATACTGAGGAGTTGTTTTGAAGGAAAAAAATCCGCTGTGGTTAACCTTATATGTAATTTAATTCTTTGGCATTCTGTATTCTACACGTTGGTTGCGGTAATTGTGCTCGTACTTCTTTTGGTGCTAATGCTAATCAGGGTTCACTTTGTTTCATAATCTCCAGGTGATCGTAAAGGAGTTAAACTATGTTGCTAAGTGTGCTGAAATATCCGCATCTCCCAACAGTAATCAGTCAGAATGCAGAGGTATACGCTTAATTTCTATTGAGTCATCTGCAAGTACTTAACTTATAGATGGAGCTTACCCAAAACCGATTGTTAATTGGTTGGAACTTGTTTTCAACTCCCTTGTTTTTTATTCGTCGTTTGAATTGTGGAAAATTTAATGGAGAGAAAGCAAAATGGAAAATTTTGCATTGTTTTGTTTAAGTTTTACATGGTAAATTACACTCAACTTTATTTTTCTGTAAAATATTTCCATCCCTCAGTTTTTTGGGCATACAGGTAGTATGGGTATGCTCGACTTATGTTTTAATGTCTTTGACAGGTGAAACACCATTGGAAAAGCGCAAGAGTCGCCTTCATTTATGGCAATTGTTTTTCGCCAACCCTCAAGAATGGTGGGACAATAGGAAAACCAAGAAAAATCCCAATGCGCCAGATTTCAAACACAAGGATACTGGTGAAGCCCTATGGATAAATCCATATGATCCTCCATGGATTGCAACTCAGCTTCAGCTTCAAGATTCCAGAATGGCAGAATACAGTCACATTAGATCACGGTACTCAGATACTAGACCCGGCCTCTCTAAATGGGCACCAGATGACCTGGTTTAGTAGAAACATATACCAGAATCCTCATCACATCTTGATTAGCCGTGGCGCAGTTCTTGTCGAAGCATCTGCAGTATATAATTCATTGAACACAGCAATGGAAATTGCCTATAGCCATTTCTCTGCTGCCAGCAGTAATGGAAGCTGTAAAGATGGAAATTTCCATGATCAAATACCAGTTTTCAGTCCTTCTGCAAATGTTGCCAGCTTTGACAAAAACGAGATTGTAAATCCCGCAACAAGACAGGTCATACAGCACTATGCATACAATCTGAATTAGTTTAGAGAATTTCAGTGGTTGGGAGGACTAATTAAAACGGCGACGTATGAAAGAAATTATGGACCAGACCAGAAATGCAGGTTGTTGTGGTAGTGCCTAGTGGTACTGCTTGCAGCCCAAGCCCAATATATATATGGAGACCCAGTAATTTGTAAAGCCCTAGATCGAACTAGAACTGCTTGAGCGCGCCGGAGGCAGAAGAGGTACTGCGGTCGACAAGCATGAAGGTACGCCTGCTAATCGATGGTGTAAACCATTACGTTTGATTGTATTAAAATCCGTATGTATCGTTTTACAGTTCAACATCGCCAATCCGACTACCGGCTGCCAGAAGAAGCTGGAAATCGACGATGACCAGAAACTGTATGTTCGACCTTCTGCTGTTGCTGGTGTTGTAATATTCGTTGCTTTATTAGCATCATCAGTAGTAGGATGTATCTATATAGATTTAAAGATTGGTTTTGGAACGAAAATGCTTTATTCCATAATAGGAGGTATATGGATGAAACAACGAATCAGTAGCTGAATGGATAGGATCATGCATTTGGTGATTTTCATTTTGATCTAGTTTTTGCGTTTTGAAATTAGGTTTTCTTCTTCTAGTGGAACTATGACTAATGCTTTGTTATAACTTCAGTGCTTTGCTAAGTAAGTGTAGTTGATTTTTTTAATTATTTGACAATGCAGTCGAGCATTTTATGATAAGAGGATTTCACAGGAAGTCAGTGGTGATGCTCTGGGCGAGGTATGTGGCTGATATGCGTGGTTTTCTTTTTCTTGGAGGTTATGTGAGATTTTTTCTCTTCTTTTTATTTATTTTTCTTGTGCAGGAATTCAAGGGTTATGTGTTTAAGATTAAGGGAGGATGTGACAAGCAAGGATTCCCAATGAAGCAGGGAGTTTTGACTCCAGGCCGTGTTCGGCTTCTGCTCCATAGAGGTCCAATGCATGCCTTTTTAGCCATTTTTTCCAATGCAACTAGTATCATATTTTGGCATTTGCTCTAATTTATATTGCTTAGGAGGGTTCTGTGATGCATTTTTTTATATATCTGAATTAGGCACTCCTTGTTTCCGTGGATATGGAAGGAGAAATGGTGAGAGGAGAAGGAAGTCTGTCCGAGGATGCATTGTCAGTCAGGACTTGTCTGTTTTGAACTTGGTCATTGTTAAGAAGGGTGAGAATGATCTTCCTGGATTGACCGACACTGAGAAGCCCAGGATGAGAGGTCCCAAGAGAGCCTCCAAAATCAGGAAGCTGTTCAACCTCTCCAAGGAGGATGATGTCCGCAAGTATGTAAACACCTACCGTAGAACCTTCACCACCAAGGCTGGTATGTCTATTTAAACCTGAATCTCTCTTCACAACAAGACTTTCTGGTTTAATAACGATACAATGTCATTCCTCCCTTTTTCTCACAGGCAAGGAGGTGAGCAAGGCTCCCAAGATCCAGAGGCTGGTGACTCCTCTCACTCTGCAAAGGAAGAGAGGTAGAATTGCCGAGAAGAAGAAGAGAGTAGCCAAGGCCAAGTCTGAGGCTGCTGAGTACCAGAAACTCCTTGCCTCCAGGTTGAAGGAGCAGAGAGAGCGCCGCAGCGAGAGCTTGGCCAAGAAAAGGTCCCGTCTGTCCGCCGCCTCTAAGCCATCTCTTGCTGCCTGAAGATGTTATGGAATGATGTTTTGGTGAACTCCTGAAAGTAATTTTCATTCTCTTATGTATGCTGGGAAAACCTTTTGTGATTTTTGTGGCAGAATTTCATCTTTTTTTATTTGGATAAACTATAAATGTTAATTTAGTACAAATGGCCCAGTAAGTTACAACTAAGCTTCGATGAATGGGCTCAATAATCAAAAGGCCCAATTAGAGAGAACTGGCTGAGCCCAAAACAGCCTTAAACCTAAACTTGTTTCGTCGTCGGGTCGAGTTCGTCGGGTCGCCATTGACAGAGAAAGGAAGCTCTTGGTTTTTGCAGGGATAGTGAAAATGGGCGGCAGAGGGAGAGGGAACAGCCGTGCTCGTACGCAGCGTAAGCACTTCCGGCAGAGCAGGGAGAATGTCTGGAGGGATGACAGCAAACCCGAGAACAGAAACAATGGAAATGAAAGTGGCGAAAGCAACAACAAACCGTGGGCGCCGTTCGAAACTCAGAACTCAGCTTTCACTGAGTACTACAAGGTAATCTGATCAGATAAGCGTCACTCAACAATACGAAAACTTTTTTCTTCGATTAGGTTTAGGTTTGTGTGAGTTTTGGGGTTGTGTTGTGAAATTGTATTATGCAGCGGCCCATTTTAGGGTTTTGTAAATCTGGATCACGGTTGATTTATCTTGTTAAGGTTTCTATTATGTGTAATATGATTCATGGTATTTGGTTGCACGCTTTTCTGTAAAGTTTTGTATGGTTTTGTGGTCTGGCAGGAGCAAGGGACTGTTGCGCCAGAAGAGTGGGATACTTTCATGGAAGTTCTTCGTAAACCTTTGCCAGCTGCTTTTAGGGTGAATTCCAGGTAATCCATTCATCTTTGTTTCTGAGATTGTGTAGTAAGTAGTTTAAATTGAGACAATCCAAGTGATGCTGGAGTTATCTAGGTTTGAATTTCCAAATTGGACCACAAGCTTAAATCTGAAGTGCCTAGGTTAGTATTTGTGTAGACAATTAGTGATAGTTTATGCAGACAAACATAAAGGCCTGAACTGTACAGCATGTAAATAAAGAGAACTGATGCGTTTTGAGATGAATGCATGGTGACTGTTAGAGATCTGGTTATTGTATCAATTTATCATTCAGAAGAGTTAGGATGCCGAGGCGGGATGCCATCTGACATGAAAATTTATATTGTCTTCTATTCAGTGATTATATTGTTTGCTGCTAATTATTTTCTCGTGTATATAACATGCAGTAGCCCATTTTGTGAGGACCTCCGATCACAATTAGAGAACGACTTCATGAAATCTCTTGAGTTTGAGGTTAAACAATCTCTTCTCTTCATTTCATGTCTTTCCATTTACTTGTAGATAACTTAATATCCTTTTCCTACCATTGTAGGCCACTGATGACGATGAAAAAGACGCCATCAGACCCTTGCCCTGGTACCCTGAAAATCTTGCTTGGCATGCTAACTACTCCCGTATGCAGTTGAGGAAGAACAAAAGCCTGGAGAGGTGAATCCTGTGCATTAGTGCTTATACATTTCAACTGTACTACATTTCTTTTTGAGGTTGGAACTCAGAACAGTGATTTTACACTCTCAATGGGTGCTCTGTTTGCTACGGCATTTTGATTTTAGGTAAATTAATTTATTTTTCATCAGGTTTCATGAATTTCTGAAGCAAGAAAATGAAATTGGAAACATCACAAGACAGGAAGCTGTCAGCATGGTATGCCCTTTCAGCATCTTTTATTGTTCGTGAGGTGTTTGTGTTTGTATTCATTAATTCCGGTATTCGGTTTGTGGTTTAGGTCCCTCCTTTGTTTCTTGATGTACAATCAAACCATTTCATACTTGATAGTAAGTTCATCATCTTTGCTCAAAATTTTCAGTATACAATACTGTAAGGATATTCATCTTCGCTTAGTTAGATTCTGTATATTTCCTTTTGTGCAGTGTGCGCAGCACCTGGTTCAAAGACATTTCAGTTGCTTGAGATCATATACAGGTCAAGCTGTTCTGGAACATTACCTACCGGAATGGTGATTAAAATTTTCTTTACACTGTTAATGTAGTCTCCTTCAGTTATTTGGGATATTGTCTTGAAGATGGTTTATAAGTCAAATTGTTGGTTTGTGGAATATTGACGCTTCAGGTTGTGGCAAATGATGTTGATATTCAAAGAAGCAATCTTCTAATTCACCAAACAAAACGAATGTGCACTGCTAACTTGATTGTCACAAATCATGAAGCCCAACATTTCCCAGGCTGCCGACTGAGCAAAAAGAGATCTAATATATCTGACACAAAAGCTCATGAGGACTTGAATCTCAGTCAGCTTATGTTTGATCGTGTTTTATGTGATGTTCCATGTAGTGGCGATGGTACTCTTCGTAAAGCTCCTGACATCTGGAGAAAATGGTAATCCCAAGTGCATGCATGGATGATTCTCAGATTTAATCTTATCAATAGCAGTATTGATATTTATTGCTTAATGAACAGGAATTTCGGGATGGGCAATGGCTTCCATGGCCTGCAGTTAAAAATTGCTTTGCGAGGTACTGCCATATGTGCTTATGTACAGCTTGAGATAGGAATTAACAAACAAGCTTCAATTGTTTTCGACATTATTATGAAATCATCAATATACCCAATAATGCTGTTAGATTTTACATTGCCGAACTCTGTTGGGATCATAATGTTCCTTCTATTTTAAGCGAACTCTTTTTACTTGGTTGGAGTTACAATTAAGAATTAGAACACGAAATAAGATAAAGAAAAGGTTACATGTTTGCCCAGTTGCTAGTTTTAGCACTCTGTACATTTTCTCTGACAATACTTCCTGTAAATGACGTTGCAGTAACCATTAATAACTATGTAAGGGCATTACAGGACTATCTTTACTTAAAGAAGGTTCAAGGATGGTTTACTCAACCTGCTCAATGAATCCAATTGAGGATGAGGCTGTGGTTGCGGAGGTAACTTTTGAGATGCAATCTTTTTTGTACTCAGTTTGCAAACATAAATTGGCCTCATTGTGATTTTGTATTTTGGACATCTAATTTACTTTTTATCTGCAAAATTAGGTCTCAAAATTTTCAGCAATGCACATTTGACTCGTACATGATCCAATATACAAATTTTGAATTGTTTAAACGCCTATTTATTGATCATACCTTTTTGAATTCAGATTTTAAGAAGGTGCGAGGGCTCTGTTGAACTTGTTGATGTCAAGAATGAGCTTCCTCAACTTGTTCGTAGGCCTGGGTTAAAGAAGTGGAAGGTCAGAGATCAAGATAATGCAAATATATTTTGTATAAAAGCTGTTCAATTGTAGCATCTGATTATTAAATTCACATATATATAGCCTGGTTTTTTTTTTTTTTTTTTTTGAAGCACCTAGAATTTCTTTAAACAACTGATTATACGGTTTGGTATATGAAGCAAGATCTTACTGCGCATTTTGTAGTAGTTTTTGGTACACTTTTTGAGAAGGCAGGATTTAACAAGCTTTACTATACAGGTTTGTGACAAGGGCACTTGGTTTGAATCATATAAAGATGTACCAAAATCTCGGAGATTTGCAATAATTCCTAGCATGTTTCCGACTGGAAGGAACTTTCCTGACCCAACTGAAAATAAAGGTAATGAGGAGTTGGAAGTCATCGAGAATGTTGCGAAGAAACAACGAATTGATGAAGATAGTGCAACTTGTGCTGATGCAAAAGATGAAGAAGTGTCTGATCTGCCTCTTGAACGCTGCATCAGGATAGTGCCTCATGATCAGAATAGCGGAGCCTTTTTCATTGCTGTTCTTTATAAAGTTTCTCCACTGCCTGGTACTTCCATCAAATTACAATGGATAGCTTATTTTTCTTTTTCTCGTGCCCATGGAATGTTATTTCTCAAGCATGAGACCGAAAACAAAATTCAACCATATGAAGAACTGATATCATGTGGTTTTATTACTTTTAATGTTGACTGATAACGTTTTACAACTTTTTTGATTGCAGCCACTGCCATCCAAGAGAAACAAAATAACCGTCGCACTAACTCAGCCCAGGCTGATGGAGCATCAGAGGATTTGACGTCTGAAGCAAATGAAGAAGTGTTAGATGCCATTCCTGAAGATGATGCAGTTGAAAACTTACAAAAAGCTGTTGATGTTAAAGCACTCGGTAATGGTCTCAATGGTTCTGCTATTTCTCCTGGCGAGAATGAAACGGTAGCATCTGAAGCTACAGATAATGAGGAACAGATTGACTTGAAGCCTAAAGAGACAAAGAAAATACAGATGCAAGGCAAATGGAAAGGAATCGATCCTGTTGTGTTTTTCCAAGAAGAAGTGATATTAAATAAAATCAAAGACTTCTACGGCATTGATGATTCCTTCCCTTTCTCTGGCCACCTTATCACAAGAAACAATGACATGAATCATGTGAAGAGGATATACTATATATCTAAATCAGCGAAGGACGTGCTGGAACTGAATTTGGCAGTTGGACAGCAGCTTAAAATAGCATCAGTCGGCTTGAAGATGTTTGTAAGTATATTCCTTCTAACTTCTTTTCATCAGAAAATATTTATGTGAGAATTTTCAGTTGGATATATGCTTGCTTAGTTACTCAAAAGATAATTACACATGATTGTAACTATACATGTGTTTTCTGGTATGCGGTACCCTATTTCAGGAGCGACAGTCATCAAAGGAAGGTAGCGCTTCACAGTGTTCTTTCAGGATATCGTCAGAAGGACTGCCGTTGCTTATGCCACATATCACCAAACAGCTTCTATATGCTTCCAAAGCAGACTTCAAACATTTGCTGCAATACAAGTCTGTGAAATTTGCCGATTTTGTGGACTCTGGGTTCGGTGGGCAGGCATCTAAGTTACTGATGGGCTGTTGTGTCATAGTTTTGAAAACAGGTATGCAATCTTTAGATTTTTGAACCCTCGCCTGTCATCAGGCCACATTTACTCATCTCCATCTCTGATCTTTATCGCAGGTGATGAAGGATCTGACAAAAAGTCGCAAGAAATTGCCATAGGCTGCTGGAAAGGCAGGGGTAGCATAACTGTTATGGTTACAGCCATTGAGTGTCAGGAAATTCTCGAAAGGCTCGTCATCCGTGGAGATATAGAAAGCAGCTCTCCTCCTACTGAAGTGAACAAATCACCTGAGACCAATTCTCTCGAATCATCTATAGCAGAAGTAACCGAATTGGAAGGGAATGCTGAGTGAACTCCCATTCATCCTCCACAAATGTTACATCTCAGCTCTCTACGCTATTTTTTGAGGCACAATGGTGACACTTTTTTTTACTGATACAAGTAAAAAAGAATACACGGGAAGTTATTTTATAGCAAGCAGCTGCAGCTTTGAGATTTAAACATTCTCTTCTTTACACGTGAGATGGGCTTGTGAGAAAACGCCATAAGCAGGCAGGTTAAGTTCCGGTGATTAACAAAAAAACATCATGGTACAACAGATAAATATTTCATACAAATGAGCCGCAGGGGGCACCTGACGTCACTCGGTCTCCTCCACTGGAGTTTATTGCTTGGTTAGCTACATGAATGCTGAGTAAAAATCTCAGAGAGGCCCAGCTAGAGAAAACAGCCCCCCGTTCTTCCCAATCCTCCTCTTTCTAAGCCGTTCCGCAACGATGAACGCCAACTCTAGCGCCTGGGAGGCGTTGAGCCTCGGATCGCAGTGGGTGTGGTATCGAGAGCTCAGATCATCGAATGTCACCGTTTTCGATCCTCCGATGCACTCAGTAACATTCTGGCCAGTCATCTCCAGGTGAACTCCTCCAGGATGGCTTCCTTCTTTGTCATGCACATCAAAGAATGCACGCACCTCAGCCTGCAAAAAATTACCCAACATCATAACAGCCGAGGGAATAATGTTGGGAGCACGCCGGACATTCATGTGGGTAGTAAACTAAACTTTCAAGTTTCGGGTGAGCTACGTCACAACTAGGCCTAAAACACTTCACCTAACAACATGTCTGTCTCGCCATTTGGGAATATGTCACCTAATAAAATATCAACCCTACAAGTCGTCCTAGATGGTCATAGTTAAGCCAACCTAACTACATTGACAATAACTTGATGCTTGTAAAACATGAGTAAATTAGGAGATGGTTGGGAAAAAATGCGTACCAAGATGGCGTCAAAAGGGCGGGTTTTGAGACCGCATGGAGCTTTGATGGTGTTGCCGTGCATGGGGTCGCAAACCCATGTGACAATCTGCCCGGAGCCACGGACTGATCTGATTAAATGAGGGAGCTTGACTCGCATATTCTCAGCTCCCATTCTGACGATGATTGTGATTCTTCCAGGCTTGTTGGCCGGGTTCAGGATTTCAATGAGCTTCACGAGCTCATTGGGGTCCATCTTGTTGCTCACCTGCAGCGCGTCATTGTTCAGTACTCGTTCCGATAAATGTCTGAAATGTGAGTATAAGGGTATGGTACCTTAATGCCGAGAGGATTGGCAATTCCCCTGAGGAACTCGACGTGAGCGCCATCCAGCTGTCTTGTTCGCTCCCCAACCCAAACCATGTGAGCTGAACAATCGTAGTAGCGGTCAGAGGTTGAGTCCAGCCTAGTGAGCGCTTGCTCGTAAGGCAGAAGCAGGCACTCGTGGGAAGTCCAGAAATCGGTGGTTGTCATGATTGGATGATCAAGTGTGAGTCCTGCAGCAGCCATGAACCCCAGCGCCTCATCGACGCGGGAAGCCAACTCTTGGTACCTAACAAACCGATTTATTCAGAAATTAGATATCCAATTGAAGCCTCTTGAGGACTATAATAACAAAAGACCAAGGGAACAATCAATACCTTTCACTTTGCTCGCTGTCCTCGGCAAAGTCAAGATTCCACTGCGTCACCCGCTGCATTGCAGCATATCCTCCGGTAGCAAATGATCTGAGAAGATTCAATGTGGCAGCAGATTGGCAATATGCCCTGACCATCCTCTGAGGGTCTGGAATTCTGGACTTCTCGGTGAACTCATCTCCATTGATATTATCTCCCTTGTAACTCGGAAGCTTAACTCCATTCTTCTCCTCATAAGCATCCGATCTTGGCTTCGCAAATTGTCCTGCCATTCTCCCCACCTTCATTCACCAAACCCACACCACAAATCACTCAAATTGCACCCAACTTCATCACTCAGACTTCTAAAAACAGCTTCACAGTTACACTACCACCTCAAACTTTCTCAACAACAATTCGACAACCAAAACCTTAAAAGCTTAAAACTTTTCCAAATCTGGCAAAACCCATCTCCATTGCTTGAATCCAATCTACCCCAATCATCAAATTATAAGCATTTTCGGCAAAAATATGAAGAACCCATCAATGATTTCCATGTCTTTAACAACAACATAATCAATGCTAAGAAAAATGATATGAGATGATACCTTGATGACAGGCATTTGGCCACCAAACATGAGCACAGCCCCCATCTGCAGAATAACTCTAAAAGTATCCCTAATGTTATTAGCACTGAACTCTTTAAAGCTCTCAGCGCAGTCACCACCCTGCAAAAGGAACGCATTCCCCATCGCAGCCTCGCCCAGCCTCTCCTCCAAGTTCCTCGCTTCCCCGGCGAACACAATCGGAGGAAAGTCCTCGATCGTCTTCAGCACGGCATCAAGCTCAACCTGGTTAGGGTATTCAGGCAACTGCAATGCCTTCTTCGTCTTCCAGCTCTCCAAGCTCCATTTCCCAGAACTGGTTACAACGTTCTTGGCCTCCTTGGTAGACACCACGGCGGCTGCCGGAGACTTTCCCGGCTCGGCGGCTTGAACGGCCGTGATGGGTTTGTTAAAGGTGGAGAATTTGGCTGATTCAAGCTTGGATTTGAAGAGGGTCAATGGTGGGTTGTGGGATTTGAGTGACTGGGTCTGTGTTTGGAAGATGGCTTGTGAAGAAAGCGCCATTACTTCAAATTGGGATCTTGGAGAGAGAAAATCAAACCTAATCAAATCAGGGCTGAAGTGGTAAAGGAGATGCCTTTGAGTGTCTGGAGAAAGTTGAGACTTTTTTATAATGCGGTTTTGGAGGGGTTTGGTGGCCGTTGATGACTGAAAAAATCACAACATTTTGGGGTCCCAACAGTAGAGAACTCAAACCACAAGGATCAAAATGTATATAGAAAATCTCACCAACCAAAAGACAGCTTTTGTTCAGATTTAGTTTTATTACTTGTTAACTGCCATTCTACATAGGCTGCCTGATTCAGTTTATTATATCTTAGTGTCTTCAGTATGTATTTGGTGGAAGTGTGACATGTTGGGTTAGTTGTACGATGTCTTTATAAAGCATGCAATTAGGGCAACCAACCAAGCTTAAACTTAACCACAGTTGGTAGCTCGAGTTTGACTTATAAGGTTTCAACAAACCAAGCTTCATCAACCCCAAATGGAAGATAGATATCAAATTATGAAGTGGGGTTCTCACCAAGAAAATTTTAGGAAAGTGGAAATAGTCATTTGGTTGCCAATCCTAATAGATTTTTATCTGATGACCTAACCATTACTATAAATGAGTGATTCTTGAGTGACATATTAATAAAAGTGTACCCTAGAAATGTGAAGCGGACGAAGCGTGATTACTAAAACATAAAAAATAATCGGGGCGTTGCCCAGAACCCCACGAGCTAACCGGTTAGCTCGACCACCGTGCTAACTAATCCAAGCGCCTACTAATCGATAGTGCCTGTGATACCATTTAGAAAACAAACAGAACAAAAAGATTAGAGTTTTATTGATGCAAATGATGATCATACATAAGGCATAACACAGATATTTACAGGAAAATATATAACAGCAAAAGACTAAACTAGCCCTAGCCTAATTACTAAATAATGATTATCTAATAAAAAGAAACTAGATTAGCCTGAGTTATCCATGTAGAGTAACCAGAAGGAGCATGACTTGATTGGGATTCTGAGAACTGAGCAGCAAGTTCAGGATCAAGGGAGGTGAGGTGACCATGACTTAAGTTGTATGCATCTCTCTCATTCTTGGGGCACTTTTTTGCAGGTCAGAAACAGAGTGTTGTTGAGGCATTATCCATATCGGGTGAGACACCCCTTTTTCGTGAGCCGGATCAGTTTGGTAGAAGTGTCTTATAGTGTCATCTTCAAATTTGTAATACCCTACATCCACCGGACCGCTAGGCTGGTAGTATCCGTAATCATGACGGTCGTCCGTGAAGTAGATTGAATTAGCAACACAACTCCCATCAGCACGGATAGCCATAGATGAATTATCTCCCACAAAAAATGTATCACCATTCAGCATTTTTGAGTTCTCCGGGTAGATTAGCTCTCCTTTTTCTCCATGCAGTTTCAGTAAGAAGACTCTGAATCGAACAGTTGAATGGTCTCCGCAAAAGCAGCAATTCGTAAAACATCTTTGAACGAGAAACATGTCTGAGGAAGTTGACTCCACCAGATATATCTTATGGGGCCGTGTTCTTGGATTAGGGATTATGGTTTTTTGTAGGGGAGGACGAGCATGGACGTCAATCTTTTCAACCGTGAACATCTTGGTAACTGCATAAACTGTCCCTTGGTAGAATATAATGTCGGAGAAAAGAGAAGCAGGAAGTGTCTCAGCTAGTTGGGGAATGATAACCCAAGAATCTTCTCCCGATTTGATGGTGGCCAGCTCATACCTGCCTCGGTAAATAGCCACCGCCGTATAATTTTCCGGCGTTGAGTCCGGCGAGAGAACCAGTTTGTAGATCGGATGGTGAGGAACAGGAAGTTGAATTGTGAGAACCTCTCTGCCAAAAGGATATATCAATGTAATGGTGTGATCCCGATTCTGAGTGGCGATCCATCCATGAGAAGATCCGCAGTATCTTGTGCCGCTGAATGGAAGCCGGAGCTGGAGATTCGAGTAGAAGTTTCCGAGGCAAGAAAGGGCGTAGAGCTTTGGTGGGACGCGCTTCGCCCGGGCGTCTGGTGATGGGACCAAAAGCATCGGAAGAGAGTTATGGCCGCAGGGCTTGGGTAGCTGTTGGTACTCTGTTGATATGATATTCCATCCCTTGCAAACGGCACTGAATCTTACATGCTCCACAACCTCAGGCAATCTGTCCAGAATCAAGTGTCCGATATCTGATGGCATGTCGCCCCATAATGACACGGTTTGCAGCTCGGAGACCTGGTCGTGTATGCAAACACTGAAAAACGATCGTAAAAAATTCGTACAACATCGGATTCTGCTCATGTTCGCTTCTTCTTCACCGGCTTGCTGCTGATTCTCCGGTTGTTGGTGCTGCTGATTCTATTTTCCGGTTGCAACCCTAATTACCAAGACGATATTTATACGTGTTCTCCTATCAAATCTTAAACCCTAATTACCAAGACGATATTTATACGTGTTCTCCTATCAAATCTTAAGAAGCAGTTTTTGATAATTTTGAATTTATATATAAAAGAATAGATGGGCCGGATTAGACGGGCCTTTTATTTATTTATTTATGAATATAAAAATGCATCATTTTTATAATTATTAATTCAATTGTTCATAATTATCTAAATTTAATATTTTATTAATATATAAAATTCACGCACTTTGCATGTACACTTTTTATTGCGTTCAGCTCATACAACGACAAAAATATTCTTGAAAGACTTGATTTATTCTCTCGAACAATTAGCTCATGATTTATTTCATGCTTCTATATATGAATCGTAAGAGTTTGGGGAGGAGGGTGCATTAAATATTGATACATCACTTATTCGATTCTGTAAAGGTACATTCCTAAACCTCAAGCCTAAATCCTTTCAATTATTACATTATTTAACGATCACATTTTTGTTACAATGCAAGACAGCAAAACCTACAAATGGATACAAACATCTATGACGATTCATACCAGTCTTCTCAAATTATTTATACGAAAAAGCAGGCGTCAAAGAAAGATGTCGGATAGATTAACATTAGGATGATATGTTATATAACACTCTTATATGTTTGAGTATCACATATTTAATACGGCATTCAATCGAATGAATTGTTATTGCTTAAAATTTTATGAATTGGTATTGCTTAAAATTTTATGTCTTCATTTGATAAAGTTGCAATTTTCGAATATAAATTAGAAGTTTATCTTCATAACTTTTAATTCCAAAATACAAATGGCACAAAATCAATTAAATCTATCAATTAAACTGAAAGTCGCTCATGACAAATGCAGCTTTTGCTAAAACAGCCTTTAGAATGAACGGCTTTCATAAAATAGTGGATATTAAAAGTGAGACACTGATCAACAAGAGAATGAGTTCATTTGCATGGTATGCTATCTTGGAAGTATCCATATTGGAAGTTAAGCAATTCACCACCAAAAGGGTATAATAAGGTCACACTATATATACAACCACAATCTGTGTATGTTTTTTTAATTACTTATAAATTTAGAAACCTTTCTAATTATCATCGATGCAAAAACACACTTTCTAAAACCTCAATATATATTCTTTATATAATTTAATATGAGACAATTACAAATTAGAAATCGTCAAAAATCTCAATAAATTGAGTACATGCACATATGCTTTTTTAGGTCCATATTTTTTTGGATGAGGGTTTTATGTCATCTAAGTCTTATTTTATATGAAACGTTGGATGTTATCATCTTTATTAGTAAGCTTATGCCGTGTTTGACCACAGTTTATGTTCAACTTGAACACAGGTAGATTATCATTTGATATTTGTTCCATGAAAATGGACAGATACCGACACTCGTGCAGCCTTACCAATATAAACAAGCGACTCCAGGATTGATTAACCATCAAGTTTTAACAGAAGTCGAGCCATGGGATCTGTGGAAGGGCATGTAATCCCCATGATGCAGCTAGCAAAGCTACTCCACTCCACAGGCTTCCACATCACCTTCGTCAGCACTGAGTTCAACCATCGCCGGCTGGTCAGATCCAAAGGGCCGGATGCAGTCCAGGGGCCGAAGTCGGACAAGGATGCAACTCAAGACCCACCTGCCTTATGCAATGCCATTTTGAATAACTTGTTGGAGCCTTTCAAAGACCTGGTTTCTAATCAACTCGAGTCCTCTCCGGCCGCCTGTGACGTGCATTGTGGCTGATGGAGTCATGAGCTTTGGTATCAAGGCTGCTCAGGAACTCCGCATTCCTGAGTTCCAGCTTTGGACGGCTTCAGCTTGTGGGTTTATGGGATATTTGAGCTTTGGCGAGCTCGAGAATCGAGGAATCGTCCCATTCAAGGGGACGATCGGACATGATCTTCTAATTTTGTAGCTGTTACCTCTATATCATAAGTGTCACTTTGTTGTCTTATGAATTCTTGATCTTGAAACATGTAAATTTCCGAGTTATGCTTTGAATGTTACAAAAATGAGTTTCTTGTGGCTGAAGGTATTGTTTCCGATGAAATCTGGATCAGCCAATAGACTGGATCACAAGCATGCCTACTCAAAGACCTACCGAGCATCCTGCGAACAACAGATTCCGATGATGTTGTGTTCCATTACCTTAAAACTGAAGTCAGAAATTGCTTGGACGACGCTCCAACAATTCTGATCAACACATTCGATGACTTGGAGCACAAGGTACTAGAAGAGCTCAAGAAGCAACATCCACGCATTTACCAGATAGGTCCGCTTCTTCAGTTGTCCGATCGACTCGTTCCCGATAGTGACCTCAAGTCATTCAGCTCAAGTTTATGGACAGAGGACACGACATGCGTCGACTGGCTGAGCCGAAAAGCGCCTCGATCGGTGGTGTATGTCAACTATGGATCCGTCACAACCATGAGCCGCCAGCAGCTGATGGAATTCGCCTGGGGCTTGGCGAATAGCGAGCAGCCCTTTTTGTGGATCGTCAGGCCTGACATTTTGGGAGGCGATTCACCGGAGGTGGGGCCAGAGTTCTTCGATGAAATTAAGGATAGAGGGCTGGTGGTGAGCTGGTGTAGACAAGAGCTGGGGTTCTCACCGAGAAACTTTTAGGAAAGTGGAAATAGTCGAGGACCATGACTTATATAACATATTATAATATAATATCACTTTATAAAGAAAATTTTAATATTTTTTCACAAATAATATCATTTTTTTCCGCAAAAATGCACCATTAAAGAAAATGATCCTCATGAGGCGAGCTTGGAACCACGGTCCCTACATAATCAGACAAGTAAGTTCAAGATGAAGGGAGATCAGACTTAAGTTGTATGCCTTTCTCTCATTCTTGGGGCACTTTTTTGCAGGTCACAAATAGTGTGTTGTTGAGGCATTATCCATATCGGGAGAGGCACCCCTTTTTTGTGAGCCGGATTAGTTTGGTAGAAGTGTCTTATAGTGTCATCTTCAAAACTGTAATACCCTACATCCGGACCGCTAGGTTTGTATCCACAATCATGAAGGTCGTCCGTGAAGTAGATTGAATTAGCAACACAATTACCATCAGCACGGATAGCCATAGATGAATTATCTCCCACGAAAAATGTATCACCATTCAGCCTTTTTGAGCCCTGTTGATAGATTAGCTCTCCTCTGTCTTCATGCAGTTTCAGTTTGAAGACGTTGAATCCAACGGTTGCAAGGTCTCTGTAAAGAAAGTAGGAATCGCCAAAACATCTTTGAAGGAGAAACATGTCTGAGGAAGTTGACTCCGCCAGATACATCTTAAAGGACTGTGTTCTTCGATTTGAAGGGATTATGACTTTTAGCAGGGGAGGACGGGCATGGACGTCGATCTTCACAACCGCGAATATCTTGCTAACTGCGTAAACTGTCCCTTGGTAGAATATAATGTCGGTGAAAAGAGAAGCAGTGAGTGTCTCAGGTCGTGGAGGGATGTACACCCAAGAATTTTCTCCCGATTTGATGGTGGCCAGCTCTTTCTTGGGCTGGTAAATAGCCACCGCCGTGTAACTATCCGGCGCTGAGTCCGGCGAGAGAACGAGTTTGTAGATTTCCAGGCCATGCTTGAGAGCAGGAAGTTGAATTGTCAGAGCCTCTCTCCCAAAAGGATATATCAATGTAATGGTGTGATTCCGATTTTGAGTGGCGATCCATCCATGAGAAGATCCGCAGTATCTTTTGCGGCTGAATGGAAGCCGGAGCTGGAGATTCCAGTAGTGGTTTCCAAGGCAAGAAAGGGCGTAGAGCTTTGGTGGGACGCGCTTCGCCGGAGCATCAGGTGATGGGACTAAAAGCATTGGAAGAGAGTTATGGCCGCACGGCTTGTTTAGCTGTTGGTACTCTTTTGAGATGATATTCCATCCCTTGGAAACTGCACTGAATCTTACACGCTCGACGACCTCAGGCAATTTGTCTAGGATCAAGTGTCCCATATCCGAAGGCACGTCGCCCCATAATGACACCGGTTGCGGATCGCAGACCTGGGAAACACTGAAATCAAAACAAACCAGAAAACAATCATCCTGAAATAAACTCAGCAACACATATCATTCACTTGCCGTAGATTCAGATTCGAGTCGAGGAAGCTTATATCGTCTTCTTCTGCTCATATTCGCTTCCTCCGATTGTTGCTGCCGAACCCTAACTATCTTCTTTTTTCTTTCTTTTTCCTATTCACCCCAAACCCTAACTATCTGTTATCTGGCCGACAGTATTTATATTATACTACAAATCTTAAGGAATCAATTTTCTGTAATTTTGAATTTATTTATGAAACATTAGATGGGCCTGATTATATGGGCTGGTAAGTGGGCTGAGTATGATGATGTATTATGAATATAAAAATGAGAAATTTTTATAATTACTAATTCAATTGTTCATAGTTATATAAATTTTATATTACCTTTAATATTTAAAATCCTGCCACTCGTACACTCTTTTTATTGGGTTTAATATTCTTGAAACTCGATTTCTTTTCCGGAACAACTAGTTCATGATTTACACTCTTTAATAAATTAAATATTTTTGAAACCTCTATGAGATTCACATCAGCCTTCTCAGATTACGCAGGTTGAGACTCAACATGAGGCTGCCCCGAGAAAGAGCATGCGTCAAAGAAAAATGTCGGATAGATTATATGTCGTATAACATGCTTATATGTTTGATTATCACATGTTTAATATGGTATCCTCTTGAATGAATTATTATTGCTTTAAATTTTATATCTTCATTTGATAAAGTTGCAACTTTTGAATTCAAATTAGAAATTTATCTTCATAACTTTCGATTCCAAAATATAAATGCCACAAACTCAATAAAATATGTCAATTAATCTGAAAGTCGTTCATACCAAATATGACTTTTGCTGAAAATCAGTTTTTGGATGAATAGCTTTCATAAAAACTCAACTTCAAGCCACTAAGTTCTGATAAACTGACCTCGGTGTTCATGTATGCTCTTTAGGTCTTTCAAGCCTGTTTGAAGATAGCCTTTCTCTATGTAATTATCATGATCAAAAAGTCTTGTTTATACGGAAATGTTAGATGTTATCATCTTTGTTACTAAGCTTGTGCCGTGTTTGAACGTCCCTCAAAATGCCTATACTCAATTTCAATGTTTCTACTTTTCAACATTTGATTTTTTTGTTTGAAATCTTTCGTGATTCGACGCCGTTTATGTTCAACTTAGAACACAGGTAGATTATCATTTGATATTTGGTTCCATGAAATGGACGGTGCAGCCTTGCCAATATAAACAAGAGACTCGTGGATTGATTAACCATCGAGTTTTAACAGAACACAAGACATGGGGGGATCTGTTGAACTCCGGCGGCTGCACGCGGTCTGCGTGCCATTTCCCGCACAAGGGCATGTAATCCCCATGATGCAGCTAGCAAAGCTACTCCACTCCACAGGCTTCCACGTCACCTTCGTCAACACCGAGTTCAACCATCGCCGCCTGGTCAGATCCAAAGGGGCCGATGCAGTCGAGGGGCTTCCGTCTTTCCGGTTCGAGACCGTTGCCGATGGGCTGCCGGCGTCGGACAAGGATGCAACTCAAGACCCACCTGCCTTATGCAATGCCATTTTGAATAACTTGTTGGAGCCTTTCAAGGAGCTGGTTTCTAGCCTCAACTCGAGTCCTCTCCTGCCGCCTGTGACGTGCATTGTGGCTGATGGCGTCATGAGCTTCGGTATCAAGGCTGCTCAGGAACTCCGCATTCCTGAGTTCCAGCTTTGGACCGCTTCAGCTTGTGGGTTTATGGGATATTTGAGCTTTGGCGAGCTCGAGAATCGAGGAATCGTCCCATTCAAAGGTATTAATCATTTAGAGGCTAAAACAAAATTTCATCCCACTTTTGACATTATCCGATATGGTATTTTTTATAAGACCGATCTTCGGTTATGTTTTTTAATCGGAACGGTCTTGTTATAATCGGTATGTTTTGTTTTTTAATTAAGACCCGATTGATTAATCAGACCTGTCTTGTTAAGACCGGTCTGACATGCAACCGTAATTTGACTGAATCGATGCACATTGGTTGTTTTCCAATAAAACCGGTCTTACTTGAAAACATAGTAGACCAGTTATATCAAGACTGTTTTCATTAGAAAACATAACAGACCGATCTTGTTATGACCAGTCTTATAAAAATTGGATAAATTGAAACGTTTTTTTTAAATAGGGCAAATTTGAATCTCATTTTGGCGATAGAACAGTTCTAAAAAAATTTCCAATTAGCTTAACTTGTTGTCCTACGATTTCTTGATCTTGAAACATGTAAATTTCTATGCTTTGAATGTTACAAAAAGAGTTTCTTGTGGCAGAAGGTACTGTTTCGGAAGAAATCCTGGATCAGCCAATAGACTGGATCACAAGCATGCCCAACATTCGACTCAAAGACCTACCGAGCATCCTGCGAACAACAGATCCGGAGGATGTTATGTTCCATTACCTTAAAACTGAAGTCAGAAATTGCTTGGACGACGCTCCAGCAATTTTGATCAACACATGCGATGACTTGGAGCACAAGGTACTAGAAGAGCTCAAGAAGCAACATCCACGCATTTACCAGATAGGTCCGCTTCTTCAGTTGTCCGATCGACTCGTTCCCGATAGTGACCTCAAGTCATTCAGCTCAAGTTTATGGACAGAGGACACGACATGCCTCGACTGGCTGAGCAGAAAAGAGCCTCGATCGGTGGTGTATGTCAACTATGGATCTGTTACAACCATGAGCCGCCGGCAGCTGACGGAATTTGCATGGGGCTTGGCGGATAGCGAGCAGCCCTTCTTGTGGATCGTCAGGCCTGACATTTTAGGAGGCGATTCAGCGGAGCTGGGGCCTGAGTTCTTCGATGAAATTAAGGATAGAGGACTGGTGGTGAGCTGGTGTAGACAAGAGCAAGTTCTTAGCCACCCGTCAGTTGGTGCATTTTTGACACACTGTGGTTGGAACTCTATGCTGGAAAGTATCTCTGCCGGAGTACCGATGATATGCTGGCCGAATTACTCCGAACAGCATACAAATTCTCGGTACGCCTGTGCCGATTGGGCTATCGGTTTGGAACTCCGGTCCGACGCGGATCGCGGTGAGATTGAAGATGTAATCAAGGAGATGATGGAAGGAGAGAAAGGCAAGGAGTTGAAGCAAAATGCTGAAGAATGGAAGAAGAAAGCTCAGGCTGCAACTCACGTTGGAGGGTCATCTTATATTGATTTTCAGAAGTTCATCACTCAAATCCTTCACTCTAAAGATGAAAGCCATGAACCGCCATAACACCTTTCAAGGAGAAATAAGTCGGAAGAAGAAGCTGACTCTACCAGGTATGTTTTATGAATCTGAAGTGTCTCAGGACATATGAGTTTTAATATCGGAGGACGAGCTTGAAAGTCCATCTTCAAAACCATGCAAAACGAGCTTATTGCATAAACTTCCCCTTGACAGAATATCATGTCGCTGAAGAGATAAGGTGAGATTATGTGAGATTCATGAAGAATGTACTCTTAGATCATATAATCAGAAAGCGGAAACGAATTTAATAGATCAAACTCATACGACGTTAATTAGCATATCTGATTACTGCAAAATAAAATATACGTGAATCTATTAATTAGCCTGGGTTATATGTCTCTTGGGTCAGTTTCTTTGACAGTAAGAAACTGGAGAACGATACGATAGACCGGAGACCATAATCCATATTTATATCTTCTACACGAGAAGATATAATTGAGATAATTATGGATACCGTATCCCAAATATTTCCATAATTATCTTTAAGTATCAACACAATATATTTCACGACTAAAATTATACCTAATAAGCTTCCAAAAGGATAATTATGGGTCGGGTCAGGGTTTTGCCATAATTGGTAGAGCTTCCCGACAAATTCTTCTTGATATTGGCTCCAATACCAAATATTAGCTTAACCCATTGAATCAAACACAAAAGAACAAGTACCACAATACTGAAACTACACAAATGTCAAGTTACTGCCTTTTGTTTCTTTAATACATCATCTTAAATACAACTATTAGATAAGACAAACAAACAATTCAGTAACTGTCAAACACCATAACCACCCTAAACTACTTTAACGAACTGCATAATTAATCATTACATCAAGTCGAATTATTCTCACAGAATCAAGTGTCCGATATTCGATGGCATGTCGCCCCATAATTATACGGTTTGCAGACCCGGTCCTGCATGGAAACATTGAAATCTAAACAAATCAGAAAATAATCATCCTAAAAAGACTCGTAGCAGGTATCATTGACTTGCCGTAGATTCAGATTCTAGTCGAGAAAGCTTATATCATCTTATGCTCATATTCGCTTTTTCAACTTCTTCAACAGCTTGTTGCTGCTGATTGTCCGGACGTTGTTGCTGAACCATAGCTATCTCTTCTCTCCCACCAACGTAATATTTATACATGTGTTTATGGCGAGTATATTTATTTATGGGCCGACTATATTTATTTCTTTATGAATATAAAAATGTGAAAGGAAAAATGGAAATTTGATTTTTTCGTTTTAAATTTCACTAACGGTTTCTTTGGAGTCCTTGGCCGGAGAAAATGGTGATTGTTCAGGCAGGGAAGCTGGATGTCGGCCTATATGCCGCTCGGGTCTTTAGGACCGTTGACCTCTTTGAGAAGTTGGAGCAGATTGGAGAAGGAATGTTTGAGTGAGTGTGCATTTCTATTTTTTGTTTGATCGGTGTGAAGCAAAATATTCTTTTAGGGTTTTAGCCTTTCTACTTCGTTTGCTGTTAGAAATCTTTTTTGTCCATTGATCGTCGTGGTGAAATATGAAATGTGAAGTTTCTTTTTATATGTAGGTAGCGAGTTGGTTTTTGAATGTCAATGGTTTTCTTTGAATCTTTTTTGCCCTAATTGGTAGAGCTTCCCGTTATGTTCTGTGTTATTGGCTCTGATACCAAATGTTAACATAATCCAATAAATCAAATACAAAAGAACAAGTACCATTATACTAAAACTACACAAAGTCTCTGATAATGTCAAGTTCCTGCCTTTTGTTTATTTGATATACCATGCGTGTATTTCTTGATTTTAGATCATTCCAGAGCATAAATAAGGTTTCCACATTTGCAGGCAAGTTTTCGAGGCTAGGGAAATCAGTATAGGGGAAATAGTTGCCTGAAAGAGGCTGCGGACGGACAAAACAGAAGGGGTCGGTTATATATTTATTTCAGTTAGCGGTCAAGTTAGTTATATTGCCTTAGTTGTTTTCATAGTACTTGTTGAATGCTTGTTTTATGCAGATCCCTTCAATTGACATCCGTGAAATAAAGATATTGATGAAGCTTAATCATCCTAATATCACCAAGCTGAAAGGGATCGTTTTGTCCAAAAGTAATTGTAATTTATTTTGCCGAAACATGACTTCTGTTATGATTTAAGCGTGGTGATGAATAATTGTGGTTTTCGGCATCATGGGTGTACTTGTTAAGTATCGCCGCCTACAAAATCACTCACATAATAATATAAGAGGAGAAACTCACTCAAATAGGAATCACTCCCACGTCTATCTTACTCACTCTTATTCAACTCAAGTGCATAACACTCTTAAGACTCACTCATATTTATACTAGAGCTCCTCCCAAATGGAGGGGTTTAGATAATTTTGATCCAATGGCTATAATTAGCCTCTCTAGAAAATTCTATTCAATTCTCTACTCTTTCGTATTCTTCATACATTTCTAGAATAATCTTCTTCATGAATTGAACTTCTTCTCCTTTGATCATCTTCTTACTTTAGATAATTAGGCATTAAAAATTTAATAGTACTCTTGTCGGCCAATCATCTTCTTACTTTAGATAATTAGACATTAAAAACTTAATAGTACTCTTGTCGTGAGGATGGCGGACAAGTGAACGCAGGTTTAGTGAAGTTGTGTCATAAAAGTTAACTTAGATGAAACATACTGCTTCTTTCTTGTTATGATAACTTGATTTATTCCCTGTGCCCCTAAGCTGTTCCATATGAAATTGGCTACTGGAACTTCAAAGAAAAATCTGGTTTGCTGAACATCATTAGATTTTTAAATGATATGATTTGTTGTCCACATTGTATTACACATGTGAACGAATATGGAGGCAGTGTTTACTTAGTTTTTGAGTATATGAATCATGATTTGGCTGGTCTTTCTAGACGGCTGGAGCTGTGATTCACTGTTCCTCAAATCAAGGTAAATTCATCATAGAATGTTGTATAATTGTTTGAATGTTGGTTTTTTAGCTCATAAGCATGTCATTCTAAATTGAAGACTCTTTCCAGTGTTATATGAAGCAGCTGTTGACTGGGCTCCGGCATTGCCATCTTAATCACGTTCTTCATGGTATTTACATGAATGAGTTACTGAAGAGCTAAGAAGATGAAGATAACAAGGGGTAAGTTAGATCATAGTCACCCGAAAGGACTACTCAACTAAATTTTGGAATGGCCAAACTCTTGATTTCATGACTTTTGTATTGATCTGTTATGTGATGCTTTTGACACTTGAGAACCAAATCCTACATTTCTATTTCTCTTCTCCGGTTTGGCTAAACTACGTTACAAGGTATTTCATGCATTGAGAGGAGGTCTGAAATGAGTGTTCTGTTGATTTGGTAGGGACTAATGTGACCCCTTGGAAGAGAAGGAGGTGGAAGAACTACCACTGGATCTCCTCGTGCATTGGGAGGTCTGAATAGGCTGCTCTATTGAGGTTGAGCAGTTAGAAGAACTGATAAAATCTCATATGTTTAATCGTCTTCCTTGAGATGGATATGACCAGCTATAGTAACCCCAAGCTTGGCTACTTCTGTTTCTCTCATTTGGATTTCTGACTAGGTAGTATAAGTTGTAACTATTCAGGCCGCCTCGGCTAGAATTGTTGTAGCCGTGACCTGTGCCAGGCATGACAGGCCGATAGGCATACATGGGATGAATTTGAGCCATCCAATGAGGAACAGGAGAAGGACCAGGTGGGGCGGGAGGAGAAGGAGGAAGCGGTGGCAGTTGAAGGAGGCCGGTTTGTTTGTGGCGGATGCTGTGTCTTGAGCCTCTTTGCCATCATGTCTTCATGTTGTCTTTGCAGTTGCCTTTTTTTTATCAATTCTGAACGCATGTGAAGACTCATATCGAGGTAGGCTGTTGAATTCAATTGAATTCAACAGCCTACCTCGATATGAGTCTTCACATGCGTTCAGAATTGATAAAAAAAAAGCAGCTGCAATGACAACATGATGGCAAAGAGGCTCAAGACACAGCATCCGCCACAAACAAACCGGCCTCCTTCAACTGCCATCGCTTCCTCCTTCTCCTCCCGTCCCACCTGGTCCTTCTCCTGTTCCCCATTGGATGGCTCAAATTCATCCCATGTATGCCCATCGGTCTGTCATGCCTGGTACAACTCACAGCTACAACAATCCTAGCAGAGGCGGCCGAATAGTTACAACTTCTACTACCCATTCAGAAACCCAAATGAGAAAAACACAAGTAGCCAAGCTCGGAGGTTACTACAGTTGGTCATATTCACCCCCAAGGAAGACGATTAGACATAGAAGATTTTGTGCCAGCTACTCCAACTGCTCAACTTCAATAGAGCAGACCTCTCAATGCAAGAGGATATCCAGTGCCACTTCTTCCACCTCCTTCTCGTCCAAGGGGTCACATTAGTCCCTATCCAGTTGACTCCCCTAATGATCAACAGAGCACCCATTTCAGACCTCCTCTCAATGCATGAAATACCTTGTAATGTAGTTTCGCCTAGCCTTAGAAAGTTAGGATTTGGTTCTCAAGTGTCAAAAGCATCACATAACAGATCACTACTAAAGTCATTAAATCAAGAGTTTGGCCATTCAAAAATTTGGTTTAGTAGTCCTTTGGGGTGATTATGATTTGACTCGACCCTTGTTATCTTCATCTTCTGCTTAGCTCTGGTAACTTATTCCTGTAAATACCATGTTGGAAATTTTCAATGTGATCACTGGACGGAGTCCAGGGATGTCAAAGGCTATAAAAATGTATAAAATTATGACTTTTGTACCGGGTGTCTTCCTTGAATCTAACTTCTGGGTAAATACACAGACAGCATCTAGCATGAGCAGCCTCCGGCTTGCTGTTCTGTTTGCGATGAATTAGCAGAGGGCTTCAGGTTCACGTCGACCATATCTTCTTGTTTTGTGGAGGACAGGGTCTCCATTCCAGGTAAAGCAGAAGCAATCTTGCGAAACAGAGGCTGTATGGTGTACTTAAGAATTAAAACAATTACTTAAACATATTTCTGATGGGGTTCTTCGCCTTACCTTGATATTGAATCCTGCTTTAGCGCTAGTCTCTATAAACATCACTCCAGCTTCCTTGGCCTTGCCGTCTCCTTCCTCTATGGATACTTGCCTGTTTTCACCAAAATGCATTTCTCAGACACTAATGTTCGAAACTAGAACTCAAAATCTTTTTTCTTGTTTATACGAAAATTAAGGTCAGCCAAATTTATTAAGCAAACTCATCGGCTACTTAAAAAGTTCAGGAGATAAACAGTGAATATTTCCTAAAAGTCGAGTTCTGACCTTTTGTCAACAAGGTCAGTTTTATTTCCTACAAGAACGATGATGACATCTCCCCCTCGTTCAGTACGAACTTCCTCAATCCACTTACTTGTGCTCAGAAATGACTGCCTATCTGCAAATATAAATAGTTAAGCAGTTGTATTCACCCGGTTCTTACCACAAAACCATAAAGCTAGTTTGTATCGTTGAAAAGAGACTCCTTGTTTTACTTCTCAGATTCGGAATGAACACGAGGGAGGGGTGTATAGTTTAAGAGACCCACTTGATACATCATAGACAATGACGGCAACGGATGAATCTCTTATGTAGCTAGGAATAAGACTCCTGAATCTCTCCTGGCCAGCCGTATCCCTGAAAATGAAAATCCAACAAGTAGATAGAGTGTTCAAGATGGAAGCCGAGCAAATTCCTTATACACATTTTCGGTTATGATCAAATGCAATGCTGGCCCTAATTAGAAGAAGAAAGGATCATCTTACCAGAGCTGCAAGCGAACTGTTCGATCTACCATTTTCCTGGTGATTCTCATAAACCCAGATTGGCTTCTGGGAACATTTTCATCAGGAAGAGTCAGACCAACCCAAGACTAGTTTCTGCGTGGTACATTTTCAGGTCAAATCAGCCTATCAAATTAGCTTAACGCCCTCAAATCAGATTCCACTTATGCCATTCTGCCATACACACACCACTACAACTCAGATCATCGTACCATAAACCGAGCATAACAGACTCAGACGAATCCTCAGATAACGTGACTACAATCCAACCACAGTCCAGAAAATGAAATTAAAGAAGCAGAAGAAATCGAGTGTTGAACATGGTACGTGGTTTCGAACTTGTCGTACATGAAGGGTGTGATGATGCTGGTTTTACTTACGGACTGGTCTCCGAGGAACACCAATTTGTACTTCGCCAGAGGTGAAACAACCGCCATTTTCCAATCTGTGAAATCAAAGGCTCGATCTTTCCCGATGGATGAACTTCCCTAGCTGAAAGCGTTAAAACCCAGAAGCCATGAGATCTGGGGAGATCAGAAAATCCGGTGATCGGAGATGATGGATGAAGAACATGCCATGAGAGAGAGGCCGATCATGACTAAAAAAGGAAAATTAATAATATTAATTATATTCATAATTTCGACACTGTTCAATTGCAAATCCACCCTCCATATTTTCCATATTCCATTGAGGCCCCTGTAGTTTCACAAGAGCTACAGAGAGAGAGTGGCACCAACATGGTCGCCACGGTATGAACCTTGTGATGCCAATAGTACAAGAACAGAGCCGCGACCGGGGACAAGAGTGAGGATTCTATTAGCCAGATACAGGGTATAAGAGTTTGTTATGACGCAAGGTAAAAGGAATGCGACACTTGGATGATAGAGATCGAGGCATAACTGTATGCTAGGCATGAATTGAATGAGATCTTCTGAGTGTATGCATCTATAAATACGGTATTTGGAATAAAAAGCAGAAAAAAACAGTTAAGCTCTCGTTCTTCCATTGGCTTACGATATTCCCTCCTTATGAATCCCAACTTCGATCTAGCCGACAAGACAATTTCCAATGAAATTTTCGCGTCCAGTTAGCACATCGCTAACAATGGAGTTACCAGTAATTTCATTATTACTTACAATATAAGGATTATTCGCCATGCTTGCGTTCCCAAAATCAGTATTGCTGGGGTTTACTGAAGAACTAGTTTCATGCCCATTCGCCATACCAAGAACACAATCAGAGAACGAGAAAGAAGATAGCAACGACTAACCAGAAGCTCGTCGTGCCATGAGAACGTCGATCGCCCAAACCGATTCAATCGCCGAGATCGGATCGCAGGAGAAGCTCGGAGATTGTTGAGCGGGAGACCATTTGGGGAAAAATCTATTTTGCTAAATTGTATTATAAAGAGAAGAAAGCCACAGGCTTTATACAGAAAACGTAAACGACGACGTTTTACTAACTACACAATTTAACTTAAGCGACGTCGTTAACAAAACAACACTGTTCTCCTTCTAAAGCAAATCTAGCGCACAGATTCAGTTGCTCCTGAATCTGTGATATCCCCTGTAACAGCTATCACCTTGTCTGAGCTACTCGATTCACAGAGAACCAATGTGTTCGAGCCAGAGCTGGTAAACTGTCAGAACAACCTCTGCACAAGTGCCATGGCTATAGACATGGTCTTCACTTCTGGCGGTAGTTGCAGAAACAGAAAATCACCATCGACAAATCCCAGGTTCCTCTGCTTGGCTCATTTCTACAACCTCATCAAACTTGGATGCATAAACGAAGCCTCATAAATGTGTACTGCGGAAAAAGTTAGCAGATACTAATGAATGAGTGGAATTAGGTTAAGGAGCATCTGGTCCCTGCACGCACCTCCACTTCTTTCACCTCAAAATCCGCCGTGTGTGCTAGGCAAGGGTTCCCATAAGTTTCTGAGACAGCGCTTGATCCGGTCAATCTTGTAGAACGAAAAGGAAATTATGAGAACCGATTCTATGGATCTAGCCTTGTCTGATTAGCTACCGAGGCGTCGAAAACTTACAGATATTCATCCAAATACAGTGCAAAATGGCCACCTCCTCCCAGAGCCAGGTACTCCATAGCGCAAACAGTATAATACCGGTTGACGCCTGCAGAACAGTTGAGCTCCCAGTTAAGCATAGAAAAAAAATGATCTACTAAATTGTTAGTTATAACTGGATAATCTCTTGTTTGCCGGCAAATGTGGTGATCGATAAAACATCATGCCGAATAAGTTCCAATTGTTTTGCGCCGGAGATTAATGCATGCAAAAGCAATATAAACGAAGTTTTTAAGAGCACCGAGGGACTCGTGGACTTAGTTTGGCTTGGAAACAAACCTGTAGGTCGGTATACCACGGGATGGCCAGACGTGTTGGAGAATACAAATGAACTATTTGATCCCTGATAAACCAAAATGGCATAGTCAATACATTTGGAAGAGGTGAAGTAGCTGCAAAATTTGTTAGGGTCGAAAGTACCTGATATCTTCTCATGCTGGAAGGTCGTAAGGGTGCCTCGACCAATCCACCAAATATTGCACCTTGACGATCCCCAACAACCTGAACAAGAAATGTTTTTTGATAAGACAAAGAGAACAAGTAAAATAATGGTGTAATCACAAAGCATCCGTCCATTCGAGCAGAACAGTGATCAAGGTAAAATCTGAAATACGGTCTAGCTCCTTCCATTCAGGAACAATGCTTTAGAGTAACGAGACTACATACCCAGCTTATGACTTTTATCAGCAAGAACACCCAAGTAGCGCATAACTCTTTGAAGTTTCACATTAGAGTATTCCTGCAACTCAGTAGCATCTGCCGCAACTGCACATAATCTTCTCTCGCCAACTGTCAAATAAAAGATAAGAATCAGCATTCTACGACCATCGCCAATCCAAATTGACTTCTGATAGTTGTTAGATCATCAGAAATGTTTCAAAAGAAGCCAATTTCACCAGCTGTGGTTACCTTAACCTTATCATTCAGTTTCTGCACCTTGGCCACCAAGCTCTGCTTCACCGGAAACTCATGCTGCGAAACCGAACTCGAGGCAACCTGAGGAGCTGGCTGTGCTGTGCGATGCTGATGTTGGGTTGATTGTGTTTTCATCCACTGGCAAGCTCTCTGAGTTTGCCAGCTCCAGGTGCCCATTTTACTTCCTGCCCTTTTGCTTCAGTAGCTCCATTTCAGACATTAGGGTTTGAGGAATGATCTTAAGCACAAACTGTCTAGCTTTGTTGCCACTTGGGTGCCATAAAAAACTTGTTCAAGCTTTGTGTGATGAATCATCCATCTTGCTGGTCCTAGGAACTAAAAAAGTCGATTAGTTCATAGAACAAAACTGCCAAGGTGTGTGGAAGAGGTTCATTTCTCAATCCTTGCTCACTACACCAAATCATCTTCATCTTAGTGGCTACATGGATATATCCATACTCATCCATGGTTTTAGGCGATCAGCTAACTCTTGTAGTCCTGTTGAACTTGGATAAATAATAGCTCTTCCAACCAAGTTCTCCTTGCTGCTACATACTGCTATGTAGACTTTAGTTGTCTAGAGAACATCATTTGAGCAAGTACAATGTTCACCATAATGGCTACTGCTTTCTTAACAGCATGAAGGAAATACTTGAACGACATAAAACATCCGGAGAAACTGCAACAGCCAGTTCTGTCTCTGGAATTGCAGGTACCTTATTCGATACAAGAATCATAACTATTTCATCTCAAGTACTTGTCGCTTTCTTATACTGCATATATCAATGTCCTGTAGTCAGTAGAGAACAGGATAACACACAGTTGCTGAGAAAAGCCTTCAACTGAAACTTCCAGTGAAAGATCTTAAGCAATAAATCATTTTGTTGGCTTTATGTTAACAAATTGTGTACAGGCAGCTCAGGGGCGAGGATCTCCAAGGCCTGAATATTGAACAACTTCAGCAGCTAGAGAAGTCCTTGGAATCCGGTGTGAACCGGGTTATGCAGAAAAAGGTCTGTGTATTGTGGCAGACTGCATTCTTCCAAGTCTTCTCAAATATATCTGAAGTTCTTATTTTGGGTACTTTGGGTTTCAGGGAGAGAAGATCATGGATGAGATAAACCACGAAGTTCTTATTTTGGGTACCTTGAATTTCAGGGAGAGAAGATCATGGATGAGATAAACCACCTCCAAGCTAAGGTAGTAATATAGCGAATCAGTGACTGTAAACTGCAACTCAAAACTGACCCTTTTCGATAATCTGTCTGCAGGGAGCTCGATTACTGGAAGAGAATGAAAAATTACGGCAGCGGGTACAAACCTCATTGGCTCATTTACTGTTCTTGGCGATGAGGGTTAGTTTTTGTTACCAATGGGACGATCAGAATATGGTTGTTTGAAACAATGAACTGAAAGTTGCAGGTAGCAGAAATGTCGCATAATGGCCAAATCAAACTCAGTGGAGTGTCTGTTACAGAAACCACAGAAGGCCACTCTGAGTCCATAACTAACTGCAACAACTACTCTAGCACCACCTTCCCTCCACCGGAATCCGGTGACAGCTCGGATGCTTCTCTGAAGTTGGGGTGAGCTAAGAGAAACCAATATCAGTTTTATAAATTTCTGCAAGTATGCGTGTGTGATGGTGATCATATTTTTGTGCAGCATACCATACTGATCGGTCTGAGTGACAAATACAGCTCTTGCTGACGGTTATAAACCTCCGACAATGAGTGTCTGATTACTGTCACTACTGCCCCTTTTTCTTCGACGAACATTACTGTAAGATGCAACTGCCAGAGCTGGCCTTATAAGGTGTGTATCCGGTCTGGTGCAGCTCCGGCCAAAGACATCAATATTAAGATTAATGCCTAGCTTAAACAAGCCCAATCCAATAATAAGAAGATTCTAGAAAGGATGAGAAGAGAAGAAGATAGGAGAAGGTAATGGAAGTATGTGAAACATTAGAGAAAAGATATTTTTCCTAGAGTTTTCTAGAGTTTGTATTTGTAGCCATAGGATTAATTTGATCTAGTCATTCATTTGGATGTAAGATTAGTATAAATAGAGGTGTAAGTTTGAGGAGAAAGCACTCAAGCAATTGTGAGTGATCTCCACCAAAAGAAGAGTGAGTCCGCGGCCCGGCCAGAAATAAATAATTTTAATATTTTTATAAAAAAATATGATAATTTTAATTTTTTTTAATTATTTTTTCCGGGCGGTCCACAGGTTTATTTTTTTGCTATGGCCCGGCCCGAAAAAAAAAATAAAAAATCATATTTTTTTCATTAAAATATTAAAAAAATTAAAATAATCATATTTTTTTATTAAAATATTAAAATTAATTTAAATAAAAATAAAAAATATTAAAATTATTTATTTCGGGCCGGACCGCGGACTTTTATTATTAGGCCCGAACCCGGCCCAGCCTTCATTGGGCCGGGCTTCGTCGGGCCTATGCCCGGGCCGGACCAAACGGCCCACGGGTTGGCGGGCCAAACTCGGGCCCACGGGCCTCGTGGGCCGTTTGCCCAGGATTAGTTTTAGCCTCAATTTTTTTGGTGTTCAATCTTTTCCTAGGAGAAGCAGCTGATATACCTAGCAAAATATGAATTTAAACCAAATGTTCATTTTCGACAAACCCTAACTCCTCCATAAACCCTTCATACACGCAATCAAACCCAAACCGCAAAAAGATTCAAGAAAAAGCACATAAACGCACCGGCGCGGTCGGATCGGTTGAACCCTCTAAGAATCATTTTAACACCGGGAGGACAATCCGCTGAACTCTCGTCTGCCTTGTTCATCGCTGAACTCTCGTCTGTCATCGCAGCATCTTCTTCTAGTCTATCAATCACCGTTTCCGACACCCCACCCACATCCATTCTTCGGTTCAAAACGAAACTGCGAATGGAAGCTAATTGACGAAAGATTGAAATCACCAGATTGATAGAGAAGTTGCAATTGAAGAAGTTGCAGAATTGAATACCGAGATTGCAGAAGCTGCACAAAGATTGAATCCCGATCAGAGTCAAGATTGAATCCCGATCAGAGGCAATTGACGACGAGTGGTTCCAGTTAAGATTCTAATGACCGTTTGAAATAGAGAGAACCCTTATATTCTCTGACAGTTAACAATTTTCTCTGACATTCTTACCCTTGAACCAATTCAACAATTCATCATCTCTCATTTTCTCGATGCGTTTGGATATTGAGCTACAAGCATGAAGAGCAACTCTAATCCGCCAATGCAAGTCCTTAATGGCTGCTCGTGTTTTATCGATCACGTGAGAACTCACATCCGTGGCAAATTGGCGTGTTAGCTGGTGACACTTTCTATCATAATGATCTCACTTGCCTGTAAAAACCGCTACAGTTTGTTAAAAAGTATAGCAAACACGTCTGATCGCAAACTTTGAGACTGAACACCGTGCAAGTATGAAACGCATCGAGCAGTGGATAGATACTAAACAATGACTAAGCTGAAGTGTTTGATGCGAGTACCTTCACTTCGTCATATAATTTTCTCTCCCACGCGTAAAGTCTTTCCAATGTGGAGGAATGGCTACCGGCAAACATGCAAAGTTCTTCACCAAATTCACTCCCACTCTCATCATTCTCATCCTTGGACCCTGTAGTCAAAGGATTTTTAGAAGATGATGACCTGGAAGATGTAGTTCGATTCCAGGTAATGACCTTCGCTTGCGTTGGTTTTGCAAAAGACATCGCTCAGTTAGCCTCTAAAAAGATCAAGTGCTCCCCCTGATTTATGAAAATTGGTAGTTACTAGAGAGCTATACCATTAGAAACAAGGGAAGTCCTTCTGCAGCAAACCGCGCCAAAAGCAGCCCGAAAACCCGATGCAGAAGCTCCTACAAGAAAGGTAAAAAAATCGGATCAAGCTGCGACTTAAATCCATTGACATACACCTTTGTATTAAGAATTAAAGGTTACCTTTGGCCTCAGAGTACCCAACTCTAATCTTATTCGCCTCAAGAAGTCTAGACACTTCTCGTCCAGCCTCCGACGCTCTGAAAAACCTATGCTCAATGTCCTTAATGCTAGACAAGAAATCTTTCGCTCCATGCGTGATGAACTCGGACGGATCCTCCCTTTCCCCTAACAAGTCATCCTCTACCTTATCACCCCCGACGCCAACTCGCTCCACCCTACCCCTACCGCCATTTTCATTACCATTGGCCGTATGCTCAATTATTCCTAATGGCTCAGCATCAGGCCTCATTGCCACATTCTGCTGATTATCGCCACTCGCTACGAGCTTTGTAGGTTCCTCGAATCGCTCATGCTCAATACCACCATTTCTATGAGGCATCCAAGCATTCATACGGTTTAAGAGACCCACTTGATACATCACAGACAATGACTGCAACGGATGAATCTCTTATGTAGCTAGGAATAAGACTCCTGAATCTCTCCTGGCCAGCCGTATCCCTGAAAATGAAAATCTATCAAGTAAAGGAAGCCGAGCAAAATTCCTTATACCCATTTTTCGGTTATGATCAAATGCAATGCTGGCCCTAATTAGAAGAAGAAAGGATCATCTTACCAGAGCTGCAAGCGAACTGTTCGATCTTCTAGGTACATTGTTTTCGACAGAAAATCAATACCAATTGTAGCCTGCAATGCATGCACAGCAGGAAAAGCCAAACTAAATTAACCCCTTGATTAAATCGATCTACCATTTTCCTGGTGATTCTCATAAACCCAGATTGGCTTCTGGGAACATTTTCATCAGGAAGAGTCAGACCAACCCAAGACTAGTTTCTAGAATGGTACATTTTCAGGTCAAATCAGCCTATCTCAAATCAGATTCCACTTATGCCATTCTGCCACACGCACACCACTACAACTCAGATCATCGTCCCATAAACCGCGCATAACAGATTCAGATGAATCCTCATATAACGCGACTACAATCCAACCACAGTCCAGAAATAGATATTAAAGTCGCAGAAGAAATCAAGTGTTGAAGAACCTGGTACGTGGTGTCGAACTTGTCGTACATGAAGCGTGTGATGATGCTCGTTTTACCTATTTCGCCAGAGCTGAAACAACCGCCATTTTCCAATCTCTGAAATCAAAGGCTCGATCTTTCCCGATGGATGAACTTCCCTAGGCGAAAGCGTTGAAACCCAGAAGCTATGAGATCTGGGGTGGTTAGAAAATCTGGTGATCGGAGACGATGGATGAAGAACATGCCACGAGTGAGAGAAAGAGGCCGACCATAACAAAAAAGGAAAATTAATAATATTAATTATATTCGTAATTTCAACACTTTGTTTAATTGTAAATCCACCCCAACATGTTTTCTATATTCCATTCAGGCCCCTGTAGTTTCAAAAAAGCCACAGGGAGAGTTATTGTTACACGGCAGCAACATGGTCGCCATGGCATGAACCTTGTCGGAGCTACTCGATTCACAGAGAACCAATGTGTTCCAGTCAGAGCTGGTCAACTGTCAGAACAACCTCTGTACAAGTGCCATGGCTATAGACATGGTCTTCGCTTCCGTCCGTAGTTGCAGAAACAGAAAATCACCATCGACAAATCCCAGGTGCCTCTGCCTGGCTCATGTCTACAACCTCGTCAAACTTGGATGCATAAACGAAGCCCCATAACTGTGAACAGCGGAAACAGTTAGCAGATACTACTGAATGAGTGGAATTTGTTTAAGAAGCATCTGGTCCCTGCACGCACCTCCACTTCTTTCACCTCAAAATCCGCCGTGTGGGCTAGGCAAGGGTTCCCATAAGTTTCTGAGACAGCGCTTGATCCGGTCAATCTTGTAGAACGAATAGGAAATTATGAGAACCAAAGTTGTCTGATTAGCTACCAAGACGTCAAAAACTTACAGATCTTCATCTAAATACAGTGCGAAATGGCCACCTCCTCCCAGCGCCAGGTACTCCATAGCGCAGACAGTATAATACCGGTTGACGCCTGCCGAACAGTTGAGCTTCTTCCAGTTAAGCATAGAAAATGATCTACTAAACTGTTAGTTATAACTGGATACACTCTTGTTTGCCGGCAAATGTGGTGATTGATAAAACATCATGCCGAATAAATTCCAATTGTTTTGCGACCGGAGATTAATGCATGCAAAAGCAATATAAACGAAGTTTTTAAGAGCACCGAGGGACTCGTGGAATTAGTTTGGCTTGGAAACAAACCTGTAGGTCGGTATACCACGGGATGGCCAGACGTGTTGGAGAATACAAATGAACTATTTGATCCCTGATAAACCACAATCGCATAGTCAATACATTTGGAAGAAGTGAAGTAGCTGCAAAATTTATTAGGGTCGAAAGTACCTGATATCTTCTCATGCTGGAAGGTCGTAAGGGTGCCTCGACCAATCCACCAAATATTGCACCTTTACGATCCCCAACAACCTGAACAAGAAATGTTTTTCGATAAGACAAAGACAACAAGTAAAATAATGGCGTAACGCTTCAGTTCACAAATTGATCCACACGCAAATGTACGTTGATTATGTTACAAGACACGGGGAAATCACCAATTTCATATAACTAACAACTTGGATTTTCATATAACAAAAGGGCATACACATCTTGGGATCTAAAATTCAGGGAATGGAGGTACCAGTAAACTCAGGCCAGGCCAAAGCATGCTTCTTCTGTACAGAGTCGAAAGTGATATGCCATGTTTCCATGTACTGCAAATGACAATGGAAATGGTTACAAAACTCTTAAATTAATGCTAGCAAGGCAGCTACATATTTCTTATTGTAAGAAACAACAGGAAACCATGGTCAAAACCTGTAAAGCATGACCCACTTTCTCCCCTGTACAAGTGCCGGAAGGGAGGCGTATAGAGCGCTGCGTGTTTTCACTGAAAGCAGCATTGAGATCTCAGAAGTGGCTGGAAGATTGTTTGTAATAACGTGATTCGCTTCAACAGGTGTAGCTTTCATCTCAACCCCATCAGGCCTTGACTTGCATTCATCTACATCCCCGTTAGATCTCCGCTCCAGTCCTTGACTTCTACAACCAGTAAAACGAGCGGCGTGAGATATTATCCTACCTACTGACTGTTTCCCCTTAGAAATTAAACTTCTCCTTCCTCGGCTTTCCTTCATGATGCCGTCGATAGTGTCTTCTCCCCCTTCAGGTTCACCTTCTATTTTCTCTTCTAAAATAGAACTGTTTCCAGACTCGGACGGCACCAAAAGCGAACAAAGAAATGCACTAAAGGAAGATGTATCAGGGCCATCCGCTACATTCTCAGAACCTTCTTTCTCTTCTGCTGACGACAGCCCGCTTCCTTTAACATCAGCCGCATCATCCTAATAAGGAAACCCCACATCAAAACCAGCTAAAGATGAGCTCCACAACCATAAAAAACATGGCATTTCCCAATCAGTTTAAGACCAAAAATCAGACAACTCTTTTGAGCATTTATAACAACATCATCAAATCATACAACCAACAACAATCCAATCAATTCGACCAGTATAGTTGATCAAATGCTCAAGCATAAAAATGAAGATCAAATCTTACAGGCGACGATGGCTGCGGCGGCTGCTTCGAGGGCTTATCCGAAATGGGATTCAGAATCACCGTAGTGAGATCAGACACAAAGTGAGCTGCTTTACTCCGCAACGAGCTCTCTCGCCCCATTAACAACCTCAAAAGAGCAATCTTTCAATACTTACGACCATCTTCGTCCAGTGAATCCCAAGAACCCTAAACCTGCCCAGACACCAAAACCACTGCTGCGCCGTCGACCGAAGCTCCCGCTGTTACTGATTCGATCATAAACAAGAAATTTACGCTTCCTTCTCTGTCCGTTTCGTTGCTTAATTCCTCATCGTTGCTGCTCAATAAGCTTCATCATCATCGCCGATGCTCGAACAGATCGATAAAGTCAAATTAAATTATATGCGACGACTCCAGGGTGATAATGAATAATCAGTGATAATATCGGCCCGACTTGTAAGAAATCATAGTTTGGGTCCCATTTTACAAATTGTCTTACTAATTGTACAGATTTAGAATTTAAGGTAACTTAGGGGGTGTGAACGTAAAATAAGAGATTCAATGGTAAGGAAAGGATCCATCAGATAGCTTCCCAGTCGATCTCCACAGACGGAAACTTCTCCAGCGAGAGCTTATTATCACACTCATCCCACACCACCTCCGCAAAATCCAGATACGGAAGCTCAGATTCCGGCGACGACGTTGGCGATGTTTCATCGCTCTGAACAGGGGAAGACGATGATGTCATTTTGGTTTTCCTACTACCCTTGGTTGGTTTCAGGGGTAAAGTTTGGCATATGGCATCGAGCTTGGCGTCGACGGAGGCGTGGAGGCAGCTGCGTGGATAAGATTTGAAGCTGGGGAAGTTGAGTCTCGCCCTATCGCCGCGGAGCTTGTAAGCCGCTTGATCATACGCCATGGCTGCATCCTCGGCTGTGTCGAATGTTCCGAGCCAGAGACGGGTGCGGTTGCGAGGGAGCCGGATTTCCGCTACCCATTTCCCCCAGTGCCGCTGCCGGACGCCTCTGTAAAGCTTGGTCGGTTTGAATAAAGAAGCGCCGGCGAGCTTCGTGAAGCTCTGACTTGATAAGGCTCGATTTTGAACCGAAGCTGACGTCACGGAGGGGACTTGCTGGAGATATAACTGGGATTGAATTTGATAGATGTGCGAGGGGGTCAGGTTGTTTAACCGGATCGACCCTCTTTGATTAAATCCACCATTGAAATGAAAATCCGGCGAGTAGAGCTCAGAGTATGAATTCGCCTGAGAAGATGAGATTGAGGGAACCTGATAATCAAAAGAATTGAAGGACGATGATGATGGCGATGGAATGTTCATGAACGGTTGAAGAGGTATGGCGAGCTCGTGTTCTTGATTCAGATCTGGAAAAGCAGAGCCGCTACTGTAAAAATCCGTAGCTGCTGCCATTTATTTTCCTGATTTCAAATTCGAAAATATGGAACTAAAAAAACGAAAATCAACGTGTTCTTCAATCAAAAAGTAGAAGAACTGGTGAGCTTGACGATCAACTCACTTTGTGTTTTTATCACTCTCGGCGCTCTGGTCAGCTAATCGAAGCTCTGTTTTTATACAGAGAATGAAGAAGAAGGAGATGAAATGAAATAAGTTGAATTCCAAGTATTGAACTTATATCCAATGACTAACCGACGCGTGGCGTAAATGTGTAGTTCATCCGCTGAGTGGACACGTATTAACCTTTTATTAGCTCGAGCTGTGGTTGACTAAAATTTGAATTTCATTTCAATTTTTGATGGCATGTCATGTCACTAAAACCTTAAATCTTAATTGAGGATTAAGGAGGAGCAATTACGTCATGCAGCGCATCATGGTCGGATGATCATCGTCCGCACGAGTTAGAGATTAGTACGGTGGAAAATAAGGTTTGTGGATCGAGTAAAATAATGGACGATAAACAAAGTCAACGCGCCACTAATCATGCTTAGTGCAACAAAGAAATCATACTTTACTTGCGAGTCAAGCTTAATTCGCCACAACAAATTTGATAAAAGGTGGGCACCGAGCGTGAGATGGACACAAAGGTTGTCATCAATTGCGGCGCCATGTCGCAATTCAACTTGAATGGCTGAAAAATGGGACATTGAGGGACGACAAAGGCCACTTCTCTACTTGGATTGCTCTCTTTCCAATCCTACCTAGCACCATTTGTTTGGCCACTTGTTCTTGACAAAAGTATCAAGATTTTCAATTGTGGTTGTGCTCTCTCGTGCACTATCCAATCATATGAGTGCTTGCATGATTCGATTGTGAACAGATCTGGGTATTTATATCAAGTCGCGTTCCATCACGAATCGAATCCTTCAGGACCCTTTTCAAATGGTCCACAGCCTCAATACTAGTCAAAGTCAAATACAAGAGGACCTAAAGTTGGATGCATGAAACTATAAATGGCTGAGGCTGTGGCCAAACTGGTGCTATTGTATCTAGTGGATAATTTAGAGTCTAACCTGCCGGAAGTTTGAGTATGCAGCTCGGGCTGCGTCGCTTTTCTGACGAACTTCCTCGCACATTTTCACGGATGCCTGGGAAAATTTGGTCAGTTTATCGAGGACCTTTGCAAGACTGGATTGTACGGAATTCAAGGTGGAGGAGCTGGGAATGGCGTTGTTGTTGCTTTCTTCCATGGGTATTTTCTGCTTCTTATGCTCGTCCTTTTCTTGGTGTCCCATTACTTGATCTATGTCGGTCAGGAAGGCTTTAATGGCAGCGCTGAGTTCAGTAGATGGCAAAGACTGCACGCCGGCTGACCAGTCGCGGCAGAGGACGAAGATGGGTGGAGCCAGGACGCGTCTGGGGGAGAATGGCCTCCTGCTCTTGGTCCGTTCTTGTGGTAACATGATGCAGTTTTGTAGATATCCGTTGAGAGATTCTACGTAAGCGGTGTGGCTGTTGATCCAGTTTGCGAAGCTTAGGCCGAAGCACTCGATCTCATCTCTCAACTGAGCCAGGATTTCACGCCGCTTATCGTCAGAATTTTCTGTAGCACCGCCCTTGGCGTGGTATGCCAAGGAGATGGTGATGTACTGGGCGTGGTGGCACTCGAGCATGGCTTTCCACATCCGAGTCAATCTGCATTTGCAATATAACGACAATGTATGAATACGCCGCGGCTTAAGAAACTCCAAAATTTTTCTCTACGGATTTTTTAGACAAGGGAATAAGATTCTTACCCTTGAACCAATTCGACGAGCTGTGGTAGCAATTCATCATCTCTCATTTTCTCGATGCGTTTGGATATTGAGCTACAAGCATGAAGAGCAACTCTAATCCGCGAATGCAAGTCCTTAATGGATGCCCGTGTTTTATCGATCACGTGAGAACTGACATCCTTCGCAAATTGGCGGGTTAGCTGGTGACACTTTCTATCATATTCCTTCATAATGATCTCACTTGCCTGTACAACAAAGTATAACAAACATGTCTGATCGCTTGAAATTCAAACTTTGAGACTGAACACCGTGCAAGTATGAAACGCATCGTGCAGTGGATAGATACTAAGCAAAGACTAAGCTGAAGTTTTTGATGCGAGTACCTTCACTTCGTCATATAATTTTCTCTCCCACGCGTAAAGTCTTTCCAATGTGGAGGAATGGCTTCCGGCAAACATGCAAAACTCTTCACCAAATTCACTCCCACTCTCATCATTCTCATCCTTGGACCCTGTAGTCAAGGGATTCCTAGAAGATGAGGACCTGGAAGATGTAGTTCGATTCCAGGTAATGACCTTCGCTTGCGTTGGTTCTGCAAAAGACATCGCTTAGTTAGCCTCTAAAAAGATCAAGTGCTCCCCCTGATTTATGAAAATTGGTAGGTACTCGAGAGCTATACCATTCGAAACAAGGGAAGTCCTTCTGCAGCAAACCCCGCCAAAAGCAGCCAGAAAACCCGATGCAGAAGCTCCTACAAGAAAGGTAAAAAAATCGCATCAAGCTGCCACTTAAATCCATTGACATACACCTTTGTATTAAGAATTTAAGATTACCTTTGGCCTCAGAGTACCCAACTCTAATCTTATTCGCCTCGAGCAGTCTAGACACTTCTCGTCCAGCCTCGGACGCTCTGAAAAACCTATGCTCAATGTCCTTAATGCTAGACAAGAAATCTTTCGCTCTATGCGTGATGAACTCGGATGGATCCTCTCTTTCCCCTAACAAGTCATCCTCTACCTTATCACCCCCGATGCCGCCTCGCTCCACCCTGCCTCTACCGCCATTTTCACTATCATTGGCCGTATGTTCAACTATTCCTAATGGCTCAGCATCAGGCCTCATTGCCACATTCTGCTGATTATCGCCGCTCGCTACGAGCTTCGTAGGTTCCTTGAATCGCTCATGCTCAATACCACCATTTCTATGAGGCATCCAAGCATTCATAAGGCCCTCATTTTCAAATGTTCGCATATCGCCGGCAGTGTCAAAATAATCCCAAGAACCACCAACTTCAGGCGGAGGCGGTGGTGGCGGCGGACGCAAGGAAAACTCCATCTGCTCCTCGTCCATAAATCCACTCATTGCCGGACTGAACCTCATTGACACGGCAACCCCACCAGCCGACCTCATACGATTCACAGTAGCGGCCCTAGCTCTCAAATTAGGACTTCTAGAACCTTCCAGAACCTCCACATTGTGCGAAGGAGACGGAGAAGGGTGGTAAGACGAGGGTGACGGCGTCTTGTCAACCTCACCCGCCGCGGACGGCGGCTCGAACAAAATCTCCGCTTCAGCGTACCTCCTCAACGCAATGCCGATGCTCTTCAGAGAGTTGATATATGAGACGTGAGCCGCGGCCAGAGCGTACCTCGAATCGATCGCCTGCTTTATGAACCTCTTCCGCTCTCTACAAAGTCGTAAAGGCTCGTCCTTTTCGAGCTTCGATGAGCCCGACCCCATTGAAACTAGGGTTCCAGAAATCAAAATCTGCGACGATTCCAGCCGCCACCAAATCGCCAAAGTTCGGATTTTTTTACTACAAATTTCAGCAGCAGTGAAGCGAGTAGCTTATCGATTCATGAAAGACTCAAAGCTGAAAGCTCAGAGCTCTGCAGGCGAGACAAAAAGCAGAAAGGCGCGGACTTGCGAACTGGGTATTTTTGCGGGCTCGAGGAGAGGATAAAAACGGGGAAAAGGAGTAGTTGGGGGTTCATAAATGGCGTCAAGACGACGCCATTAACAGAAAGCTAGAGGATTTACAGCTGCAGGTGTGGTTTCAGGTCACGCATGTGAAACCGAAACAGGGAGGGGTTGTGCAGAGGGCGATTTAAGCAATAAGAGTGACGAGTTTTCCAGAAGTGCCTAGTTGGAGATTCCGTGACGCTTTGTCTGCGACGGAGAGAGCCTGTCTGTGTTTTGCTTTTTCTGGAAGATGGATGAGGAAATGGGAAATGGTGGTTTTGCATAGGGAGGGTGGATATGCAAAATGACCAAAATACCCTTCAGCGGTGCATTGCAACGGCTCCAAATTCTCAATGCCAAGCTCAAATTCCTTCATTGAAACCAATCTTGGCAAAGCTTAGGGGGTAAGTATGGAATTGTGCAAGTGTGGCCCATTTTTGATTCCTCTTAAGCTTTTTCAAGCTTTTAGCATGAGTAGTGGCCTTGGATGGATATTCATGGTGAGATCTACTTTTTTGCTTATTTAAAGACACTTTTATTGCCCTCTTCATCCATAAACTCTTTACTATCTGCTTATCAATTAATTATGTGTTCTTTAGGATTGAACTTATACTTCGCTTAATTAAATTTAATTTAAATATTAAAAATTTAAATTGTAAAAGATAGGGCTTTAGTCACGGGCAGAGGACATTACTTGTTGCCATTGTCTTTGTTTGCTCCTTTTTGTTTAAAGCTTCACTCCATTCCCTTTACCAAAACATCAAAAAATATAATTAGTTGCATGTATATGTAACTATCCGGTTCGAGATTCGAATTCGAACCATTATAAATCTAGCCTATCTCGCATTTTTGTAAGAGACATAACCCTAGAAAATAATTGGCTATGATGTGAAATCCCAACTCCAATATAATATATTCAAGTGTGATCTAAAGTCATCCATCAATTGAAAGAAAATATTGAAAAACATTTACATGAATTGTCACATGTCCCCCAAAATGAAGAAAATACTTACAAATCCGAGTTTTTAAATAAGAATTCATCTGTTTAAGTGATGATAAGTTAATATAGAATAATTATATTACAGTAGATCAACCGACTAAACTCGTGACGGAACAGTTCAAGTTTAGCTGAAGGCACGTAGTTCCACGAGGAATTATTATCGGTCTTAAGATTCATTACAAATAAGATAAATAACCTTGATCCATACAACGTTAAACTTAACCAACATGGCGAATACAATTTTTGAAACGAAACATTGAGTGAGTTTTGTAGCTAGTTACGACTACTTGGTGTTGTAGTTCAGACATCTTCTTCAGTGAGCTCATACTGCTTCATCACCTGATCACAGGCACCCATTTTCTCACCGATGGTGAATCCAATAGAATTGGCCATACGCTCGTTTCCGACAATCCCGTTGTTTCTGAACAAGATGACTCTGGCATGGTCAAGAGCTGGATCAATCTTGGAGCAGTTTTCCACTGGGCTGCTGACGAGCAGAACGTCACAGGACTCGTGCTCGTGCTCGTCTTTGACCGTGATGTGGTATGTTCCGGTGGCGTCAGTCTCAGCCTCCTCGCTTGTCCAAGTTACTTCATTCGTCTTCCTGCTGGTGCACTGGATTTTCACCTTGGCGCCTGGTACAGGAAACAGATTTATCAGCTGCAGGTTACAACTTGCAAGATTTCAGATCCTCACAATCTCAGATTTATATCAAGCGCGCTTAAACTAGATCAGAAATCCTTCTTGAACACTTCCACATTGACGCCAGAAATCTTAAAGAAACTTCAACTCACATTAGAAGCAATCCGATCTCAGTTCAGTTAAGTTCAGCTCAGATTGAGCTTCAACCTAATCATGCCTGGCACAGATCCACCAACACTAACCCTACTCGCTCAATCCTCAGCTCACTATCAAACCAATTAAGCTAGAATCTAGACACGAAGCAAGACCCAGATCAGACCTAATTTTCCAGATCAAGAATATGAAAAACAAGAAACAAAGAGCAGCCCAGATCTATCAGATGTGTAACGTCATCAGCAGCAGCAAGACATGGGTAGTGCTGCAGCATATATCTATGTACCTTTCAGATAGGTGGTGGCAGAGGTGATGAACCCAGCTTGGCAGGTGTCGCAGAAGGCACGGCCTCTGAGGATGAGGGGCTGCTTGGTAGTGGTGGTGATGTGGCGAGCAGCGGCCAAGGCCGGGAGGAGGAGGGCCAGGAGGAGTATGAACTTGGACATTCTGGCGGAGATTTTTCTGTAGATCTGGAGAAAAAGAGAGGAGCTTGATTGATGGGGTTTGAGAGAGAGAAGGTGGAGTGAGCTGGGAGGGATTTAAGGAAGGTGACACGGAGAGACTGTGGAAGATTGAATTTCGGTGGAAATAGCTGGCAGTTGATGCCTCATGCGTCGGTGTTTTAGGGAACTGGCTAGTACTTCTTTATGTATCCAATACTAATGGTTGAGATATTTGATATTTTTTTTATCACTAGATTATGTCCTGATAGATACTATTCCGTCCTCTTTTCCATTATTTAATCAATCATCACTTCAATTATTCGATCACGTCCTGATTCATTATGATCGAGATCTATCTCGGTTCTGGTAATTAATTTGATCAGTTGATTCAGTGTTGTTCGACAAAAATATTATAAACTAATTTTCTAAGTTACGCGGAATCAAAGGCGATGATTTGGTTGCATGTTATTTCAGATCTAAGATTATAGTTACAGCAAACTCTCTTGTTATCATCCCTCTGGATTTGACAAAATAGGTCAAGAGGGAACTGATTGGTTGATAAGAATCTAAGATTTTGAGCGTGGAATTGAGTTGTTCTGGCAAACGGAGGACTGCCCATTTGATGTCTCTTCTTCATAAACCCTAAATCAATAGAAAGATTCAAACTTGGTTGGAATTGTGGCATTTCAAAGTCAACTCCTATCCGCAAGTGTCTGTTACTATGATGAAACTGTAGTTTGAATTTAGGGTTTGAAAATGGCTTCTTATAAGTTATCGGAAGTTGGAAAAACAGACAATTATAAATGAGGATTATATTCTGATTTAAATAATAATTCATAGATTGATAGAGAGCAATAAACTTATATCCACCAATCTCATAAATGCAGAATAATGATATATACATTTTCCACTAATCTCTAAATTTTCAATAATTGTAGTCCAACATTGGCATCGATTTCTCATTATATACATATTCAAATTTTAATATTTCAAGGATATATTTCATACTTTTTGTTACAATGAGTTTTTCATTAATCTTTATCAACTCAATCCGAATTGTCCTTCGTACTTAACTCTTAGTCACCAAATGGGGTGCACCATCATTTTTCTGCACACATTAACACCCACTATTACGACAAATAAACTGACAAACTAGTCGATACATATTATTTTTACACCATGGACTAATAGTAAAGCATGCTTACGATATATTTCAATGATATGATGTAGTTTATTTATTTAATATTTTACAAGTCAGTCACATGCGATGTCTTTCCGATTTACATAATTTTAGTATTGTCCTTGTATAATACATGGAACCATTTTATAATAATGTAGTGTATACTCGACGCGGTTTAATAGATTATTGTATACCTTTGAAAATATCACTAATTTAAAGCATGTGACGTAACGGAAATAGGTGAATTCGTAAGCGACAAATTTACTAAATAAGATACAGGAATCCACCAGGAAAATAGAAAAATTGACGAATTTTTTTCGATAACAAATATGTTTAAATATACTAAGAATCATAAAACTACGGTTTGATTTCCGAAATGATACCGAATCACCACACATCACTAACGAAGGAGGTGATTAAAGACCATTTCCCTTCGGACCACCAAAGTTCGTTGAACATTTTGTTGATAATGCATCTATGTCTATGAATGGGGTACTCCAAAAGAAAGGGGTTTTATATATTATTGGGGATGATATTTTCAGGGAGCAACTAAAATAATTCTTAGTGAAACGACGCCGTATGTTATTATTTTACAGTACTTTATTTGTCAATACCGCGTTTCATTTAAATAATGAATCTATTTTATCCAAAGTGAGTTACCGGCCAATTTCCCAAAATTGAATGAGATTATTTAAATCGTTCGGATCAATTCAATGATACTCAGCCTGTGTCTGAAACGACGCCGTGCTCGATAATTGAAGCCTTCTAGGAAGGAAGACATTTTCACTTCCGCATGCCAGGTCAACTCTACCCAGAGTTGACCACGACCATAACGTCATAAAATGGCATCAGTTATTTACAAAGGGAGCTCAGCATAGCTTCTTCCCTCCTCATTCATCAACTTAACATTTCAACAAGACCAAGCTTCTCTTCCCTTCCCTTCGATTCGATTCGATTCGATTATTGGTTCGATTATCAGGTGCTTACACAGACGTCATGCGGCCGAGGATGTTGGGGCTGATACTAGGTTGTCTGATGATGTTTGTCGCAGCGGGAGAGGCTGCTAGAGTCAGGACATACAAATGGGAGGTCAAGTATGAGTTCAAATCTCCTGATTGCTACAAGAAGCTAGCCATCACCATCAATGGCCGCACCCCCGGCCCCACCATCGTCGCGCAGCAAGGTGACACCGTCGTTGTGGAGCTCAAGAACTCCCTCCTCACTGAAAATGTCGCCATCCACTGGCACGGCATCCGCCAGGTGCGGTCAAAGTCAAATACAATCGGCCTAAACATATCTACGATCGTTTTAACATCAAAACTCGACCATCTTTGCAGATCGGAACGCCGTGGAGCGACGGAACGGAAGGGGTCACCCAGTGCCCGATCCTGCCCGGGGACACTTTCGTGTACAAGTTCGTGGTTGACAGAGTAAGCACGAGTCATACATACTAAATATTCCACTTTCGATTATTTTACTCAATCCTCCACGACCACTTTACTCTGTCTTGGATCCGATCTGAAGCGTGTTTCAGACAACTTGCTGGACATGTTTTTTTTACGTTATCTAACTGTCAACTTTTTTTTTTGTCTGACCAGGCCGGATCATATCTGTACCATGCTCACTACGGGATGCAGAGAGAGGCTGGGCTATACGGAGCCATCCGTGTCGGGCTGCCCGACGGAGAGCTCGAGCCTTACTACTACGACTATGATCGGAGCATCATCCTCAACGACTGGTACCACAAAAGCGCGTATGAGCAAGCCACTGGCTTGTCCTCCAAGCCCTTTGTCTGGGTCGGAGAGCCTCAGGTGCGTGCGTCACGCGACATGTTAAGTTTTTAACCTTACTGACGTCACACATTTGTAGTGCTGAGAATTCCTCCTGGTTGTTCATGTTCTGCTGCAGTCGCTTTTGATCCAAGGAAGAGGGAGATTCAACTGTTCTACGATGGACTCTGCCATTTGTAACGCTACGAATCCCGAATGCGCTCCGTACACGATCACTGTCGTTCCGGGGAAGATCTACCGGCTCAGAGTTTCGAGTCTTACTGCACTCTCGGCTCTGAGTTTCCAAATCGAGGTAGGAAATGCGGCGGTTTTTACTGTTTAAACTGTTTTGATCGGTTGAATTATCGATTGACGCGATACGGATTTATGATCGCAGGGTCATAATATGACGGTGGTGGAGGCGGACGGGCACAATGTGGTGCCATTTGTAGTACAAAACCTGTTCCTGTACTCCGGCGAAACATACTCGGTCTTGATCAGAGCCGACCGGGACCCGACCAGGAACTACTGGGCAACTAGCAGCATAGTGGGTCGAAACGCGACCTTCACAACTCCACCAGCCGTGTCAATAATCAACTACTACCCGAATCACCCTAGGCGGTCCCCGTCCACGGTCCCACCGCCGGGTCCGTTATGGAACGACGCCGAGCCGCGGCTGCAGCAGAGTCTAGCCATCAAGGCTCGGGAGGGGTACGTCCATGCCCCTCCGCAGACCTCAGACAGAGTCATAGTGTTGCTCAACACGCAGAACAGAGTCAACGGGTTTATGAAATGGGCTGTGAACAATGTGTCGTTCAATCTCCCCCACACGCCGTATCTGATCGCGCTGAAGCACAGACTCGTCGGATCATTTGATCAAATGGCTCCGCCGGAAAACTATGATTCGAGCTACGATATATTCGACGTGTCTCCGAACCCCAACGCGACGACCAGCGACGGCATCTATAGACTGAAGTTCAACTCAACGGTTGACGTCATACTCCAAAATGCGAACTCGATGAGTCCCAATACGAGCGAGACGCATCCTTGGCACCTGCACGGGCACGATTTTTGGGTGTTGGGGTACGGAGAGGGGAAGTTCGACATCAACAGGGACCCAAAGGGGTATAACTTGGTGAACCCGATCATGAAGAACACGGTGCCGGTGCATCGGTACGGATGGACGGCGTTGAGGTTCCGAGCGGACAACCCCGGTGCTTGGGCATTCCATTGCCATATCGAGGCGCATTTTTATATGGGCATGGGGGTCGTCTTTGAATCTGGAGTTGATAGAGTTGGGAAGCTGCCCTCCTCCATCATGGGCTGCGGAGAAACAAGACGCTTCACTTCTCCTTAGCTTCATTTTGATCCGACAGTTGACTTACTTTGATCCGACAGTTGACTGACTTTGACCGTAGATTGATTGATTCTTGTAATGGCATGTTTGATTTGAAATAGTAGGCAGAAATTGTTTTTTAGTTAAGTATTAGTGTTTAAGTTTTAACGATTTTTTATTAAAAAATATTTACATTTAATTTTGGAGATGGTCGTGAACCTCATGTATAATTTCACATGTGTAAACAGAACTGGATTTGAAAAGGGCAATTTAGGCATAAAAATGAAGCCCTAGAAATCCCAATTTCATCTCATCTCCAACGTCGGTAGAAAGTCTGAGCTTTTCGTTCACTTTCGTTTTGTGTTCTGTAGATTTTTTCAGGGAGCCTCGTCGTCGCGGAGCGGGATCGAAGCGTTGCGAATTTGAGGGGGTTTGGATGTTGTATTGCTTGGGTTTGGGTTGTGGTGGAATTGCTGTAGTGGAATTAGGGTTTTTTTATAGGTTGGTTTTCTTGGAGTGATTTGGGCTCTTTCATTTGCTGTGATTTGATCTGCATTGAGATTGGTTTGATTCAAACTTGATGAGTTCTTTGTTGTTTTTTTCAATGAGTGTTTTGCTTTTGAATATTTAAGTGTTAGCTATTTACTCTTGCTCGGGGAGAAGTTGCTTGAAGCTTGTTTTCTCTGGCTGTTACGATTTTGATTGGTTCTTGTGGTGCTGTCTTATTTGAAATTGTTATCCAGTGCGCCATAGTGCATTTGACGTATATGTTGTTTTTTATTATTGGTAGGATCTGTGTTGAGTATCTGTTTAACGATTCGAAACGCGAAGAAGAATGTCGGAGAAAACACCAAAGAAAACATCTTCCTCTTCGTATCAGGTTCTTGGGAACAAGCCAATTGATCAGTGGAAAGTTACTGAATTGAAAGAAGAGCTTAAGAGGCGTAAATTGATTACTAGCGGGCTGAAGGATCATTTGGTTAGGAGGTTAGATGAAGCATTGCATACCGAAAGGGAAAGTGCTAAGGCAGGAGCTGAAGCTAGTCTAAATGATGCTGCTGATGCTCAGGTTCAAGATACTGGTAATAAAACTGCTACTCCAGAAAAATATGTGGGTCCAAGTGGTAAGGATTTTGGAACTCCTCAAAAGGTTGATGATAGCAAGGTTGAGCAAACTGATGATGATTGGGTTGAGGTTGATGCTGGAGATACCCAGCCATCTACGAGGGAACAAAATGTTGAAGCATGTGATGTCACCATTGGCAAGGGTTCTGGCATAGATGAAGTCATAGTTGGGAAAACTACCATGGAAACCATTACTGAGACTGCGGTATCTGAAACCTCTTTGAGCATGCAGGATGTAAAGAATGAAAAGCTGGAGTCCCAACTTGGGAATGTGGGCTCAAAGTCTGATATAGATATGGAGGAGTTCCAACCTATCCATGCTGATAGTGCGAGTTTGAGTCCTCAGGTTGACTATTCAGATTCGAAGGGTCAGGATGCAGATAATGTAAAAACTATCGAGACAGAGTATCCAGTTCCAACTTATGCACAGGAGGATGAGACAGACAAGGCTCCTTTCGCCACCAATCAGGTATCTGAAGTCAGCCCTGCTTTAGGGTTAGAAGTAAAATGTGACTCTATTTCTTCTGTGTCAATTATTGAAAAGAATGAACTAAAGGATAATATAATTGCTGATAATGTTAAATTAGAACTAAATGTTGAACTAGAGATGGTGAAACCATCATCCATGAATGTTGCTCCAGATGCGGGTGGATTACATCCTATGGATGTTGAAGATCCACTTGAGAAGAAGGTATTTGCTGATGAGAAAGATGGAAATGCTACCAGTGTTGACAAAAGCAGTGCGGACGTGGAATACTTAGAAAAGTTAAATTTAGATAGAAGTTCTGGGGATCATTTCATGAATGAAGATGTATCCTGTGATAAATCAATGTATACGAAAAATATGCCTGAAGACAAAAAAGAGCAAGTTGAGATTGAGATTAAAGATGAGGACATTGATGATGTTGTGTGCGATGAGAAAGAGGATAGTCATGTTGAAGATAAGGGTGTTGTTGTGGCTGAGAAAAGAAAGCTCCCAGGTACGCCCTCACATTTATGCTATTGAATTCAAATATCCTTTGACCTCTGGCCTATGTGATCCTAATGAGTGTTTTTGGCCAACTTTCAGTGAGGTCTGTGTTTTATTTTCAGTGTGTATTAATTATTTTCTCTAACGGGAACTAAATATTAGTGGTTTCGTCGGAGAATCATGTCCTAGATTGTAGTGTGGTGAAGGTGATAGATGACTCAAAGTAGAAAACTTGTGGCTTTCCATCGCCTTGATTATTTTGACTCAATAGAACTGCACTATCCAGAGTGAAGTCATGGCCTTGTTTAGAAGCAGTTACTATCATTTGCATCCCTGTTAAAATTTCATCCCTAGATTCAGTTGCATCAATAGCTAGTTGCCATTTCTTCGGTTAAACACCTTGTTATCATATCGTTACTATAAGAATCCGATTGGTTCCAGAAAAACTAAGACAGGAAAAAAAAATGTAGCAGTAACAGCTATGCAGATTGTTTTTCAGTTAAATGATTCCACTCTGTTATATTTACACCTTATCATCTTTGGAATTGTCCTGACAGATCCACAATCCGCTGGTGACAATGAGCCTGTCAAACGGCAACGTAGGTGGATCAGTGAATCTGTGAAAGTTAATGAAACGCACATCACAGTTGCAGCTGTGTCAACAACACCCAAAGAAAGTATTTCTTCAGCAGTTGCAAAATCCAATTTCTTAAGATCCGACTCCAATAAAAGTGAGGATGTGACCAAGGAATGTTTGGGTGAGTTGCAACTTCTTATGCACTATCCTCCATAAAAGCAAAACTGATGCTTGCAATTTACTTGTTTATGTTGTTACGTTCATTCTTGCAGGTCCACCATCTGTCAATCCTCCTACAGATTCATTAAGGATTGATAGGTTTCTGCGGCCTTTTACACTGAAAGCCGTACAAGAGCTTCTTGGCAAAACTGGCAAGGTCACCAGCTTCTGGATGGATCACATAAAGTCACATTGCTATGTCACTGTAAATTTACTCTCCTCTCAATTGCTGTTACGGAGCTGGACTCTACCTCTTGTTGCATGATGGTGAAAGTATTGGGATCTTTTTTTGATGCAGTACTCGTCCGTGGAAGAGGCTATAAAGACTAGGAATGCTGTTTACAAGTTGCAGTGGCCTACAAATGGTGGTCGCCTGCTCGTTGCTGACTTTGTCGATCCTCAGGAAGTCAAGAATCGAATAGAGGCTCCTCCTCAAGCTGCTGCACCTACAACAAAGCAGGTGCAAAGGCAGCAGTCTTCACTTCCATCTCCACCTCCACCTCTTCAAGAAAAACTGGACCCTCCTATTGTTACTCTGGATGATCTTTTCCGCAAGACAAGTACATTACCAAGAATTTACTACCTACCTCTATCAGAAGAGCAAGTTGCAGTGAAGAAGCTTGCAGCTCCTGGTAAAAACATCAAAGCCTGATTGTGCAAGATTCATCCCCAGTTTTTCTTGAATTGGACTCTCTTACTGAGTTAGCTTCTGCATCCAAAAAATAGAGATCATGGTCTTTGCAAATCTTGCAGGCAGGCAGGCAGGCAACCATTAGCTAGAATGAGTTCCTTGTACTTTGTCCAAATCATGTCTCAAAAGAGTAAAAACAAAACCAACACATGCAACATCAGCCCATCCATAGTTTATAACAAACCACCTAAGCTTTCAACTTTTCCCCCATACCAACATAAGACCATTGTTTCCACCTCTTCAACCTTATCCATCCACAATGCTCTTTCATCTCATGGATTCCCTTATAAATAGCATACACAGATCTGTGGTCCACCAGATTGACCCCAAGCTCTCATTTACTCACAAAAAGAAAAAGGGAAAAAGGATCCAATCTCTGATATACACAAAAGACAACCTTTCAATCTTGTCTAGCAACCACATCATCAAGCTACAATGGCAGACATAGCAATGCTAGTTGCAGAAGAGTATGAGAGGATCAAGAACTCAAGGAGGCTTGAAGATGATGGTGAGAAGCCGAGCTTTGTCTCAAGTGTTTCGATCATGGCTAAGAAGGTTGATGTTCCTGCTTGGATCATGGACAAGCTTGGAGCAGACAGAGTTGAGGCTCTGAATTGGGTTTTGGAACCCAGAGGTCAATTCAGCCTGGCAGCTTTGAATGGCTTCTTCTCTGCTTGAAGAATTCTTCAATTTGTAGATGTTGGTCTTCCTGGTTTCTCTCAGCACTTATGCTCATGTACATACAGTTTAATTTCAATCAAAAGTAATCATCTTCTTGCAACAAAGCCTCAAACATGAACAGCAGATTTCACCTAAATCAAACTATCCCACAAGACCTGCAGAAGTTACAATAATGGCCGCTAATTACATCAAAATCCCCCATCTGGGTCAACCTGGGAAGCCAAAAAACTCACAAAGACTCCATCCTGAAATGGGTATGCTTGGTTCCTGCAAAGGTACAGACTTCACCAAACTGAAGCTCCTCACCACAAGGCCAAATTAAACCTACAGAAGACCAAAATGGATACACAGAATGGGAAAGCCCCACATGATGATAAATCCAAGGATCAAAAGCATGGTTTTATAGAAGCTGTCAATATAATATACACAAACACAGAAAGATGAGATCTTTCCTTAGCTTTACAAAAGTCTATGCAAATTGTTGCCCTGCAAAGCGGATAGCAAGAAGATGAGCTCCTCATCACTCCCATCATAACGATCCTGCGTCACCTCCCGCCGCCTGAACCTCCCAGCCACCTCCTTGGGCAGCACCTCCCTCCGGCAAAGCGGGCAGGTGGCAAACTCCTGCTCCAGCCATCGATCCAGACAGTCCTTGTGGAAAGTGTGTTTGCATTTGAGCTTCCTGATCTCATCCCCTTGTTCGAATTTAGACAAGCAGACGGAGCAGTCAGATGATTCCGGTGTCAAAGGTCGGAGCTTGTAGAGCGTGGTGGGTACTTTGTCTTCTATGAGCTGGAAGAGGGTGGTGGGGGAGGATGTGGCGGTGAGGAATTTGAAGAGGGTGCGGAAGGAGATGAGCAGCTCCAGGAAGAGGAGGGTGAAGAAGACCGTGGAGATGGTGTAGAGGTTGCACAGGATCTGAGTGAGTGCAGCCATTGATGATGATTCACTCTGCAACTTTTTTGAGGCACTTTTATTGGGATTTTTGGGGTTGGAAAAGGAATGAGTCACAGATATTTTTCCTGTCAAAAGTAGAGTTATTTAAATAGTCAATAAAGGTAGATTGGGAAGCATTTTGTGAGAAAATTAGTGTGTTATTAATGGTGAAGATGAGTTATGATTAATGTATTTATTACAAGAGAGGGAAGTTGGATGGACATGCAAAAAATGGGTCATAAGTAAACTCTCTCAACTTTGGCTATGTCATAATCTGTCTTTGTCTTGTCAAAATGGCCATCAAGGGTCCAAACCACACAATAATTGATGACCTTGTTGGCGTCTTTTAATTGAACTTTAATTGTTTGTATACATCTCAAGATATTTATGTTTCAATCTCTGTCTAAATAAACACTAAAATACAATCTATTATCACTTGTATATTTAAGTGATCTGAATCATTATTAAAAATGAATATGTTAGAGTGTAACGGTTTCTACTTATGACGGCAAATTTTAGAACTAAACAACATTTTTGGTGACTGGAGTACAAACCATTAATGTGGTGGAAGCTCTTAGACCCACTCTTAAATAAAGGTTTCAGACAAGCCTGCAAATATCTTCAGTTGGTGTAGATTTTGGTATCCTTGAGATATCAAAAACAATGCTGAGCTGAGGAGATTCTGAGCAGAACTGGAAGCCATTTTGGGAAGAAACCGAGTAGAGTTGAAAGAAGCTTTTTTTACTTGGTTTCGCCGGAATTCTCACTGGTGGATTCATGGAAATGTTTTTTGTTCAAAGTAAGCCGAGTGATTTCAGCTGCTGAATGTGCTCCGGTTGGAGAGGTGGGGGCGCCCAATCAGATCCGGTCATCTCACCATCAACATCCTCCACGACATATTCCTGAGAAGAATTTAAAAAATGTTTTAAGAAAACCGAGCCAGTAGAGAAACCAATTATTCATTAGCCTAAACGCAATGAAACGGTGGATTAAATAGATCTTATCACAATGGCTAAAGATGCTAAATGGGCGCATAAACTGAATAACAATGAAGAAAGAGACGAGGAAAAAAGAGTGGTTTACTTACCTTGGTTAGCATCCTCTTAGCGAGAATGTGATAATGCCTTTGCCAAATTCTTTGACCCACCATTGTAGCTACCAGTACGCTATAAAATATGCCTATGACAGTGAAGAGTCCGAGAACAACCAAAGCCATTATAAATAAAATTGGTAACCCAGCCTCCCCGGCACCTCCTAAACAGCCACATTCTCCGGCTGCACTTGCACAACTTTCAAAGCAAGCGGTGCAATCAGTCCATATACAGAGAGTTCCAGGCAAATGACAGTCTGCACACATTCTGCATGGATGTAGCCCTATGCATCAATAACACGATGCAAAAAAATAAAAACAAAGGAGGGGGAAACAACGGCACAACATTTTTCCTTATGAAGCATGCAATGAGCAACTAATATTTGAGAATCCAGGAAGAAACCTGACTAAGGTCGTTGAAGATGCACGGGTATAACATAATCTAAATTGATGTTTTCATAAGCACCATCAGAGTGATGCATACGTACAGCCGAGGGTGACATCAGAACATTGAAATACTCTCAAGTCCATAGATAGACACTTACCCTGGCTGACAGCAACAAAGACACAGTTCTCGACAAGGTTGAGCAAGATCACTACGAACTCTTCGATCATAACACGTTATAAAGCAGCCAGATAATCCCAGGAGAGCAAAGAACAATAAAGCACCTGCATTTTGATAATTCATGGAACACAAACTAATTCAGAGAAGCTATGTGGCAATGATATTAAAGCCACGAGGTAACGAATTCTATCTCAGTATCACACCAAAAATACCAAGTCTTTCAACCATCAAATTCATCATCTGACATTTATGCAATATTTACCGACAGCGAAACACAAAAACAAAATCTTGTGACAGGACTGAAACATCATGGTGATTTATTTACATATGAAAATGTAGCGGAGTTGACATTAAATCTTACCAATAAAGTAGTAGAAGCTGTACTCATTGGTGAAATTCCAAGTTAGTCGTAACCAAGACTTATTATACACATCAACGAGATACACCAAGTATGCCAACGCCGCAATGATCTGCAAACAACAGCATAGCATGAGAACAGTTTTAATCAAAATTGACGTGATAACACTCCAATCTTTCCAAATAGCTTTCAAGATAACAGTTTCAGTTACAACAAGGAACTTACGAATTGCACAGCTAGAAATATGAATAATATATCTCTGGTAACAAAGAATCGGAATTTTAGAGTCCGCCATTTCCTATCTGCCAGAACATGAACCCTTAAATGGTAAGGGGCCTTACAGGTAGTGCAGTGGGCAAATGCAAAACCTTCCTGCACAAAATCAATAATACACAAATCACTACCTTAGACAGTTGTCAAGGGATACATATTGTTATATGGCACACACATTACATAACAATTGCATTAGATTCACGGTAACCGCTAGCTGAAAAAAATGACATAATTTTTTCCGACTAAAAGTAAGAGTATATTATAAGTAACCAAGATAACAAGCATATCATCTGTACTAAAGGCTTGCAGTCACCTTCAAATGAATATAGTAAGGCTACAGCATAAGTGATATGTGTTGAAATATACATCAGATACAGCTCGGAGATACACATAAGCAGCTTTACCTTCACAGCCCTCCAATGATCCAGACATTCCCGATGAACATACTTCGACGTCCCTTTGCACTTGCAAGGAGCTATAAAATCTCTACCTGCAAATGCATGCGTAAGGAAGTACAACATGATCACCCCATCCCACCATGCTCAAAATCCAAGAGATCCTTACTCTCTAACCTAAAACCTCGCCGAACTGGACCAGTAAACTACCGAAGTGATACATCATTATCGGGCTAAGAACTGAAAATACTTCTTCACATTAGATTTCTGTTTTCTACTACATGATGCTGCATGCTCCGAAATTAATCAAATCATCAGACGTACAAAGTTCACAGGTAATTCCCAAAACCTGTCAACAGAGATCACAGCCAAAGTCCACATCTAAACCTAAACCTATGTAGGGTTTCTCAATTTCCACACATCCTCATCCACCACCACTCCTCCGATCAATCAAAGATAACACACTTTCACACATCAATCAAAACCCACTTGATAATCCGGATTCGACAAAAACTCAACACCAACGATCACACACAAAATTTCGCATACCAAATTCACAAGCAAAAGTTACGAGTCTCGAGTACCATACCATCCGATTCAAGACAAATTCGGCACTGAATTTGCTCCTCGGGTCCAGCCTCGAGGTCAATCTCACTAGGGCTAGCGAAAGGCGCAGGCGCGATCAGAGGAGACGAATCTGAATGATCCGACATCATCAAAACACCCGGTTCCAACCCTGTTCCTCGATCATCAAAACTGTGATCGAAAATTGACGAGATAATTCATAAAGAGAATCCCGGTAATGACTGAGCGTTCGTGCTCGCGTTCTGTCTGCTTCAGATTCTTCGACTTTCGGAGACCGAAGAACATGTTCCACCCGGGTCGGGTCGGGTCGGCCACATTAAAATATTGTCAAGTTAATGTTCTCGGAATTCATAAAAAGGTTTCTTCGGACCAATCACTTTTTTGTTTTTTTTGTCTGTCATTCTATTTATAATTATTTCAATTGAATTATAAAAATTAATACATACATTATCAACCGGTATATTATATGAAGCCATCCCTTCCATAGTGTATTAAACTTCCCATGTATAATTGAAAATGAAATTTGTCGCCATCTTTATATATATATATGTATATTATTCCTACCCGCTAAATTTGACTTACAACTCGATACCTTTTCGAGGCACATATTTCTTGTACTCTGATCGATAAGATATTTGATGTCCATTTTATCAGTAGCAGCGACGTCCTACTTAATATAACATGATTGTGATAAAGAATGGTATATAAAAGTGGCAAGAATGTTATAGAAATGGAGAATTCCAATTAACATATCCAAGCAAGCACAAGTCAATCAATGGGTCAATGTGATCTCTTTACAACGGGAAAAAAAAATGCAGAGGCATTGGGCAAAAACCCTTGAAAGAAGAACAAATGGCTAACGAACGAAACAATCATTGTCAAGGAACCGGAAAAAATGATCCCAAGACGGACGGGACGGGACGGCATGTACAGAAGAATTAAGGAGTTATGGCACGAAGGGCATCATGAACCTGTCGGATATTCGGCCGTTGGTTATCAGGTAGAATGCACCTCACAGCCACGCCCAGGAATTCATCCATTGCTCTTGTGGGTTCCTCACCACCAGCAATGTCCCTGTCGATGCAGTCAATTCCTCGTCCGGCTTGGTTGCACACCCGAACCCAGTCCGTGAGGTCTACGGCACCTGACTGCCCTGAAATAATGTCGCCAGCGCTTCGTCTGGTTAATAATTCCAGAAACACTACTCCTAATGAATAAACATCTGATTTGAGGGTAGGGGCAGGTTTGGTTGCAGCGGCCACTTCTGGTGCACCATATCCGAGAGCTGTTAAGTTCCGTATTTGTTCTGCTATGCCAGCTGAGGTCATTAGACGGTGAAGGCAAAAATCAACGAGCCGGGCATCACAATTTGGGCCACTCAGGAGAACATTCGTCGGCTTTAGATTCCCATGAGGCAAATTTCTCTCGTGAAGGTGTAAAAGACCTCCAGCAATTTCAACTGCAACTTTCAGTCTCTGACTGAATGATAGTCGAGGATAGCGCCGAGGTGTTGACTCTGCATGACATAAGCAAAAAACATAACGTGAAATTATTGATACTACGTATGCAAACAGTCATTTTAAAATTGTAGTGAATTATGATGTTCAAATTTCTTGCATTTTTAACACGAACCTTGTAAATGTAAAAACGATCTAAAGAAAGACTGATATAAAAAACAATCCTTACCATAAAGATGAAGTGCGACGCTATCTCCCTCAATGTAATCAGCCAGTAAAAGCCTTTCTTGCTCCCTGGGTCCCCAATAATATGCTCGCGGTGAAACAATATTTGGATGTCTTATGGAACTAATTTTTTTAATTTCCTTGCCGAATTCTTTCTTGTTCTTAACCAGCCCTACCCGTAGCCACTTCACAGTTAACATATGCCCATTTTGTAGAGTAGCTTTATACAAAGTTCCATGACTACTTCTACCAAGAACTTCAGCAGGAGCTATAGATAGCTCCTCAGCAGTTAAAGAGAGTGAATGATCCAAGTAAAAGAGTTGGCCAGCTAATCGATCCGGTGAAGAGACATCTAACATCACAGGCTGCTGCGCCCCGATAAAGCGAGGCGATGATGATGGAGAACCAAATGAGGACTTCCTTCCACTTAAATCAGGCTGATTATGATTCTTAATAACAGAGCTAGTGGACACTCCTCCTGGTAAAGCATGCTCAACAATCTCTGTATTCAAATCTGCCGGGCTGGATATCGATTCTGAATGTGAGGACAGCAAGTGATCATGAGAAAAACTCAGTGAAGTCTGTGGGGTTTCAACAGTTGATTTGAAAATATGAGACCCAGTGGATCTAGCAGGCTTATTATCCCTTGTAGCCGAGCGCCCACAGCCAAATGTGCTTCTTTTATGAACTTCTAGAAGTTTTGCACGATTGTATACAAGAAGAAGGACAAGTGAAGCAGCTAAAAAGATGGATCCAAGTATAATTCCGGTGACTACACCAGCGCTCAAGTGCCATCTAGGCGATGCCGCTGACGATGATAGTGGTGGATGATGCTGAAAACTTAACTCGAGTAAATTATTCCCCGGAAGGAATGAACTTTTTGGGAAGCGTCTCAAGTTTTCGGGAACACTGCCGGAGAGATCATTGTGAGACAAGTTTAAATCCTGTAATTTTGATGACAGGTTTGGAGGGATTCCACCGTTGAAGTTGTTGCTGGATAGATCAAGGTACTCCAACTCAGTAATTTTGCTCAGTTCGTCTGGAATTTTACCCGAAAGCTTATTCTTTGAAAGATTCAAATAATGCAGTCTCACAAAGAGGCCTATATCTGCGGTCAACACACCACTTAAAGAATTACTGGAGAGATCAAGGGTCTCCATCGGCGGACTAGGAGTCTGAACTAACATAGTTTCTGCATGTGAACCTTGAATAGGAATGCCCCCTTCGAAACCGTTCCTTGAAAGATTCAAGTAAATAAGGGTCCTCGAAATGAATAAACTAGTCGGAATATCCCCGGTCATCTTGTTTAAACTGACATCCAAGCTGGATAATCTAGGCAAGGTCCCCAATGTAGAAGGCAAGCTACCGATAATTGAGTTATTTCTAATAATGAATGAAGTCAAATTGTCAAACTGAGATGTGGAATTAGGTAAGCGTCCAGATAAGTTGTTCGAACTCAAATCAATGAGTTCTAAGGTGGGTTCCCAATTCTGCATATCAGGAAACGCACCAGATATCATATTTCTGCTCAAATCCACAATCAAACACTTCCTGAAAGAAGAAGGCATAGGACCTGACAGGCCATTTGACGACAGATTTAGAATATTCAAACTTGTTGAATTAATTTCGTGAATAGAGCCTGCATGCAAATGTCGTCCAGATGTCAGAAAAATATATTATTACTGAATCTAGATGGAACGCTAGAGCCTTATTAAGCATACACGGCAAAAGTGCAAGTTAGTATGAAACTTAAGCTGCGTGATCTCACTGGGACAGACACATTAATCACCAAGAACAACAATGACTGACAAATGAATTATAGAAACCGTCAATATATAGGAGAATCGATAAACAGTAATACATGCATAAAGTCCCGTCAATGAGCATGCAAACCTATTGATTTACCTAATCAAGAGATTGACTTCTAAACTTCAACTCATAATGTGGATAATTTCTTTTGGGACTCGAAAAGAGTCAAATATCAAGCAACATGACACGACATGCTGTTAAATTCATATTACCTGTGAAGCCATTGACGCTGAGATCCAATTCCAACAATGGCATTGAGCTTTCTAACAGCTCTTCAGGTATAGTTCCAGTAAATTGATTATTTCCAAGACGCAGAACTTGCAGATACCGCAAGGAACCAAATGGCGGCAGGCTACCACTGAGCTGATTATAACTTAAATCCAAAACCCCCAAATTCTGAAAAGTTGAAATAGAATCCTCCAGAAAGAACCCACCACTCAAACCATTGCGACTCAGATTCAAATGCCTCAAGGTATACACAAAGCTCGAGAGATTACCCGAAATCTCCCCATACAGCAAATTGCTGCTCAGATCAAGAAACTCCACATTCAACAGCCCCAAAAAGATAACCCTGATATCTCCCCTGATCTTGTTCGAATGCAAATCCAACACCCTCAATTGCTGGAGCTTTTCAATTTCACTAGGAAACATACCATCAAAGCTATTCGACGAAAAGTTCACATAATTCAATGCCCATAGATCAGTAATTCGACCAGGAATCGGCCCGTAAAACTGGTTATTAGACAGATCCAAATGCTGCAAGGAAAACATAGTTCCTAAAACTGGCGCAAGCCGGCCGGTAAAACTATTACCTGCAAGGCTCAGATTCCTAAGCATAGTGAGACCTGTCAAAGTATTGAACTTTAACTCCCCAGCTAAATCCAGCCTCTCTAGCACAACCGCCACAACACGGCCAGCCTCGCAGGACACCCCGTGCCACGTCTCCGGACAAGCATTCGGATCAGCAGAAGAATCCAAAACCCACGAGTTGAACACCTTCCCGAGTGGATCGCGCTTAATCCCTTTCTTAAACTCCAGTAACGGCTTGGTCTCTGACTGACCACCAGCAAGCGAAACCACACACAACAGCAACTCCACCACCAACAGAATCGCCGCGGCCAGCCGCATTTTGGACCCAATGCGGAACCCCGCCACTCCCCGAAACCCTAGAACTCAGGAATCAATCGGAGTAGCTGGTGAGTGTTAGATCGGGAAGCATTGTCAAATTGGTGAAAACCCTTTTCAATTGGACTCCAGTGGATAAAATTTCAGCAAGTGGGTATCGGGTAGAGGGAGTGTAAAAGGCGAATTGGAACAGAATGAAATGAGTGGTTGGTGCTTAGGGTTTTGGTCGCATCGAAAGACGGAGATTGAGAGAGAGAAGAAAAGTAGGAGATGGAGATGGGGAGGAGTGAGATTGTTGCGTGAGATGGGAGAGTCCAGAGAGAGCTGCAGGAGGAGGAGGAGAGAGAGAGAGAGAGAGTGGTCGTGTTGCTCTACTTGAATCTTCTGATCTTACGCCATGAGAGACGGAGAGGATGGAAAAGAGGTAGCTGGAGTTGCATCAAAATGACTAGGCCAAAATGCTTGACGTGCAATCAAGTGGAGAGATGGAGGAGCAAAGGGATAAAAAAACAGCTGCAGGATGCAATAAAGGTCTGGTTTTTTCAGACATTTTTATTCTTCTTCTTCCTCCTCCCCATTAGTTAACTTAGACAAATGGTAGTAAAGTGGAGCTTTGTGGTGGTGAGCTTTGTGGCACCCCCCACATGGGTATGTGCTGTGCTTTGTTGCTTCTGCTGTACAACAACAACAACAAGGAAGTAACCTGCCTGCCAACTTGGCCTGTAAACAAGATTTAATTTTTTTTTCTAAATTACATGTGCATTACTTATCTGTATGTAATTCATTATGCTTCTACAGGACCAGGAGAGCTAAATATACTTGGGGAGCTCTACAGAAGGCGTGTATGAGTTTAAGGGGCTTAAAATGAATGTGCCGTCTTGCTCCAGATTGGTGACTTTGCACTCTTTTTACACATTGGTGGCGGAGAACTATCGCCGTAGGAGTGTGTATCTTTATGCAGCGTCGTCGAGGTTAGGTCTTAACGCAGACAGCTTTCCCATAAGATATCAGCATAAAATCCTGCAGTAACACAAGGAAAGAAAAAAATTAATCGCCGCGGTCATAAATGTTGAAACAAACTTGTATGTCTTCATACAAAGAGTTAACTGTGCATGTGAATTCAGTTCTGATGAAGTAAATGCTCACTGAGCATACGGACAGCTTGTCGAGTTCTGGTTGTTACCATACAGCTGCTTACAGTACGATATAGAGTGTGAGCAACCTAAAATGCCTTGGACTGTATACTCTATTTTGACTGCTTTTGCAAGTTAATAACCAAAGAAAACAATATAGAGGTCAACTTTGTATTCTAGTCGATAGGAGAGAAAACCCGCCAAGTAAAATAAGATGACTTTTAGCACAAAAACAGTAATATGAATCCACATTTAGTTTTGATGATTTTATGTCTAAAGTCCTGTAAATTGTGTGTAAAAAATGGGGTGACCAATATCATAAGATGCACGCAGAAGCTATAGATTGCATGTATAAAGAAAACTGACTCACAGAGCTCAAGCAGTTCCTGTTATCAGTCTTTCTTGTTGGTCCAGCTTTTTCACCTTCAAAACTCCCATCAAAACTTGTAAACCAAAGAAAGCACATAATGCAAAAGCAAATTTCGCCGGACCCTGCAAAAGCAAATTTCGCAAAGTCATTATGTTGGTTTATAAACTACAAATAACTCAACATAGCAATAAGATATAGCAGTGTTATCTATTGGAAAAAACGAAGAACTCTTACTCGAACTGAGTTGAGATACAGAAGGGTTGCAAGGTTTATCAGAGTACCAGCAGCTACAGCCTGTTGATGAAATAACAAGGCCACAGATTAAGTAGCTACTCATGACAGTATTTACACAAAATCCATTGATTTTATCTGCGGACTTAAATATACACATAGTAGCAGTTTCTCATCAAAAAGTAAAGGTCAAATCGTTCATGTTATTCATCTATTACTGCTCGAGTTTCACTTAGCAAACAACTTTTTAAGAAAATTTGGCCAACACTGAAAGATGGCACTGAGGCTCCTGCACGCATGATTGGTTGGCATCAACCCTCTTTAATGTCATGCTTGATTCGATACCAAGTTGAGTTATAGGCAACAGTCACTGTCTCTCATTTAAAGTAGGTAAAATGTAAAAACGATTTCAACTCAACCATTATCATTGGTATCACTAACTTCATAACAATGGCGAAAATATATAATAAAGGGAAGGTGAGGGGGTTGGATTTGTTATGCCTTTATGCGTTTAAAAAGATTCACGAAGTTTTTTCAAATGTAAAATCCATCACGACATACGTCATTGGTAAGAATATGCAACCCAGGTTCGGCGTACTTATAATGAATAGTTATGAGCCTAACTTCCTGGTGACGGTCATAATTCTCATATAAGCAATAATGAGGCAATTATTAGTTTTCATATTGTCGAGGCCTATAATACATAAAAATTAATAGATAAATGGCAGCTCACTCACATTTGCTATAGTTTTCTGCACAGCGGCAACACGTTGGAAAGCTCTCTCTGACTCCAAAGTTCGAACACGAAGTTTCAAATCACCTTGTTCCTGAGAAACAGTTCACGTGGAAAAAGGAGAGAATTATCCAGCAAAAAATTGAAACCAAATCACTTTGGAATCGCGGAACTCGGTTGAGTTTGGATACCAGTCGTTGAATAACTTCAGCCAACTTTTCCATTCTGTCAGCCTGTCTGAATAAGTTAGAAAAAGCACGAGATTGTCTATCCCATCTATTTCTTAAGTCCTGCAACATGCACAAGCATAACAACTGTTGAGTCTTCATTCACTACGACGGGCGGGACATCAAAGAACTATCGTGTTTCTAAAATTTGACCTTTATGGCGACTTCAACACCGGCTTCACGGAATTTCAGTAACTCTAGAGCGTATCTACCAGCAGAATAGTACAAAAGTTGAGATCATAGAATAAATTACATTAATGAAACTGTAAATTTTGGTTGAAACTAAATAGGTTAAAAGTTGTCTGACACTCACGGTTTTGCGATTTCAGTGATGTCAAATCGTGGGTCTAGACCCTTACCAATGCCATCCAAAACTGTGAAGTTGACCCTTTGATTATGATTTTGTGCTCGTAACAAATTACTGTGTTATATACTACAAGGTACCTGAAAATGCTCTAACAACAAAAGTGAATGTAGCTGGAAATCGGAAAGGCTGGTCAGCAGCAATGGCCAGTAAATCTTCCCCTGATAAAACAACGGAACAAATAACTTCCATGAGAACAAAACCAGTTTGAGCTCCAAGCTAAAAACTCTTTGTAGTGCTTCTCTTTTTTCCTTTTCTTAATTTACCCTTTTTTCTCTTTTGACTTGCCATTCACAATTCAAAATTTCCAAATGCCCTTCAATGAATACTAGCAAAACCAGATTTTATTTAATAACACACAACATTAAGTATGAAAAAAAAAACTACCGATAGCCATCCGATTTAGCAATTAGATAGATACTACTTAATAGTATACATGCATTAACAGCCCCATCATCTGAATCACATAGTACATATTAGCATAAGATTGCTCCCGTAAAAAGCTGAAAGTAAAAAAATCATCGTCTAAGGTGTTCTGGTCTTGGAGGTCCTTATCATGTAAGTGGTGAACTACAGTAGTCTTTTACTCACTTATAAAATAAATGAACAACGCCCAAAACGTTTTTTTTTTTTTCCTTTTCTACCTATTGCAGCCAACCTCTGCTTCTTTTTCTCTATTCTTTCCTCCTTGCTAAGAGGCTTCTTAAAACCAAGCTCTGCTGTTGCCAATTCCCTTTCTTTTCTTTGTTGTACAAGGCGCTCTTCAAAGCTGCATAAAAAGAAGAAGAGTATTACTAGGAAAAGCGCTACGGGATGGAGTAAGCAATAGTTATTTCATCTTGCTCGGCATCAAACAAGCACAATGTAGTAACAGCAGTAACATTTAACATCAGCCTCATCATTAGATAATAGCCGTACGAAAAATGAAGCTGGCAGCTAAAAAAGTGATGTTTTTTTATCTTGTCCAATTTTTTGGCATTAAATATCATAGCATGTATAGCAAACTTATTGAATAAGAGCATTTTAACTCAACGAATGCTATAATGAATCTTGGTATGCCCATTATGTCACCTATTCAAAAAAAATAGTGCTGTTCGTCTGACAGCCGTCATATCCCCTGTGGGGACAAGCACACCCATTTGAATCATTGCCTGAAGGACCTGCAGTGGTGTAAGCATCCAGTTAGTTTGTAGCCGAAACCATATTTGTAGCCAGATATGCGTCAATAAAACCTAGACATCAAAGGCTACGCTTATACAATGAGGACAATCACCATCACCTTATCTGGATCCTTCTCATAGACCCCATAGAATGTCTCTAGCAGCCCCTCTCTGATATTTGGACTGATACTGCATGTATTCAAGACACATTGTTCAGACATTCTAATGTTACATATATGACGTTTGCAAGTACCCCTACATAGCAGTTTGGGTCCAATTACAAGAGTGTGGAGTCATTACCTTCCCATCATTCCGAAATCATAGAATATGAGTCTTCCGCCATTGACGTCATCAACAGCAATATTTCCTGGATGCTGCATGAAGAAATCAGGTTAGAGTAGAAGAACAAGCAACAAAAAAGCATGATGCATACCAAAGATGTGCATACGATAACTTTCTCTATAAGAAAATAAGTTACCATCTTATGTTAAAGGTTCCCCAACACTAAACTACAATGTTCGATATTACCTGTGTGATGACAGCAAGCAAAAACAAGTATCGGCTTTCAAAATGGATAGGCTACAACATGACCCTTATTCTATTAGCTATTGTTCTTTTTAAAAACATTCCTTTTTAATAAGTCCCCAATTCTACCCAAAATCAGTCAATCTGCTGTCAATAGTAAGAGCTACCGCCTATACGTGAATGAAAAGGTATGGAAGAAACTCACAGGATCCGCATGGAAGAAACCATGAGACAAAATTTGTTCCAAGTATGATTCGACAGCATAGCGACCTATCCTGTGGAATGAACAAGGGCATATGGTTTTTTTTTTTTTTTTATGGATGGTAGATAGTTATGTGAATGATGACAAGAGGTAACGGTGCAATATATTCAAGAACATACAAGGCTCAATCTATCACTTTTACCTTTTGCGGTCAACACCCAACTGATCCAACGCCTTGATTCTGTTTATTTTTATCCCAGGGACATACTCCATCGTCAGTACCTAGAAGAGAAGTAAAAGCATATCACATGGTGACTCGCAATGAAGCAAAAATTGACATCATGGTGTTCAAAGTTGATTATGGTTTCACTGCCGGACCTGTGGTGTTGTGTATTCCCAGACGATTGTAGGGACTTTCACATACTCAAAGGATTTAAAATTATTTGCAAATAGTTCTGCATTAGCTGCTTCCTTGGTGTAATCAATTTCCTGGTAACATGGAGAGTCAAATTTTCAAAAATTTTGGACTGCGGTGATAATTTCTTACAAGAAGTTCTAATCTTCAGCCTATCATATACATAGTAACACATGGAACTCTACCTGGTACAAGACGTTTGCACATTCGTCATAGATGGCAACCCAATCCCGTTTAGCACCATCTGATTTTGGGTCAATCTTTTGGAGATACTCAGCGATCACCTGCATAGAATGATTGATTTCAGGCAAAATGCAAAAACATTAACCCCGCGCAATACAAAGAGTTACAAAAGCGAGCCTTTGTGATGTGTTATGAGTAAGCAGCTGATTGCATTTGAAAATTAAAAGATGAACATATTATTAGTGAAGGCAGTCTAACACTACACTTATTAATAATGGAGACTTCTGAAGAGACAATCGTGTAAAAAAATCTTAACGCCATGAGTAAGGCAGTTTTGGAGACGGTGAACGAATACGAAACTGACCCTTAGATTCTTTAGATCAATATCAAAAAGATCTTTAAGTCCAGGTCTTTGTACTTTCACGACAACTTCCTCCCCTTTAAGCGTAGCGCGGTGGACTTGTCCTGCAAAAAAAGTACTGATCTTCAGCTGTAGAACAGTAATACCGTCTAATTGTCATTCGATACAGGTGTTGCGTTTCAGGTGATACTATGAACTCATATTAGATTACCAAGGCTAGCAGCAGCTATTGGTTCATAATCAAATCGATCAAAAATATTGTTGACAGGTGCCCCGAGTTCCTCTTCAACAATGGATATCGCGGTTTCCGAAGGAAATGGAGGAACTTGATCCTGTACGAGGATATCAAACATGTTAAATTTACTATCTCACTCAGAGTTGGATGCATTTTTAATATTACATGGAAATGTAATATTAAAAGCTGACCTGGAGTTCTGACAACTGATCAACGTATTCTTGAGCTAGAATGTCTACTCTTGTAGAGAACTGCTGACCGATTTTGATGAATGTAGGACCCAGTCTCAATATATTCTCTTTTAGCCACTTGGCTAGAATCTTTCGCCTTTCAGATTTCTTTTGTTCAGTAATTCCTCCTGCATATGATCACCAACAACTGAATCAAGAATAAGATCATCACATTCTTTCGAGCAGGAAAACTTCTTGTTTCAAATGTTACTAAAATTTTGAATAAGAAATGAAGACACCCCATTTCAAAAACACAACATAAATGAAATGACTACCCATACATTATTCCAGATGTAAAAACCTCACTGACCTTTATATGCAAACTTTTGATTGATCAGCCATGCTCTAAAGATCAAAGTCATTACGAATCCCCAAATTTCCAATGATCTTTGAATAGTCGAGTAGGTCTTGAATCTACTCCACCTCCCTCCTGGCACAACAGAAACCTACAAACAACGTACACTGTGATAAGACAACTTCCAGTGCTCCATCAAAGAGTTCGAATTCAAGTAACCACATTGTTCTTCAGATCAGATTTCCGTGTCTAGAAACAATGAGCATACCAATCTCAAATGCAGCGGCTCCATTTCTACAACATGAACTATAATTCAGCAGAACAAATCCAAACCAAAAATAAAACTGAAAAAAAAAAAAAAATCAAAGCAAAGAAAATCAACTTCATACCTTCGGCTTATCTTTATTAGCTTGCTTAAACCAAGCCTCTTCTTGCCCAATCTCCTCAATGGTCCTTTTCTTCTTCTCCTCCTTCCTCAGCTCCACCAAAGCCACCTCTTTCACCACCGTCCCAACTGCTCCATTTCCATTAACATACTTCACCAAACTCCCATTCCCATTCCTCTTCGCAGCCCCATTCGCATATCCATTCTCACCCAGCTCAATAAGCCGATTCTCCTTCCCATTGATGGCAGCCTTAATCAACCAACTCCTCCTCACCTTTGGAGCTGCTCTAAGGTTTCTGTAAACTGAAAGCCTGCAACGATTCACATGTTTTGCGAAATGGGTTTTGGGCCTAGGCTCGATGTTAGTACAGTGCAGCAAGCTGAGCTCAGATGAGTAAAGACTGGCGTCCATTGGAGATGATTATCGCCAGATGGTTGTGGGATTATTCATTCATGAGGGTGCTAGAGAGAGAATAACAGCAGCATGTGGAGCTCGAATTTGGATAAAGAAACAAACTTTGTCGGAATTTGAGGAAGTGGTGGCCACCGGTGACACTTGGAGGAGCTTCACAACAAGATTTCTTATGTCTACCCAGGTTGCTTTGTTCTTGGCCACAAATGTCTGGTTGGATTACGAGGCAAGGGAACACAGTAGACTCTTTTTTCCTAAATTACAAAATGGTCCCTGAAGTTTGGTTACAGCAACGTAAGTTTACCAAGCTGTCTTCACCATCAAAATACTTCATATACACAACTTATGCTGTTATAGCAATGTTACAATGAAGCCACTGTACTTTGGGAATTTTCCGGTCATCTTGGCCCGGATAACTCCACGGCGTGGAGGTTGTCAGTCGAGTCGAGGATCCATTCTGAGTTTCGGGGTGGAGCCAGGTCCAGTTCTTGACGAACCACCTCCACTTTTTGCCACTCATCCCATTTCTCAGCCAGGCCGTCGCCTTCAAGCATTCTGACCACTTCGGACATCTTGGGTCGTTCCATCGGGGAGCCTTGTGTGCAAAGGAGGGCTACTTGGATGAGCTGTTCTACTTCAGATTCGACGTAGTTCGTTTGGAGATCCGGGTCCACTAGCATCTCTAGCTTCTTCTCCTTAAGAAGTCCTTTCACCTGAATCAATGAAAATGCTAAATTTGGTGTCAAAAAAAAGTGACGTAAGTGGCAAGAATAGCTCTTACCCAATCGAGCAACATGACGTCATCATCGTTGGCAAGTCTAGCGAGATCAAAAGCACGTTGCCCGGTTATTAGTTCCAGAAGCATAATCCCATAACCAAAAACGTCAGTTTTCTCCGACGACTTTCCGGTGGAGAGATACTCTGGGGCAATGTGACCAATGGTGCCTCGCACAGCAGTGGTTACGTGCGTATCCTTATAGTCCATGAGTTTAGCCAAACCAAAGTCACCAACAACAGCCTCAAACTCCTCGTCTAGTAAAATATTTGCAGCTTTCACGTCGCGGTGAATAATCTTAGGATCGCAGTGATCGTGCAGATAAGAAAGGCCCCTGGCAGATCCCAAGGCAATTCTCTTCCGAGTTGGCCAATCAAGTGGAGGTTCTGAAGGGAGGCGTTCTGCAGGAGGGCGGTGTGGCGGGTCAGGTACAAATTATTTCACAGTAAAATGGAAGACGTTTAAATTTCAAACACATGGAGTACCTCTCAAGCATGACGCAACACTTCCGTTGGCCATGTAAGGATAGACGAGTAAGCGCTCTGTTGGTGTCATGCAAAAACCACGGAGTCTGAGGAGATTCCGATGCACAGCCATGCTAATCATTTCTACTTCTGTCTGGAACTGCAGTTCACCGCCAGGCGTGCGCTCTTCTTTGAGTCTTTTTACTGCAACCAGAGAGCCGTCAGCTAGGCGGCCCTTGTAAACCTTACCAAATCCACCTCTGCCGAGAATGTTCTTGTTGCTGAAATAATCTGTCGCCACTTGTAATTCCCTCAAAGAAAACCTCTTAAGCTGCCCCAAGTGCACTTCCGGGTCTTCTTCAGCTGATGGGAGATACTCGGTCAGAATATGAAGTTCCCTGATATATTTTTTTTTGGGGGGGAAAGTACTAACCAGGGACGTCGAAAAAGTGTTCTTGAGGTTTTTTCCTGCGCCACCATGCGAATCCGATTGCAGGTGCTGCAAATAGTAAAGCAGCCCCGATAGCAACGCCTCCAGCTATAGCTCCGGTAGGGTTACTATCTCCTGGTACGAAACTTTTAGTTAAATAAATGTAGAGAATCATATGACTGCAACTCACCTCCGGAACAAATCACCAGTGATTTGCTGAGGAAGGATTCATCTCTATTTGATCACAGCTATGAAAGCATGAGAAGAGAAAGTGAGTGGGTTAAAACTAGTTACCGGGTGAGGCTACTGTTGACGGTGGCACAAAGGGAGGTGGAGGAGAAAACGGCGGAGAACCTGGACAAGGCTTTCCAGTAACTGGTCCGCAGAGATTCAAGTTGTTAGCGAAACTGCAAACAGTGCACAAAATATTATATCCTACCAATTTAACCATCAACCTGTGTAATAATAGTATACAGCACGTCACCAAGGGGAAAACCTGATGGGTGTGAAGAGTGAAAACGAGCCATTATCTGGAACGGATCCTGACAGACGGTTATTCGAAAGATCCCTGCAGTTCATCATTGGAGTTTGATCAAGCAATGCTAGCGACGAATAAAAATATACGAAGCAAAACTCGAGTAAGAGTGTTGTATAGAAAATTAAAACTCACAGGACTTGAAGAGCAGTAATATTAGTCAGAGACATAGGTATGGAACCTGTCAAGCTGTTGTTGTTTAAACGGCTATCCTTGCACAGATAAAATAAACGAGTTACGAATATTCAAGCTATTATACGGAATAACAACCATCCAATCACAAAGTGCGGTGGGAATAACAGAACAAAAAACTGTTCATACAGAAACCGCAGTTTTGACAGCTTCCCCAGGGTATCTGGAATGGCACCCGTAAAACTGTTCAAGTACAGATCCAAGCTCACTAGATTCGTCAGATTCCCAAGGTCATTTGGAATTGGTCCGCTTATGTTGTTGCTATAGAGCTCCCTGTCAGACACGAGTGTAAGTAAAAAAGTACAAATCAGAATCAATGAATTGAATTCTAAGTAAATCTTTAGAGATTTCATGCGCATACAAAAGTAAACCCATTAAAGTTCCACCCAAAGTCTCTATCAATGCAGGTGGGATTTTAGGACCATCCGACCCACTAAACATCTGTGGATATCAGTGTCAGATTTGACGGGTAACACTTGAACATGCCCATATGAGAAATATCACGGGAGTACATTGTGTTTAGTGATGTTTCTGAAACAAGTTCTTCCATTGTGTGTTCTACTAAAAAAAAAGTCAAACGACATCAAGATTCTCGTGAGCATTAAAGATTGAAAGATGACAAGGAATTTTTGCAGGGGAGAAAGCAGTTACGTCCATTAATGTATAACCATGGAGGAAAATATCATCTTTTAAAAAGAAAATATTGAAACGGAAGCGACTCGAATATCAGACTTCAAGAAGAAAGTAAGTGACCAGAGCGACACCTAAAGCGTACATCCAACAAATGGTTTCAAATATGACTTACAAATACTGCAAATTTTTGAGCTGGCCGAGTTGTGGAACCAGTTGCCCAGATAACATCGCATTTCCAAGATCACTGCAGCATTCAGAATTACCAGCTTACACATTAGTCGCATTGCATTCCAAAAAAACAACCGTCTGAAATCACGGGTGTGGTTACATTTAAGTAGAGTAGAGTCAAAAGTAGTAACTGGATATAGCTAAATATTCTGTGTAAAAAAACATGAGCGGCAATTTCATGAAGCTTTGGCATTGATAAGAGATTATTAGTAGTTGCGAAGATTCTGACTTTGTGAGGAAAGAACCACTTACACTCTGATCACACTGTTCTCATTGTTACATGTAACATGGAACCACGTGCAGGGGTTCACCAAGGTCGGATCCCAGCTTTGAAGAACATTGTTAGGATCTTGCAAACTTATCCGTAGACTGTGCAAAGCATCACCTATTTGAATACATAAAGACAATCACTGACTGATAGCTTAAATTAGCATTGTGTATTTCATACAATTCAAGCGCATTTCATACAAAATGGCTGCAAAAACAACAAAATTGGTTGAGTGACATGCAGTCAAATACAGCATCCGATGGTTCAAGCGTCTATAAAAGAGCCATGGTTAACTCTTCATAGTTCCACCTTACTAGCAAACAACCAAAAAAGAATTATGTAGCGAGATTCATCAGTAGCGAAGCGCTAGCATCCAGTGTATCAAAGAACCCGTTCTCTGCAAAACTAGAAACTTCTTCGCTATTCGATCACGTCTAAGACTGTTAGAATCATTGAATACAGCAGAATTTAAATGACCAGTGGAGAATTTGACACAACAGGAGCAGATAAAGTAAGCTTAAATCCGAAGTCCAAACTATAAACACGAAATCTCCAAATCCTCGATTTTCTTACGGTAATTATCATCACAATTGCTGGAAAAAAACTCCCAAGCAAACATAAATCCCCAAAACATGACATTACAAATAATCTACTAGCAAACTCGAAATCACTAAACTACAGATGGAGACACTCAAGATCCAAACCTTCCATATTGGCAGAGATGACGTACACCACTGGATGCAACACCAGCAGTAACCAAGCCAGAATCAAAGCAGATCTCTCTCGCTCCATTACAACCCAACCCACATTCCAAACTCCAAATAGCCACATCAAGCCCTAGCTCATAATCCTCCAAACTGAACCCCCAAATCCTCCACCAAACCCACCCACGAAACCACGAAAAGGTAGGATCTTTGGACCTCAGGTGACCCAGGAGGAGCTGGATGAATGTGTCTAGTCGACAATGAGAAGATAATTTATTAAAAAACTTTTTTTATTATCTGGGGTTGCTTTGCTTGCTTGGAGCATAAAAGCGAAAAGTGGCGGAACGGCGTTTTTCAGTCAAAAGGTTGTGGCAGTGGGAGCTTGTATGTGGGCCCCCCATTGGCATTGATGTATCAACAGAGCTGAGGTTTGGTCAAAAACCTCATCGATCTTGGCGACAACGGACGCCTCGAGTTTAATGTTGCACGGTTTTGTTTCTATCCAACTCAAATTTTATGTTCTCCATCATTCTGATTAACAAGCTTAAATTTCTAAGAAGATTATCTGGTAACAGGGTTAGGATCTAGATTTCTGAGGATAGCTAGAAAAACCTTGGGGAACAAGAAATGTCCAGCTTCCATGAAAGTCTTTTGATCCACTTTATCAGTGCCTTTGTTCCATCTTAGGCCTGAGGTAGAGATAGTGGAGAGCTGTAGCCATTCTCCATGGCTGGTAAATTTTGGTTGTCTTGTTTCATTTCTTGCCCCAAAAGGAAGCTTGGTAGACAAGACAGTACAACTCCAAGCTTTTGTTTATTTTGTCGGAGTCCACTAGCAAACAGTACCTCTTTTCGACTCAACAGATTCCATGCTCGATTGCTTTACAAATTGAAGTCCCAATCTTTATAGCCTCCCACAGGCCACAAGCTCTCTTCATATTCACCTCACACGCACATTTCCAGTAATAGAGAAGTTTCTTCTGTTGATCAACTCTTTTGAGAGAGATAATTATGAGGAATGGTAAGAGAAGGAATCCATCAAGCCCGGTGAGGAGTGGTCCATCATCACCAACAGACCAGGCTTCTTCCAAGGATCCAGACAAACTGCTCCCCATAGCCAATGTGAGCCGCCTGATGAAAAAGTCACTCCCAGACAATGCAAAGATCTCCAAGGAGGCAAAAGAGACAGTTCAAGAATGTGTCTCGGAGTTTATAAGTTTCATAACTGGTGAAGCATCGGATAAGTGCCAGAGGGAGAAGAGGAAGACCATCAATGGAGATGATCTACTGTGGGCCTTGACTACTTTGGGGTTTGAAAACTATGTTGGCCCGTTGAAGAGCTACCTAAGCAAGTTTAGAGAATTGGAAGGAGACAAAACCAGCATGGCTAGACAGGATCCAGAAGCTGCTAATGACAATCATCATCAACAACAACAACTGCAGCAACTGAGCATCATGAATGGTCACATGGGTGTTGGAAATTTTGATAGAATTGTCAACTTTGGAGAAAATGTTAAGAGGGGCTTTCATGATGGGCACATGGGTGTTGAAGATTTTGATAAAGTTGTCAACTTTGGAGGAAATAGTGATAAGAGGCTTCTCCAAAATCTCAATGGTGGGGTGGTTTTCACACAAGCAGTTGTTGATCATCATGAGCAGCATTTGGGGTCCTCAAATGGGTTTGGTGTTTCTGCTAAATGGTGCTAAGCTTCATCATGAGATCCAATGATAGAGACAAGAGATGATCACACCAAAAAGCATCCCAAAATTTCACTCACTTCTCTAACCATTTTTCATGCCATTCTATCCACATCAAAATCATCTCATATGTACCTGGAAATCCAGAAAATAAAATGTTAGTTACCTGATAAACTGTTTTCTATGCCACCAGCAGCAATTAGCATGCCATTGTTTCAGTCTTTTTTCAGATTATAAGCTTCTGAACATGCCCTGTTGATCAATATTTTACTAAGCTTGTCATCTGACCTGGTTGCTTCCTCTTTCGTTAGTATCTGCTCAGGTCTCATTTCAGCCACACTTCATACATACGACACAAAAACATATTTTGAGATTTTCAGCATATATGCTACTGAAAAGGTCCTGTGTCTGAAATGGGAGAATTCGAATAACAACCTGTGACTGCTTTACAAGACTTTGCTTTTGTAGGAACCTGTAAGTACAGAATAAGCATCTAGTTCTGTAACATACCTGAGATAAATTGAATTTGGTCTTCCTGTCCGCTATGTGAATCAGGAGGTAATTATTCTTTATTTATTTAAACACCTTTTTTACATCATGGGATTGGGACTGGTACATTTTTGCTGTAATTCTTGACAACAATGTATATTCTTAGAATACATGCACCAATGCTTTTAAGCATCCATGGCGCCGATATAAGAGAGTCACATACCGAGATAACTACGCTAAAAGAATGGAAACACGAGAACATTGAGTGAAAAAATGGAATGAGCCTAAATGGCGGCAGCTATGAAGTCATGCTTTCCCTTCTTTTAAGATAATCTTCGATTTGTTCAAGTGCCTGCAAACGAGTTAAGTTATAATGATACTTTCTTCTACTGTCATGTATACTTATAAAAGGGTGGCTGAAATTGTGCAGCAAGAAGGGAAAGTCTGACCTCAATCGCAATCATGGTTGGTGTGAGGTTGGATACATCATTGTGGCCCATTTTGGCTGCAATATCTGATCATTTGAAATGATACGATGTAAAATCAAGCTACTGGAGAAATGCTGACAACTAGACAGTCAAAAATACTTGTTTCATATAACGTACTTTCTAGAGATACCCTAGCATTGGCGTTAGCATAGTCATCAGCTCGTTCTTCAAAAAGAGTGGATAGACGAATTAAGGCCTGTATATAGAAAAGATGGAAAAAATCGTTAGGGAAGACCAGATAATTGAAAAAGAGAGCCACGGGTCTTGCAGATCACCAATATCAGCTCACCAACCTTGGTGTATGCATCACCAGATTCATGATGCAGTAGGGGACGAGAAGCAGTTCCAACAGTCGAAATTCTTTGAGCCAGTGCCTCCAATGGTACATCTATGTAAACAGAAATTCCCTTCTGCATGTATTTCCTGATAAACAGATAACTCCATGTCAATTCATCTTTAAAGGCAAACAGCATGGTTTAGTAATAAAACGGGAAGTAATTAGTATACCAATTGATGGGCCTGACAACTGCACCTCCTCCAGTGGAGACGACTAATCGGTGCATAACGGACAGAGTTCTTAATGCTTCACTCTGACAGACAGCAGACAATCATTCAAACTTTTAGCATTGGCATTGTCCAGGATAGCAAGAAGCAGATAACGGTTACTAACCTCCTTTTCTCTGAAATACCCTTCGCCATAGAGCTGGAAGAGTTCAGCCACTGACTTTCCAGATGCCTGCTCCACCAATTTGTCACTAGTGTATCATAAAAAGAACAAGATAAAGATTGAGTTACTCAACGAAAAAAAATAACTTTCAGCAGCATGGAAATGTGGCTGGCTAACAACACTTCTAACGGCTCAATTTCCAATTTACACTCATCCAACTTCATAAACCAGCGATATGGACAAGGATTTCACCTAGATGCAACCTTAAATTGCCTCGCATACTTTCCTGTCTGATTAAAAAACATTTGTCTTTATGAGAGCCCAAGAAGACTGCACGATTGTACTAGACACAAACCTGTCACGGAAACAATAACCAAGGAAATCCGCCAAAATCCTCCCAACAGTTGTCTTTCCCGAGCCCATCATGCCAACAAGATAAATACAACGCCCATCCAGAAATGACATAATCTCCTGAGACTTATTCTGCAATATGATTACAGCGAGCTGTATTACTCGAGCATGATCACAAGAGATGGGAGACAGAATAACAGATCTATCATTCACGAGTCTTAGATTAAAAGCAGTTTAAAAAGAGCGCACCTTCAAACTTACACCCTCATCAAAAGGTGAACATAAGCTCCCAGTTTCCAGTGTTGAACCTACAAGTAATGATATCATTAGGTACAAGAAAAGAACGCGTTGTTTAAGGATAACCCCAATAAGACAGACTGCAAAGCCCATTTGCCAAGTATAATTGTATAAACAAGTCAGATAATCAACAATATCATCCAATAAATATGTATGTGGTCCAAGCCAGTATAGACGACAGACTAGCTGTTAAGTATGAATTCATTGCTCTCTATCTACCTGGAAACTTCTTATAAGCACAAGAAACTCCTGCAGCTGGCAGTTCAACTCCGCCACCCATTTTCCGTCCATTATTCCTAGACACCTGCAACTGAAGGCTTTTCTTTTCCTTTCTAAACACGGGATTGCATTGTAACGACACAGCCGGCTTCCTCATCCCCACTTTATTGGCATTCATACTTGCATGTAAATGCACATTGTGCACAGCTTTAGCATCCATCTTCAAAATCAAAGGAAACCCCAATTCAACCTATTGAAACTGTGAAACACACACAAAAAAAGAAAAGAAAAATTCTGATGCCTTCCTACAAAACCCCGCTTCTCCGGTATGATTCAACCAACAATGTGAATCATAAACTCGTGACATAAATTCTTCCCAGAGAGACTCCAACCGCTCTTATTTCAAAGCAAAAAAAAAAAAAAAAAAAATCACTCTTAGGAATCAATCCAGCAAAAACACACAAAGAAGACCAGGATAACAAGAAACTGATAATTAAAGACTAATCGAAATTAGACGCTCGCGTCGAATTTAGCTAAACTGGTTTGCGTGTCGCCAAAATCCAACTAACACCAACAAAGTGCGGCTTTTTTCCTTCAACAATCATGTAATGCTATCTGATACGAAATCAACCGACAAAAAATTTTCCAACTTCAAGCTCAAATCTCTATCGTAGTAAATAATCAGCATAAACATCGTCAACGCATCCAACACATCAATTCACCAACCACGGCGATTGCTGGATTGAGTTGAAAGTTGTGGTTCGAATTCGATTGCATACCAGGCGAGCTAACGAGACGATGCTCCGTAAACGACGCTTCTCGAGGGATTTTCCGGCTTCGGATTTGGAGCGCAGGGTCGATGGTGGGATTTTGGATGCGTGTTCGCTTCGGTGGAGGGTACGTATGTATGAATGGTGGCTGGTCAATTTGGTTGGTGGATCAAGGGCTTTTCCGTAATTTCACACATTTTTGGATCTGACTTCTAACCTATGAGCCTCGTTTTTTTTATTTTCCGCTAATAAATTAAATTAAATTATTATTAAAAATTCAAATTTATCGAGTATCAACTTTTAAATAAATTAATGAGTGGCCGATGAGAGGAGTATAGAGATGAAATATGATTGGCTGTGTACACGTGGCGTGTTAGATTTTATACACGTAATCTGGGAGCTCAATGCCACCAACCAGAGTGAACAGTTTTTTGGTCGCGGAATTATGATAAAGAAAAATTGGTTTGTTGGATGTCAATTTTCAGTCCCAACCAAATTCCACCTTATCTATCTAACCCCAATTACGTCATTTGCTTGATTCGAGCGTTATAAATTTAGTAAATTTTAATTGTTTTTTATTTTAATAATTATGATATATCGATGATAAAATAGTTGATAGTGTATAAATACAGAATTTAATATATTTTTTTCATTTCAAAAATCATAATATGTTGATGACAAAATAGTAACATGTTTTAACATGTGCACAAATCATATCTGTACGGGAGAGGTGGTCAGCAGAGGCAGGCAAGCATCTTCAGCTTTTGCTGGTTGACTCGGTGATGTTTAACCGAGTGGAAATTCCAAAATTAATTAGGAAAATTGTATTTAGGAATTAATTAATTAATATGTATTTTATAAATTAACGGTCGAGATCTATCCAACAGATTGGCGACAGGTGTATCGTCTCTAGTACAACCAACCAGTGGTTCCTTGTCCTTTCGCTGTCAATCGAAGCTCGAAGACGATCCGACTGCAAACCCTAACATCGAGACGGGAATCAATCGTGCAGCCGGCACTTCCGATCATGGCGACGGCGTCTCGACTCCTGTCAAAATCCAAACAGGTTTGACTCCATCCACCTCCCGATCTTTACGGCGTTGCGGTGGGACGCATCTCGGCATCATTTTGATGCGTACTCATCATCGAATATCGATCAAGCATTCCACTCGTTTGTGATTTTCTGTTTCCAATGTCGTAGACTGGATCTTTATTGTGTCTTCGTATTTGGTGATGTGATTACGTGGATGTCTTCTTGATCCTTGAGGCTGCCCTCTTTTCATTACTTGGATTTATTTGTTATTAGTATCACTATTTGAGAAGATGGTCTTGGAAGGTTCGGTTGGTCGTCTGGATCTTTTCAGTTTCATTGTAGGTCTGAGTCTGAAAATGGCATGCCATAGGAAGGAGAATGATATTGGAAAGAATGAAAAGAAGCCATGGGTTACAATCAGTTTCATTTATTAATCATATAGACCTTTTTGGACTACTCGTTGTGTGTTTCCTCAGTTTTGCTTAATTTGTAACGTGGATAACTTGTCTGAGTCTGAAGCTAATTGTGAAGCACTGGAAATTAGAATGTGATTAAGAAGTCAGATGCGCACTCTGCTGCCTGCTGGTTAGACTTGATGATTAAATCATTGGACACCAAGGGTTTCCTTCATGACATTTTTAGTTGGACACGTGTATAAGCTAGCTCTTGTAGATCCTTTTCTACATTTCTTCTGTTATTCGAATATGGAGGTATCATGCTGCTTACACTTGTAGTTATTTTGAACATATTATTTCATGCCATTTTAGTTTTGTTTTTCTTACCCGTCATAGTTCTTTGGTATGCAGTTGTACTCAAGCTCGGCAATTTCACAGGGTGTACATGCTATTCCAGTTCATTTCTATGCCAAAGAAGCTGCCCCGCCATCGCCGCCAGTTCTTAAAGGAGATGGTTAGTTCACACAATGATGTTGTATTTGTGTGGCCTTAGTCATATGTTTACCCAGGATGAAGCCAGATGACTTTGATGGACTGCGTTACATGTCATTGTTTAATGTACATTGTACTTGCCTCAAATACTGAACGTGATACCATAGTTTGTCTTTCAGTATACAATAGAATTCTGTATTCTTCAGGAAGTTCAGGGATTGTCTTCCATCATATCATTATTGATTCTACCTGTGGTCTTTCGATATGCCATCATTTTCATGGCTTCTAGTTGGTCATTCTGTATCTTTCAGTTAGTTATCTTAATGTTCTAGTTCATATTATGTTGTGATAGGAATTTTGGGGCTGTCGTACTGCGTATAAGAAAGAAATTTTGTCTCACTTCTTATGATAGACTCTCCTAAGAATTTGCTTCTTCTTTTTTTTCTAACTTTATAGAGATGTTGAAGAACATTTTTCTTGAAGTGAAGAACAAGTTTGAGACAGCCATTGGGGTCTTTAAGAAAGAGAAGATCACAATAGATCCAGAAGATCCAGCTGCAGTATCTCATTATGCAAAGGTTATGAAGATGGCGAGGGAAAAGTATGTCTCATTGTTCTTATGTATATTACCCTTCTGTCTTGATGATGGACGAATTAGGTTTGTTATGCTGTAAGAAAACCGTTTGGAACAGTCTAGGATATATGCTGCTTTGCTGGCTTAAGAAGATATAACTGGTCCCAGTTTTGGAATTGGAACTTGAAGATCTTTGGCATGTACATGTATTTGTGTAGAAATAACTGATGTACCTACTGGCAACAATAATTTGATGCATGCCCATGGAGAAAACAATTGTAGGATATCATCTAGGGTAAGAAATGGGCATCTATGTTGGTAATATAATAGTCATTTGGGGATTTATCAGCCCACAGTGCCAGCATATGTGAACAATATGATAGTAAAAGCTACTATAAGCAGCAATTTATTCTTGAGTTTTACCTTTGGTGTCAGTCTTTCACATGGTTCTTTACTTTATTGGCTGTGCTTCAGTGGTAGGAGTTCATCAAATTGCACGATCTGTTGGTTTCATTAACATTTTGACTTCTAGAATGTAATGACTCATATGCTGTGTCATTCACAGGGCAGATTTGTTTTCAGAATCTCAACGAATTAAGTACACTATTGAAACAAGGACACAAGGTATTCCTGATGCCAGGACATACCTGTTGACATTGAAGGAGATCCGGGTGAAGTATGTAGTTTTCTTCTTTTATGGCACCTGATAAATTATTTTCCATTTCAGTGTAGTATCATTAATCACTCAATAATTGCATTCATGTGTAGCCAGATTTTCACCTTTCACGAGTATAAAGTTATAGTATTTTTGTAGGAGGGGTCTTACAGATGAGCTTGGCGCAGAAGCCTTGATGATGGATGCACTTGAGAAAGTGGAGAAAGAACTGAAAAAACCTCTTTTGAGGAATGATAAAAAGGGAATGGCTCTACTTATGGCTGAATTTGATAAGGTCAATCAGAAGTAAGTTAGCCAGTCTTGAACATAGATGTGGAATTGGCATGTCCGCTCAGAAGATTCGTCTTCTTATTAATCTGCTGCCCACTCCTTTGAATTCAGCTAACGAGTGTTACTTTACCAGACTTGGAATAAAGAGGGAGGACTTGCCTAAATACGAGGAGGACCTAGAATTGAAGATTGCAAAGTCTCAACTGGAAGAGCTTCAGAAAGATGCACTTGAGGCAATGGAAACTCAAAAGAAACGGTATGTTGACAGACATTACATTACAAGGATCACCATCTCAGCTAGTTCAAAAGTATTCTTTCTGATGGTCGCCTCTGTGTTCTCAGGGAGGAGTTCAAGGATGAGGAAATGGTCGATGTCAAGTCACTGGATATAAGGAACTTCCTGTGAGTCAAATTTTTGCGGGCTTCTGATCTTCCGTGATGGATTTGTAATTCATCTACAGAGTTGAAACGAAGTGTTGAAGGGTTACTTAATAAATGCACGTTCAGATACTATTCACCAGTGAGTGTTTACAATTACTTGATGAAGAATGTTTATAATAAAGATTGGTTTCACTTGTTCAAAATTTATGGAACAAAATGCAGAGTTGAAGTACTGACATAAAACAACACATGTAAAAGTCAAATTGCATAGACCGAAAATGGTATACTTGATGTATGTTTTCTTTGGCATTGGCATTGTGAACTAGTGTTTGTTCTTTTTGTTTGATCTGGATCCCTGGTGATCTTTATTTCGTTTTTTCCCACTTTCTGTGTGATCCTTGTGCTTCTCAGTCTTTCTTTTCACTGACTTGACACTGATGAGGCCGCTAGCTGGGAGCTTCCCTCCATTTTGCAGGGCCTTGTCAAAATCGGCCTCCTTATCAACAATGGCATACTGCTGCAATGCCTCCACATCCAGTAAACCCTCTGACTTGGCTTTCATTTCATCCTGTTGAGATATTGTCATACGGTCAAAGGCTACGAATTAAATGATATCATGGAGAGTCTAAAAGTAATATTTAGCGTACCTCCACTTTCTTTGCTCCTGCGTTCAAATCGTCGTCCAAGCTGATATCATGGGGTTTCATTATGATCTAAATGAAACACAGAGGTATTATTGTGCTGCATACTATCAAAATGCTATGCCATATGAAACTTCTTTTCATGGGAAAGCAAAATTAAGTATGAGGCGATCAATAAATTATTGGGGAGGATGAGAACGCTATAAATGCACATTAGTAATTCTTACTGGTTTAATCCGCGGAAGCGTGGACTCTATCTCTTTAGAAGCAATACTATATAGATACTTGTACAGCTTCTTCATTACTTTGATAAACAATGACAAAATCTGCGACCTTTCCAACTTCATTTGTCTCTGCAAAACATTCAGAAATAAATACCCAATCCATTGCCAATTAGAGGGTCCGTCATGTCCACAGACTATCATCCAGGTTCAACTAAGTATTTTATGACAACGGAAGAGATAAACAGAACACAAATCATGGACCCACACTTTCCGACCCGAGTCTAATAGGTACTATAAGTCAGTTCTGTTATGATATGAGTTTTGGGATCTCTATGATCTTCATGCCCTTCATAGACAAAAGTCAATAAGCAAGAGACACTAACTACACTTTTGCAAGCTGATTATGGGAACTTTCAGATCATCGGATGGAAATATAACAAATCCGAAGTAATTAACCAGATTTTAAGTAGAGATTCGAACCTCAACATAACTGACATCTTGGCCTTGCAAACCCATACAAAGTAAAACTGACGCCTGCACATATGATAATGTAACCGGAAATCTCCCGCGGAAGTATTGACGAGCAAGGTCAAGAACTAGGTCAGATATCTGCAAAAAGAATAGTTAGACAAACATGCAAAAACAGTAGAGAAAGTAAATTTCATATGCAGCCCCAAATTTCAAGTAAACTTATGAACAACAAATGTAATAAATGTGCTCCTTTGGAGCACACAGTTACAGGGAAGTCATGCATGACATCTTACCGAATGATAATCGGCGAGATTATTTGCATAACTTTCAAGTCGTTGCAAATCATGTGGGGTCATTATACTGTCCAACGAATTCAAAAATTCATTCGAGGAAGATGAAACACGCTCTTTCTCTGTAAAGTTGATCTTCGGATCTAATATGCTGGAAATTACAAAATAAAGCAAACAAAAAAAAAACACAAGTTGAGAGTACAAGTAAAGGAAACTCCACACACTCATCATTTCAGATTACGACTCTAACTGCCTCTCATACTCCTGTGCCACCTTCATATCCTTGCATCCATATCCCATAACTAGTCCCACCCACCCAGATACATAGTGATAAATGACATGAGTTCACTGATACTTTTTAAACAATATTTTTATGCAGTCGGGGGCTTGACCTTGGACAACGACCCAATCAACACAGACCAAGAAATCATGCTAGACTTCACTTCGTAGTACATAGCAGAAGATCGAGCAAGACCAGGTTGATCACAGAAGCACAAACACTAGAAAAGAGATAACAACAGAAAAATACATAAAAATCCAAAAGTTGGTTACTGACCTCAGGGCAAGCTTATATTCCATGTTCCTAAATTCACTATGCAATAACCGTGAGAACTTCTCCTTATATTCTGAAACAAGGCATGGAGTCATAAATTAGCGCAACATAACGTCAATCAACATTATTTTATCTCAATAGTTGCTCACCACGATAAAACGGACCAAAGAAGCCCCATTCATCGGATTCATCTACCTCAAGGTCATCACTGTGAAGAGCCTTCAAAACCATACATGTGTGCTCACCCGTCACAGCACTCTGTACAATCAAATACAGATGGCATATTTGAATATTGTAATAATGAATTAACAACTATGAAACCTAAAAAAACATGGTCGAGCATCTTAACTGGTACATGACAAATATAAAAAGGCCCAAAACTATGCTTTCTCCAAAAACGGAATAGGTCCAATGTCAGGCCAAAAGAAACACCCAAGTAATGAAGCTTTTCAGGACGCCTCTCACGCAGATGAACCAATAGATGTGGTAGATCTGTTCTAGGTTTAATTTGTTCTTCAAGGAGTGAAACCTGTCAAAACATATATTTTACAGATTGGTCATAAATACAGATCCAGAACTACGGATACAAAATAAAACCAGTGAAATTGGCATTAATGCTGTTTAGATCTAACATAAGCTCATAAATGTTGAGAACTACAATAAAGGAGATAAGCAATCACCACTAAATGGTAAATAATAACACAAATCCAGTCAAGAGAATGACAAACCTTCTCTGCAGGTTCTGTAACCCTGACAGGTGATGTTTCGGTATCACTTTCAATATCTGCTTCAGAAATGGTGGTCAACTGCCCCTCAAAGTACCTAGGAACGCAAAAAAATTCAACTAGCTAAACATACAGAATTAACGACTATCTTATTTGGAATATTTTTTATCAATTTATCCAAAGAAAGCTTATCGGTGCTACCAAGGCTTTTTCAAAAGCATTAATACTTGATTAAATTCTAGTTTAAGGTTACTGGTTAGAATCATACACCACTCACACATCATAAAGTTTAGGCAAACAGGAAATTTGCATTTCAGACACAGGTGAGTTACATATTATTTTAGTGAAGCATTAGAAGAATGTAAAAAATTTATTCATTTATTCACCAATCACATTTACCCAAAAAGACATAAGATAACCAAGCTTACCTTGTCAGGAGTTGGACAGCCACTGAACCATAACCAAGCTGAGATATAGATCACAAAAGTCATATGCGTGCATCAATCGAACAAAGTTTTATATAAGAAGAACCAATACTTACCCTCATAGCACTTGGGTGAGTGGCAATGCGTACAACACGAGCACCTGAAAGTGTTGGAAACACTGTATCTTTAAACTGCTCGCAAAATTTCCATGGTATTTGATCCCCAGATGGTTGGTGTCCTTCACTCAAACTTTTCATGGCAGACTTGCGTGATATTTGTCCTTCAAGACATACCTACAATGTACAAAGATTTATTAAAAAGGTATACCTGGAGAATGAGATACTGTGAACGAATTTTAACTCAGTGCTTTAAGAGAAATACTAAAGCATATTTTCTGCAAAGTACCAAACTGGTTTGTTTAAGCTATCAACTACAGGTCCGAATGCAACTAACATATAGAATTTGTTTCAATGATAATTCTTAGTTCTCTACTTCACCCATTTGTCAATTCAAAATAGCAGCAAAACATACCACGCAAGTTTGTTGAATATGAGACGAGAATAGATTCAGTGCTTTAAAAGAAACTTCGGTAGAGATTCTATTGATCCCAAAAGCTGGTAGGGGTAAATCAGAGGAGTATAACCAACTTGAAAGTTTGAATGCCGTGTGTTTACACACCTATTATATCTGAGAACTCAAAAATCTCAGATTCATGCAAATCAAGAAGACCAGTATCTAGTATTAGTTCTATCCCAATCATCCTGATCCTTACCAAATTTTAATCTCGTTGAGGAGCATAATTAGACCTTCAAGGTGTGATGAAGTGACAAAAAAACTCATAGATGATAGGTTGTAACAATAATGATGTTTGAAACAGGAATGGAAACTACCACACCATATTAATGAATGCACGAGAATAAAGTACGTTATGCTTAACATCAATGTTAATAGAGAAACATAATAAGGATACATGAAACTTATGATTCTTTAACCATGAAGTTTCAATTATAAAGCCACATTGATTACTGTGTCAACAACACTACTTTACATGAAATAAATTTCATGCTATGAAAGTTACCTGAATAACACATAATATATCTGGAAGGTGATTTTTTGACTCATCAACAGGTCCTGGAAGTGGAAGAAATGAGGTTCATAGTGTAAAACAGATTAGGATGAACGAAGAGTTCCTGGAAACCACCTACCTAGTAATACAAACAAATGATGCGCTGGAGCATCAGCCATTAATTGTAGATCGTTGGGAGAATTTTTGTAATGGGATGAAACGTAGAGTGCCATCATTCGCTGTATTTTGAATGTATAAGTAATCAGAAAAAGATGAGTTGGAGAAATGAATACAACAAAAGGTGAGTGAAAACATTACCTGAAGAAATAACTCACTATCTTTATGATAGGAAAAGAGTGTATCCCGGTTCACATAGTAAAGATCACACTCATTGGGAGAGGGTAGCCTGATTGCATGAGCGATTAAAATCAGTATGGTCAAAGGAGTGGCCTGGTTATATTTGACTCATTCAAATTTTCTTACCTACTGATGTTGGGAATGGAGTTCGCGACATCCAAACACAACAAACCATTTAGCCATGACTCCACTGGGTCTCCAGGGGCATATCTTATAGACTCATTTAATTCGACCTTCTTGAAAAGACGGCCTATTAACAAGAGGAAGTAGAAAAAACATTATCAAATTCAAAATTTATAACAAAAAGGCAATAAAACTTTAAGCTACAAGAAACACTCCATCTATAGGTTCTCTATGCAAGCTGAATAAAAATAAACTAAGAAAGGCAAACTGCAACTCTGCGGGTGCCTTAATGACTTTAAGAAACAAAAGGTCAAATACCTGAAAGAGATCCCTCTGCACTCTTGGCTGCCCCGCGACTTTGCTCTTCCAATTGTTGAATGAGCTTTAGTGACAACGATCGGCCAGTACCTTCATATCTAAAAAAAATGACATATCAGAACCAACTAAAAATGCCAAAATATAAAATCCTCATAACTTATGTATAATATATAAATATTTCAAATTTAGACGAACCCGTTGACTGTAGAAGACAGAAACACAAGGTAAGGACCCAACAAGGACTTTACTATCGGAAGTGGAATAGCTGCTGCTTCATCAATAACCAGTAATTCGACTTGAGATAGCTTCTCCCCCTCATGAGGTTGGATATACTAAAAGATAAAAATATTTAGATCTAAAAGAACAAAACAAAATAGAAACATAAATCTGTTAAGACCAAAATGTAATGATTCACGATGAAAATAATTGCATTACTGTCACACCTGGATTGTTTGCCTGTGTTGTTTGTAAACATTGACTTTGATGGTTGCTTTTTTGAACTCTGGATGGGGACTCTTCACCACATCATAGTCTATGTGTTCCTACAACGGAGATGCCGGGAATCAACAAAAGAACGTTAATAAAGTTTAACATAGCAATTAATCCAATGAACCACAATACCTACTAAATTTAATCAGAAAGAAAATTATTAGTTAAAAAAATCAATTTGATAATATTGTACCTTATATTCAAGCGAATCAAATCCTTTGTGAACAAAATCAAATAATGTCTTCAAATTTTCAGGGCTCGGAGCAGTGACAAAGATATTTGAATACCTAAAACAGCAGGTATGTCATGATATATCAATGTCTTTCATCTCCAGAAAGAGGTAAAATAATTCGTAACAGCATGTTACCCCGCCGCGATAGCTCCAGCAATAGCAAGCCCAAGTGCTGCTGATTTACCTCGACCACGAGCAGCAGTCAATGCAATAGTACTGCGCAAAGTCTTATCCAAAATTGAATCCAAAAAAGTGATGACAGCTTTCCCCTGATTTGCAGATATTGAAGAAAACATTAAACACTTACAAATTCAGTAAAACAGAAAATGAGGAAAACCAAATTAATCTTACCTGATCCAATGTACAGCACCTTTTAATTAGAGGGCCAACAGGATAATCATCACTTAATTGATCTTTTAGATTCTTCAAATCCATTTCCGTTTCGGAAAGCCCATTGGAGTCCTAAATCAGCAAAGATAACATATTTTTTTTTTCCTTTTAAAAACATAACCCTTTCAACAGATTGTAAAATTCACATGCAACACAGCAACAGTAACATTTTGTTCATATACACCAAAAACATTCCACTGATGTGCTTTGATAAGTTAATCATAGTCACCTCTTTCACCGGAACAGGGGAAATTGATCTTATGTGTGATGAAATTGGTAGGACATTCAACTCATCGTCCATAACTATGCACGCTTTGCACGATGCAAGGGAAAGCAAGAATCGTTCATTAAAGCGTCCAGAAGCTTGAGAATGTGATTCCGTGCGGTATCTTTCATGTACATCCTAAACACAGCAATGACAATTCACTACTAGAAATATTGAGAAGAGATGAAACCAGACACAAATTTCAAACTGTATGGCAAGTAATGTTATGCAGTATGTGAGCAACAATATAATATCCGCGATCAAAATATACACCACAACATTCATCATCAATAAGCAATGGATAATGTACATACCATAACCATAGTATACAAACTAGTGAGCGAAGTCAAAGATCGAAGTAACAATACAACTATGCCACCGCCTTCCACAGTCTCTATTGTTCTTGCGAGTAGATTAGGGGTCAATGCCTCAAAATCCTGCAGAAAATAAATATATATGTTTAATAGGGACAAATTTAAAAAATGTACCATTGCAAACTTGATAAGCCGATATACCTGTAGTACACACATCCCGAAGGTATTTCCAAGAATTCTTTCAGAATCCTTGTATAAACAATATGTTAGTCCACCACTTTCCACAAAAAGCGAGAAGGAATCCACCTTATCAGCATCCAAGAGGCCTCTTTGCATCAGCTTCTTCACTTGTTTTGCACGTTTCTTTTTGTGACTGGAAAATAATTTGTCAACCAGTCAACTTTTGATTAAATTAAGTTATATCTGAACGACTAAAGATACAATATCGCTATTTGAGAATATATATGTACTTTTCTATTCCAGAAAGCTTGTCACACGGAGACCAGCCACAAATGTATGCACCAAGTACGAGTTGGACTAATTTACACATAACACTATTTAATGAAGGAAAATGAATAAGGGATATAGATGACAAGTAGGAAGAACTTGTATGATTCAGAGTTCAATGTAACACGAATACAACCTACTAAGTTCGAGCTTGTCTTTGTAACACCATAAAACCGTTGGTCTAGATTTTACTACTGCCTTGGATGATATATGATGAAGATTCACAATCTGCAAAAAAACAGGGACATCATTAGCCACCAAGTTAAGTATCTCTTAATAATACTGATAAAAACAGATTTTAAGAGAACCCCAACCATTCAAATCCTTCCTCTGGATTTTTAAAACCATAACTTCCACAAGATAACTCACAACCATTCACTAACATAATGATATAAAGCAAATGCCATATTCAGCTATCAAAGATACATCTTTTCCCCTATTTAATATAAAGGAATCTCTCATTTTGGACTGCTTCAGTCATCCTAATTTCAAATTCTCTACATTTCATGATGTGTGTAAATAAACTCATAACACAGTTCAATTTCCCAAAATTCATCGATGTAAATATAATAGCATTTAACTATTCCATCTCCACAAAAAACTCCAAAAAAAGCCATTATAAGTCATAAATACACAAAAAATTGACAGCAAAAGCAATTTTATAGGAAATCCCAGCACCCTGGTAGCCAGTTATATTCCCAATCAAATAAATAATCAAAGTAATACAAAAGTTCGTGCGTTAGAGTTGAATGAGGGACTAGTGAGCACCTGGTCGCGAGATTTATCTCCTATGATAACAAAAATCGAGCGGTGTCTATTCTTGACTCCATTTTCAATCAGCGTCCTGATGCGCTCGTCTACCTTCTTCCTCATCTCTCCGACTATTTACTCAGAAAAATGTCTTCAAAGTACTTCGCTTTCTCAGCTTCAGTCACACACAACACAAACTTAAACCCTAGAAAGTAATTTGCTAGGGCTTATAAAAAGAAGAAGATGGTTGTATATGTAGCAGGAAAAATTGACCATAATACCCCTCGTATAAAAACTACCCTTGGACTCAAGATTGTCTATTCGTGTCGTCGTTAAGAAGTTTAAACGGCGTCGTTTGCTAACGCCAGACGCAAAGTGACATCGCCTCTCTCTATCTCCGCTCCGGCGATTGAGCAGAAGATACGCATTGGCCAGCTCTGCTCACTGCGACGTCATCTCTCCAGTAAGTCTTCATGCGACTGTGTGAAGGGGTCGTTCTTTGGTTTTTGTAAAGCTTATTTATTATCTGATGGTTCAGTTTTGTGTGCAGCTGGAGAGTGGATTCGAGTGTCTAAATGGGTCCAATCACAGTAGCTTCCGATGCCAAACGCTCCTTGGCGCCTTCAACAGGTACCCAATTCGATGAAAATCGAAACTTGTAATGAGTGATGGACTATGGTGTTGCTGAAATTAGATGAGTGAAATGCTGCCTTTTGTGCATGTTAAACAATTAGCATTATGCAAGTTGTCAGATTTTCTGGGGGTGTCAGCATTATGCGTTTTGTGCAGAATTAGATAGTTTCTTTAATTATTTTTAGTTTATTTTGAAGGATGTGAAGTTTGATTACTAGTTCTCAATTTATTATACAAACTACTTAGAGCCATAAGCCTAATAGGCATCTTGGAAATACTAGAAGCGCAAATTTTTTGATACTGCTGCTACCCTGAATGAGTAGTTTTATGAAATTTCATGATGTGTTTGGTGAAGCAGTGTGGCGTTGTAATTTTGCTTCGTTTGTGCAGAAGCAACTGGTGGTAAACTGCATAACCGATTTCGTGGAAGCAAAAGGTTTTTTGCATCGGTCAGCAACTGTGAAGAAAAGCCAGTTGAGTTCTTACGCAGTTTATATGGTATGGAATGGTTAGCTTCTGTTTTGATTTATTCGAGCAAGAGATATATAGTTTATGACAATGTTGCCATGTATGAAATTGGAAATTATGTGGTAAGTGTGTTGTCTCTGAATTCTTTTTCTAAGAATTGATCACAGGACTTTGGATTGTAATTTATTCCTGCGATATCCTTTCAAGATTCTTACAACATATTCCAGTATAATATGATGCAGATATCACATGTTTTGAGATTGGCAGTACTGTTCAAGATTTGCTTCTCTTCTCTTGTAGTGTTTTATGTTGGTTGCTAATATTTGGATTAAATTTCATACATGACATAGTTTCTTTTGCTAGTGATTTAATTATTTTGCATTGCAGAGGGAGTTATAGCAGGAGGTGTTGCTGGTGTTGTTGTAGAAACAGCATTATACCCCATTGACACGATCAAGACAAGACTACAGGCAATGTTTTATTCTGCCATCGGTATTTAAGATCTGGCTCAAATTGTGACCAATATTCTTGAGTGGTTTAGTATATTAATAACATGCTAATATTTTAATTCTTAAATCTGAGTATATGTGTGTATGTATGCTTCGACTTATCTATGTTGTTGTAGGACATACTGCCCATCTTTTAGTATATGAAGTCTGATACTTTCTGTTAGTATTAGACTATTGGTCTCCAAAATTATGGATGTCTTTTCAGTTGAATGACGGTTTCCCTGGTAATGGTACATTCATTCTTATTGGCCTTTATCACATTTGCCAAGTCTTTATCATGTCGCATAAGAGCACATATGGATGTCTTTTTTTGAACTTCTGCAGGCTGTGCAAGGTGGAGGTAAAATTGTATTGAAGGGTCTTTATTCTGGCTTGGCTGGAAACATTGCAGGTGTCCTCCCGTGAGTTTTCTAACCTCTCGCGCATCTGAAATCTAAACTACACAGCGAACACTATTAAGTCATAAAAGAAAATATAATTTTAATTGGATATTGGTAGTCCAAAGTCTTTGTAGAAAGGTGCGTGCAATGATGGGATTCTTATTCATTTTAGGGCGTCTGCCATATTTCTTGGCGTCTACGAGCCTGCAAAGCAAAATTTATTGAAATCCTTTCCAGAAAATCTCAGCGCAGTTGCTCATTTAGTAAGATGTTTCTCCCCTTTTCTCTCTTTTTATCTTTGTCTCAAAATTTTCTTACCCAGATTTTCAGTATATGTCCCCTTATTTTCCATGTGTGTTGGCGCCTAAGTGGGTGTAGGATACAGGCAGGGATGATTTCAGTATGATTACGTTAAATGTTTTTTTCTTTTTCTGCTACATACAATCTCAGTTTTTATATAACTCCTCATCAACTAAAAATTACTGAAATTTTCACATGCCTTTAGCATTAAATTGAGCTGCTTCAAACAAGCTCCGATAGAGTTACATTCCTTATTATCTTTTTATATTCTCCCTCGTGAAGGAGAATTCAGTATGTTAACTTCAAAAATGTTTTAAATCACAGACTGCTGGTGCGTTGGGGGGATTGGCTGCTTCTCTAGTTCGTGTTCCTACAGAGGTACGTTTTGCATTTTTCTTGTTAAGTTTTATATGGCCTTGTTTTGCATTTGAGTCTTTATTTTCTATCTGTAATAAAATTGTCAGGTTGTAAAGCAAAGGATGCAGACTGGACAATTTGCCTCTGCTCCTAATGCTGTGCGCCTTATTGTTGCAAGCGAAGGTTATAAAGGCCTGTATGCGGTATGGCTTAGTATCTCTCCGCTATCTCATACGCAATTTTAATTTCAGTGGAGCTAGAAAGTTTACCTGAAACAAATTGTTGCTGCTTCTTGTCTTTCTTCTAATATTGAAATCAAACCAAGATTTACTGCAAAATTTTAAATGTTTACTTTTGTGTCGTCCACACTCCTTCAACTACAGGGTTATAGATCGTTCCTGTTGAGAGATTTGCCATTTGACGCAATTCAGTTCTGCATCTATGAGCAGATTCGGATAGGCTATAAACTGGCTGTAAGCTCTTTGTGGAAAGATCACTGTTGCTGTTTTTCTTTTGCTGATTAATGAATCATATGCAAAATGACTTTGCTGGGTTACATTTCAGTTCCTGGTGGAATTTCTCAAAAAAAAAAAAAAAAGTTATTATGATGGCCTTCATTAAATTATCAAATTCTTTATTCGTTTTATACAGGCAAAGAGGGACCTGAATGATGCTGAAAATGCTCTAATTGGTGCCTTTTCGGGTTGGTTTCATATCGTGATTCATCTGTTATGGTTTCATAGTTCTTTATCAGTGTAACCTTGTAATTGCCAAACTCTATATTTAATAAACAAAATGGCCCATCATGTTTCAAACTCTAACTTGTGCAGGAGCTTTGACCGGAGCAGTGACGACACCTCTTGATGTGATCAAGACAAGGCTGATGGTTCAGGTTTCTAGCCTGTTAATGTCATTTTAGCATTGGTTCTTAATCACATGTTTTGTTAAAATAATTATATGCCCCCAATGTGCGTGTCGGCTATTGACATTTTTGGCCGCCGTACTTCAAGCTTAGGTGTTCAATGATGTGCAGGGCTCAGCAAATCGGTACACAGGGATCATTAATTGTGTTCAGACTATCGTGAAGGAAGAAGGGGCAGGTGCTCTTCTTAAGGTATGAGTTCATTTGTGCTATCTCTCATTCACATCTCGGGGTTCGGTCTACATCTTTGAATCTCGACTATCTATTAGGCAATTAACGCTTACTAATGCATGTTCAACTGACACAATTTAGAAACATGACTGGTGACTTCAGAGTTTGTTTTTTAATGTATGCGTGTATGCTACTTACAAATCTTGAATTATTTTTTCCACAGGGTATCCAGCCTAGGGTATTGTGGATCGGCATTGGTGGTTCAATATTTTTTGGCGTCCTTGAGAGGACAAAGAAGCTTCTAGCTGAGCAACGTCCCCATAATAAGATGAAAGATTCAGAGCCAAAATTAGACTAGGTGCACTTTATTTAGCATAAGATCCATTCACTGAAAATGATCAACTTTTCCTTTGCGCAGGGAACATACATTGACTCGTTTCTGGAATAATGTGGTATTTTATCAAATTTATATTGATCAGCTCTTGAGTATTTGAGTTATATTTTATTGAGCATGTGCGCCAACATTTTGAGATAGTAACTCATACTGCATTTTGAAAGTAAGTCAGGTTCTCTAGGTGACAAGCTTTCATACCGAATTTATAAACTTTAAACATCTGACAGATAGTTATATTTGCACAGATAACAGGCTTGAAATTTTCAGGCGCCGGAACAGTGGCAAAGATGTTCGAAGACCTTAAAAATCAGGTGTGCCATGATAAATAACAGGTGTCTTTCATTCCCGACTTAAAAGTTAGGTTCTTCAACCAAAGTAGCAGTAAGACTAAACTCAAATTTATTCAGTTTCTCTGTATATGATTATGATATAACTCCTGAATATTTAGCAGAAAAGGTGCAACTGACATGGTTCGAAGACCAGGGGACCTGACCTACTGCGAGGATGAACAGTATAAAATGTCTGTCTATCGAAGTTGTGCTTGTTTTTTTTTTTTCATTTGACAGATTTTACACTTTTGCATCTAGCTCTGCTGAATCCGCTAATCCACCTGGTTTTTGCAGTTTGCTGTTTGAAGCGGAATGGCTATGGCGCTCCTTCCCTCCAGGCTTCGAAGATGCATTTCCATACCAGATCATCCCCGCTACAGCTATGACCATGCCTATTACAACATGGAGATTGAGACCTTCCCTCCCAAAGAAAATGAATCCCAAGATCAATACGAGAATAGTCTTCATATGGCCCAGAACTTGAAACGAGACAGCAGTGAATCTACCAATGCAGATAAACTGGCTGAGGTTGGTACCTATTGCGATCGTGCATGATAGAACGATGAACCCCTGCAGAGGACATAAATGACTTGACACGGCATCCAAGACAAGATACAGAGACATTGATATGTCGGTGCTTATGCTTACCACAGAGATCATACTGTATGGATATGCGTCCACCCTCTGATCCGTCAACCAGTAGTCAAGAAATGGCCCTACCATCAGCAGCGATGCGGCCTGCGCCGGGGCTGTATGCCCTAGCAGGTTAAAAGACCCCAGCGCGTACTTTCTCTGAAGAAAATGGACATACTGCAGATATTTTCAGAGATGTGACGTCATCATCAGTACAGAATATTGACGGTGAGCGCAAAGAAAAGGGCTTCAAAGATCCAGTGAAACTATGTATGGCTTACATATTGCTGAAGAGAAGTGCTCCAAACTGCGATGAAAGCGGCAATGAATCCCTTGGTATTGACGCTTACATCGGTGACAGTGCAGACTGCAACACCGGCAAGAACCAGGAGTATGCTGAGCTTGGTGTCCCTCGAGTAACGAACCTTGTCCAGGACAATTTCCAGGAAACATGATACAGGGATCATGCTTAGCTTCGCTATCTGAAGATTAATGCATGAGAGGGAAGAAGAGTAAATTTGGGAGACAGATGCTGACATTTGAGACTGTTTTCCTAGGAAAGAACCTGATAGAAGCCGACAGAGTTCCACATCAAGCTCACGTTCATTCCAACAATGGAGAAGTTTGCGAATAAAACGAACTTGAGAAGCTCGGATTTGGGAAGATGAGAGGATTGAATGTATCCCATCCACCTCAGCGCCATCGTCATCAATGTCGTCGTCGCGAAGTGCAGACCAGTTAATGTTGTTGCTGCACAGAAACACAAGTGTTCAGAGCTGTTTTTGGCAATGTGAATTGAAACGGTAAATCTGAAGACATGACTCACCGAAGCTGAAGCCATGATTGGCCATCAAAGCTTTGTTGACGATGATTATGCCAACAGAAGTCACCACATTGAACATCCAAGCAGCTGCATCAACCGCCGCCTTCTTATCAGCCTTGCTCGCTGCCGGCGACATCTTCATCTCTTCTCTCCACCAAAACCACCTCACCCTTCTAGACCAAAACCCTAATCGGCCTGCACAATCAACCGATTCATGAAGCTGATTCACACCAGTCCAGTACAAACAAGTGACAAAATTGTGAAGATGGAATCGACCCACTGCTCGTTTTGTTGACTCCGGCCAATGAATCTGCTCAAAATCTGATATTTCACGACGATCTGCCAAACCCAGAACGATTCAAATTCGGGCAGAAACGGGGGATCTCTTCATGCATCATGATTCATGCATTCAATGTGAGGTGAGATCACGTAAAGGGTAATCGCAGAATCCGAAAATGTGCACCTGAGTTGATGATTCGACGACGAAACACCAGACGAAGAAGAAGAAGCTGACGTCGGATGATGATGTTCGATGTAACGCACGCAATGGCTCTACTACGTACAAAAGCAGTTACATTACACAGCCCAAGCTAAGCGAGCGTGCAAAGCACGTGATGGTTTCTAAACGCTGTGTTTTGACTCATAACGCGTCGCTGCGGTCTGGTTTGGAAAACGTGCGCAGAGCGACACATGGTTTTATTATCCGGAGGAGCGAGCACGCCGGCGTTGGTTGAGTTTGATATTGAGGACACGATCGCGATCGGAGCTGGAAGTATCTGTGTAGGTAAAAAGTTCGCTTGACTTCGTTTTCGGAGATCTGAATTGGTGGTGCTATTGTAGGTTTAACTAGTTATGTGTTGTTGATGGATATTTAGGTTATTTTATTGTATTTCTGGATGATGATGATGCAATTGATGGTTGGTAGGAGTATCATTCAGCAATTTTGGAGAATTTGGTTTATTGGATTAATAAGATTAGGCGGATAGATCTGTGTGGACGAGGATCGTTTGTGAAAATTGTTAGGATTTTGTTCTTCTTTTTAGCTGAATTGAGCTCTGATTAATTTTTTCATTCATGATAAGAAGTGTTTTTGCGATGATGTGAGTTTAGCTTGAGGTTTGATGGAAGAGTTGTAGATATGAGTTTGAGTGTATGAAGGATCAATTTACTTTTGGTGATTTTGAGTAGGGAAATATATGAAAACAATAATGCTTGTTTCAGTTCATGATTCAATAAGTTTTAAGCTATGGCGTTGGTATAGATTGGACCATACAGCGCAGTGTCATAATATATGTAAAATGAGGTAATTGTTCCGAGGTATATGCAATTGTTTTCTAAATCAAGACAATTTTTTCTGGGGACAAAAGTTCTTGATCGTGTATGGGAGGCAATATTAAAGGCTTTTGCAATGGAGCTCATATGGTTAGCTGCGGTTGAATATGTTCCATCGAAAATATATCATTAGTTATATTTGTGTTGGATGTGGTTTTTGTACTTTCATTTATGTTTGGTAACTGCATGTTCCTTGTAACAAAGAAGATTCTAACTAATTCATGCTCTTTCCCGCACAAGTAATGATTAGCTTGAGCTTGCATAAGTATCATCTTTTGCGTAAGATTAAAATATTTTGTGAACAGAACTTTTATGCGTAGACCTGTGTAAATGTTCATAAGTTGATTTAACCAATTGTCAATTGTTTCTAGGAACAGTGATTCACTGATGGCAGATCATGATCTAGAAGACAGAACCAATAATGGGAATGAATGGGATGTTGTGTCACTTACTGCATCAACATATGCTGCCGCCCCAAGTTATGGTGTTCGTGACTTGAATAGTAATGGTGCAGTGATGCCTGCTTTTGGAGGAGAAACTCCTCGTACGATGTTTCTATCTGATCATTTTGTTTTCCCACCAAGTCAGCATGAGAATTTGCCTCTGGAACCTGATGTTGTTGAGTATGTGGAAGTAGAGACAGCTGATGAGGAAACCGAGGAAGGTAGTGTTTCAGGTGAATATGATGAAGAAAATAGTGATGCATTAGATGAACGGGACTTACAACAACTGTTTGGTGGAACACTTGTGGAAGAGGAGGAATCATGCGAATCCAAAGTGGTTGAAGTTTCTAGGCAACTCACAAGTCACAAGTCAGACCTCCTAAATTTAAAGACGGTGAAAGATAATAAACTGCAACCTGAGATTCCTTCAGCGAATTGGTGGAAGAGGAACGCGTGTTCTTTGTATTCAAATGCCAAAGAGTCGAATTCATTTTGGTCCATCTTTGTTGCTACAGCTGTGATGGGCCTTGTCATAATTGGACAGAGGTGGCAGCAAGAAAGATGGCAGGTTTTGCAGCTGAAGTTGCACCTCAACGTCAGTGATGAGGTATATGCCATCTGTCTCGTCGAAATTCATCTGTGAAATTCAGTTTAATGAACCGTTTGGACATTGCTGTTGAACCCTTGAATCCTGCTGTTACATAACAAAAAGTCAGAAGCTAAATTTCCTTTTTTTCATATTTACTAGCTAATTCATTATACTGCTTCTCACACGATTTTCTTCTGCCGCATTGGGTTCTAACAGTATGTTCCTTGTGTACCGCCTTACAGAAAATGGCAAGACTACTTGGCCCGTTAACTCGACTCAAAGATGCAGTCATCGGAAGCCATCATCGCATTTCATTCCTTAGAAGTAGCGCTTCAGTGGAGCACTGAAACATCAGTTGCAAATAAGACTCACCAATTATTTGTTAGTTACTATATTCTGTCCTACACTTAATTCTTTTCGAAATTATTACTGTGATCTTGCAAGTCAGTGCTTTGCTCTTTCGTTCAAAAATATATATAGTTGTATCAAATGTTCTGAATTGATTTTTTTTCATTCTACATTCCAATTTCAAGAAACCTCAGTCAAGCATTGAATCTCAGAAGCATGAGAGTTGCCAAAAGGTAAATGTTTTTTTTTTTGTGTCCATTCCACCCTCTTCATCTCTTTTTGTTGACATGTAATCGATACACAATCAGCAGCAGCAGCAGCAGCAGAGTACATTTTAAGTATAAAAGCGCCTGCTTTCATTGCTGTTTACTGGTGTTGTTGTTATTATCTGTTTTGGTTGGAGCCCATAAAAATGCAGCTGTGTATCCTTGTCTGGCAATGTGATCCAGTTGAGTTTATCTACTAGTTATTGGGTTTCATGATTGTCAGACATGTTTACTGTTATTCTTCTACTGCCAACTATTTGAAGGAGTGAAGCTTCCCATTTATTACGTCACAGTTTTAGGAGCTGAGTTCGCAATTCGAGTGCAGTCATGTTGTTTTACGAGTCATGTTGGCAATTATTACGTCATAGTTATTACCTCACAGTTTTAGGAGTCTAGCTTCCCTTCCAGCTCTGGATTTCCGCAAGCTTCATCCACAGCACCTGTCCAAGTTTTATGTTTCAGACAATGAGTGATTTTGACCTCATCCTGTCATGCGTGTTCTGTTCTGGGTTTTCAATAAAATGTAACTATTAATTGTTTTATAGTTAAAAACTACGTCGTATGAATTCAAAACTTCAAACTAACCGCCTTGTTGGGAAAATGATGGGCTTTTGGTCCAATCTGGAGTCTCGTACATAATGGGCCGGGCGTGCACGAAAAATAACATATTTACATTTCGGTGTTCAATCTGCAACTTATTTACTTTTAAGGGAGTCAAGTTTAGGTGAATTACGGAACCGTGGTTTAGCCGTTCTTGCTTGCGAAAGGGGTTTAATGTATCTCCGTTTCAGTATCCTTTACTGCTAATATCTCTCTGAATTTTAGGGCTTGATTGATTGATTTCCAGCTTACGTCTACTACATCAATCTCATCCGTTTTGATTTCTGGTAGCGATTCGAAATGGTGGGTTTTGATAGTTTTTGAATGTTGGATTCGTGAGATCTGGAATTGGTGCGTAGTGTGTTTCCGTTGCTGATTGTATTATGAAATTTGTAATCTTGCAGGCTAGTGGAGGTGGTTTGGAAGCGAAAGTTGAGGCTTTATTGAATGTGGAGAAGCAGGCTAGGAATTCGGGTGATGTTGCTGGAACGAAGAAGGCTGCGACTGATATACTGCATCTATGTTTTGAGGCCGGGGCGTGGAAAACCCTAAATGATCAAATTATTGTGTTGTCTAAGCGGCGTGGGCAGCTCAAGCAGGTATGATTGCAGTGTTCAGGGTATGAGAGGTTTGGTTTTGCAATTGTCTGTCTTACTCAGCAGCCAATTTTTTTTTTCTGATTAATTGGGAATTCGATGCTGAGTGTGATATTTCTGGTGACTTTGATATATATTTGAGTAGCTTGATAGATGTGCGTACACCAAATCCCTTGAAGATGTGTGACATGTCAGTTGTTGTGTTTTTGGTTTGGATATTGATGTGAAGATGTCTCCCAAAAAGGGTCCTATGATCATCATTGATTGTAGGTTGATTTATATGTATGGTGGGTGTCGATTGGCCATTGGCTGTTCTTGGTTTTGTTTGCCACTGGAAATTGTTGAGACACACATTTATTATGTGAAGAATCAGTGAATATGTCTAACACTAGGTTAAATGTCTGCTTTCTTTAAACCAGCCAGTGGTTTGATTAGACATTCTTATTTAGCCTTAATACAAGATATCAGACATAAATCTAAAAATGATTTATGTGTTGTTTAATGACCAAGTCAGACACAATACTCCGTCAGCCATCTGTTATGAAAACACTCTCTTTCACCCCAACAAGAATACATCTTCTTCTTCGATGCTTCACTGCAAGCTCACTGATTGATCTGAACCAATGGAATTTTAGATTATGCAGTGTTCTCCATGCATTGATAATAATGGTAAGTTAGCTAAATGTTGGTTCAGAATGCGAGTAGCACGCTGGTACCTCTTTGGAGTTTGGAAGTGGTTTGCAGGGTGATAATGCTTGGTGGTTTCTTATTGGCAATTCACCACTTAATAATCTGACCAATTGTGTTCACAGTGACTTCTCATATTTCTTCATGTTGGAAGGTGGTCATGTTTTTTTTTTTTTTTTTAAATTCAGTTTAGACAACCTGTTGTTTAGAGAATTAAGCTACTTTAGCTCATCTTTTTTGCTGATCAGCTTAATTTTCTTCTTTCTGTCCGTCTTACATACCTCTTTTTTGGCCTTCAATGTAGGCTGTGACTGCTATGGTTCAGCAAGCTATGCAGTATATTGATCTAACTCCAGATATTGACACCCGTGTAGAGCTTATTAAAACTCTCAACCTTGTTTCAGCTGGGAAGGTAACCATTTTTGTGCGGCTAGGCTGGTTTCGGAAAGCAGTAGAGAACTTGGCTTGGATTTAATCTGTTTTTTTTGTTTTGTTTTGTAGATCTATGTTGAAATAGAGAGAGCTAGGCTTATTAAGAAGTTGGCAAAGATTAAAGAAGAGCAGGGTCTCATAGCTGAGGCAGCTGATTTGATGCAAGAAGTGGCGGTTAGTATGACTGGGACCTTTCTAATCTAGACAAAGTTCATTTTGTGTATAAATAAACTCAGAAACAAGCTTTCATTGAAAATTTCTGCATCACGTTATGTCTTTTTCTTTTCTTATAATTGGCCTTTCGGATTCGTTGCTATTCAGGTGGAAACTTTTGGTGCCATGGCGAAAACTGAGAAAATAGCATTCATCCTTGAACAAGTAAGGACCAATGTTCCCATATTTTTATCCTTAAAACTTAACTGAAATTTTAAATAGCTACCTACTAATTTAAAGAAACATGAATCTTAATTTTTAGGTCCGACTTTGCTTAGACCGTCAGGATTATGTTCGTGCCCAAATTCTTTCAAGAAAGATCAGCACTAGGGTTTTCGAAGTCGACCCTTCAAAAGGAAAGAAAAAGCCCAAAGAGGGTGATAATGTTGTTGAAGAGGCTCCTGCTGATATACCATCCCTTCCAGAGTTGAAAAAGATTTACTATGAATTGATGATAAGGTATATACTAATGTCACTGTTTGCTCAAACTTTAGGTTCTATCCCTCGCTTCTCTGTGAAACAATAGTCTGTAGTTATAAGGGAGAAATTGTCCTATCAAAGAGTGCTACAAGTAACGAGATGTGAGGTAGATGTTGTGTGCACTATCAAAACTGATCTTGTTTTATTTGTTTCTCTTTCAATCTTGTGGTGTCCTTCATTCTCGTTTATGCTTACTTCTTTTCTTGATGATTCACCTGTATAGGTATTATTCACACAGTGATGAGTATCTAGAGATATGTCGCTGCTACAAGTCCATCTTTGACATTCCATCTATCAAGGAAGACCCTGTAAAATGGATACCGGTAAATGACTGTATCTTTAGTAACTTGATTCATATTTGAATGCCCAAAATCTAACTATTCAGTAAATGCAGGTCCTGAGGAAAATCTGTTGGTACCTGGTTTTGGCCCCACACGACCCAATGCAGTCCAGCCTTCTCAACGCTACTCTGGAGGACAAGAATCTTTCTGAAATTCCAAATTTCAAGTATATTTTATTGACTTCATACTGCATGAATCCTCTCTTGATTTTGTGTGGTTTTTTATAAAATATAATAAAATGGTACTTTGGAATGTGGATGATAGGTTGCTGTTGAAACACTTGGTTACAATGGAGGTCATCCAGTGGACAAGTCTTTGGAATACCTTTAAGGATGAATTTGAAAATGAGAAGAGCTTGCCTGGCGGATCATTGGGTGACAAGGCAGCTGAGGACTTCAAATTAAGAATAATTGAGCATGTAAGTTTCCTCTTCCTAGTAGTGCTTTGATTCTCCATCGTACTACAGCTCAGTGCTCATCTTGCATTTCTTTTTCAGAACATCATTGTTGTGTCCAAGTACTACTCAAGAATTACTTTGAAAAGACTAGCAGAGCTATTGTGTCTCAGCTTACAGGTAACTTTCTGACACAACCATCATATTCCTCTTCACTAGCAGAGCCATTGCGTCTCAGCTTATAGGCATCCAACTTTTTCACATAATCCAAGTGGAAAATAGGAATACTGTTTTTTAGTTTGAGCAAATGACAGATCGCAAGTGTCATGACACTACAACTCTTGTATAGGATAGATTGGAATGCCACATGGATGGCACTGTATGCCTAAATTCTCTTGCTAAAATCTGACGCATCCTATCATCTCGGGACTCCATTCCCCATTGAAGCATCATCATTAATCTGTTTATCTATAAACTGCAACTACAGCATGGTGTTGCTTAAAAGGAAGTTTCAATGGGGCTTCTTTCTGTGGGAAAAATAATTTATAACTCAATGTATATTCATTTGTCGAGTTGTCTCAACATGTCTTTCCCTTCACAGGAAGCTGAAAAGCATTTATCTGATATGGTGGTGTCAAAGGCCTTGATGGCAAAGATTGACAGACCAAAGGGAATTGTGAACTTCCAAACTGCGTCAAATAGCAATGAAGTACTCAACTCGTGGGCCACAAATTTAGAGAAGCTGCTTGACCTTGTTGAGAAGAGTTGCCATCAAATTCACAAAGAAAGCATGGTCCACAAAGCTGTATTGAAAATCTGAGAAGAGCATGCTCACAAGGTCGTATAACTCTCATCTATCTAGTCTCACTTGGAACCAATCACAAGTTATTGATAGTGATTTCAAACATCTTGATTTCAGGGCTATGGAGTTGTGATGCAGCCATTTTCTTCTGCTTGGGCGGCTGAGCATCTCATCTCTAGTTCGTTGCATGTTTTGTCATTGGAAACAGATAGCACAAACATAGTTTATTTCAGTTGAACAAGCATTTTAAACCCCTCCGTTTGCACTAAAGATGAAGAAGCTGCAATGTTTAGTCAAAGGCTGTCCATGTTCAGCTGTTTGTATTCATAAAAATGTTTCCTGTGAACAGAGAATGCCAAAATGCTGGAATTCAAAAGTGGGAGAAATCTGATTGCTCTGAGCTTGATGATGATCAAGGGTTGTTGTCTGAATTTGGGGACGGCTGCGGTGAATCTGAGCTTGATTGCCATGAAGAAGACTGGAATGGCTGAGGCGATGCCAACATTGTCTGCTCCAACAAACTCATGGTTTGCGACGGATGAGCTAGGTGGTTGCTGTATACATGAGCCATCATTGGCTGCTCAGAGCAGAGGCCGTACTGAAGAGGACCGTGGGACTGTCCGGCCGCGAGGGTATTTAGAGGTCCAGAAGAGGAGGGGACCTGAGGTGGTGGTCGGAGAGTGACATTCTCTGGGAAGTTGAGCTTGGCTTTGTTCCCGCGGAAACCCAAAGCAGCGACGTCATAGGCTCTGGCAGCAGCTTCAGCTGTGTCAAATGTTCCTAACCAAACTCTGGTGGCTTTGTAAGGGTCGCGTATCTCAGCTGCCCATTTCCCCCATGGCCTCTGCCTCACTCCTCTGTATCGTCTCCTCTCCCCTTCTCCTCCCACCAAGCTCGGATAGGTTGGAACCAAGCCTGATCCCATTGCTCCACTGCTTGATGATTCTGTGAAGGTCAAAAACCAGACATAAGAAACCAGCAATGGCATGCACACGTGCACACAATGTAGACACACTAGGTACCCGACGCAAGTGAGCCCGATCCTGTTCCATACGTCAGCAGCTCATCCGAAGCTGGGAAGACCGTAACAGCCTGGTCGTCCTCTGGGCGTGCTCTTTTGTGGCCATGGCCAGAAACGACATTAGTCAAAGCAGAGACCATGGCTGACATCTCCTGCTCCCGATCAAACCCCATCCTCCCCCAGTCTGTGAATGCTGCTGCAGATGTTTCGTCCTTCATTCTCTGCTCCTCCTTCTCATCCCTGTCCGCCACTTTCAGCTCAAATCCAGTCAAGCCCTAGGGCCGATGAAGAAGCATATTTATACAGGTGAGCTGAGGGTGTGAATGGGGATAGGCAGTCGACATGCAGTCTTTTGCCAACCACCACCTTCTTTAGTAGCGGGATATGTTGTCGGTGGTCAGCGTTGACTGCTCTCCGGAGCAGAAGGCATTGACCACATGTTTGTTTTATTGTACAAGGAACTGAAGGAAGGACTAGATAGAGTCAAAAGATTCATAGATGAAGAAGCTCATCTGTGTGTTTCACTCACCACTTTATCCAGTAATGAATAGAGACATGAAAACTAAGGCTTGAAATTGATTACAACTCCACAGCATGATTCAGTTGAATAATACATTAGAAAATATTATATATGAATCAATCTCAGCTGGAGACTCTGAAAAATAAATATTATTTAACTTCCGCAGGCCAAGCACTCGTCGCGGTTTGACAAAGAACATACCATTTGAGCCAGTTTCGTGTCACCATCATCCTCTGCTTCAACTCTTCTCTCCTGTCAATTGTTTGTATGTTTCAAATTTATTTAAACATGGAGGGGAGGGAATATAACCGAAAGCAAGCTCTCTGTAAGTGTCATTTACCGTCAGCGCTGCAGCATTGTCAACTGTGAATTTGATGGCATCAGCCGCCGCACGTGATCTCAGGTAATACATTCCTGTTTTCAGACCCTTTACAGCCAGCCAGCCAAACAAGGGACACAATTTAGACTAGCACGAAAAGGGAGATTTAATACTTTATATGCTCTTATTTACCTTGGACCATGCGTAGAAATGCAAGGAGGTAAGCTTCCCAAAGTTCGGTCGATCCATGTGAATGTTCAAGCTTTGGCTTTGGTCTATGTAACATCCTCGGTCCACAGCCATGTCAACCAATGTCCTCTGCTTAATCTCCCAAACAGTCCTGGATAGCATGCGTCTTTGTTTAGTACAAATGTGAATGAAAACATTATATATCGACCATACAAGGGAATCTAGCATACTTGTAGATTTCTTTTAGCTCGTTTGGAATCTCAGAGACTTTAAGAATGGAGCCGTTCTCATAAATAATTTTGTTCTTCAGAGCTGGAGACCATACACCCATTTCCGTCAAATCATGCAGAAGATGCTTGTTTACCACCACAAACTCACCGCTGCATGAAACAGAAAAAAGACATTGTAAGAATATCAGAAAACAGAATAATAAGAATATCAAAAATCAGTTTGGGCAGGGTGAATAATTGGTTTGGATTCTGGCAGTGTTTGGCAGGGTGTCTGGTCTGTGTTGCTGGTGTCCTATGACATTTTTGTACGTATCCTCTTTTGAATATAGAATAACTTCTTTTCAATATATATATAAATCAAATACATCAACAAGTGTTAGATCACAAACCTTAAAACCCTGCGACTATAGATATTGGAAGTATAAGGTTCAAAGCACTCGTTATTTCCAAGAATCTGGCTGGTTGAAGCAGTGGGCATAGGAGCTACCAAAAGGGAATTTCGTACGCCATTCTGTGATATCTTTTGCCTAAGGGCTGCCCAATCCCATCTATTGGAGGGCTGTACTCCCCACATGTCTGGTTGAAGTATTCCCTGAGTACAAACACAAGTTCATCAGATTTATACCCAATATACTGAATAATATGCATTGTATTTTCTTGTAAAGAATCCTCGAATGATAAAGGGCTAAGAGCTCAAAAATTGATACTGATACCAAGCATCACCAGTAGAAATGTGATAAATTTTGCAAATAAATTCATGATCATAAAGATTGTGAAAAAATGGCCCCAATCATTAACTACCTTGCTCACAGGACTTCCTTTGTACGTTTCATATGGACCTTCTTTTTCTGCCAGGTCAGCAGAAGCCTTTAAAGCATGATAGTAAATGGTCTCAAAAATATCCTTATTTAATTGTTGAGCCTGAGAACAAGATATATAAACCATCAAAATCATATTAGTTTACAATCATAATAAGCAAATCATCTCAACGCTTTTTTGATCATTAAGCATCAAAACAAGATCCATGATAAAATTACTATTTACAACAACAAAGTTACCTCAGGTGATTCAAATGCCATACCCAGCAGAATAAAAGTATCTGCAAGACCCTGAACTCCAATACCAATGGGTCTGTGCCGCATATTGGAAGTTCTTGCAGTCTCAACAGGGTAAAAGTTCACATCAATTATTTTGTTTAGGTTTAAGGTAACAATCTGTGCGACCTGTAGACAATGGGGACAGTTTAGTGCAGCTCTAACATAAAAACAAAAGTTAATATCCTATAAACTCATTAAGCTCACCTCTGCCAGCTTATCAAAATCAAAGTATCTGTTTTTTGAACCTAGACTGCCAACAAGTTTAGAAGGATGCGACTCCACAGGCACTCCCTGAAGCAACGTTAGGAGAACTTATTCAAGGAATGAAAGGCAGTAGCATTTAAATGCAAAGTTAAAGGTGTAGGATGATCAACCTTCTCCCTCACAAATCGTGGCAAAGCAATGGACGCCAAATTGCAGACAGCGGTCTCTGTTGGACTGGTATACTCAATAATTTCAGTACACAAGTTTGAAGATTTGATTGTACCCAAATTCTGTTGGTTGCTTTTTCTGTTGCAGGAGTCCTAAAATGAGGGCAGAATGTTAAAAAACTTAACAATGCAAAATATGAGAAACCTATTAAAATTCAAATGCGTTCAATTACTTTGAAAAGCATATAAGGGGTGCCAGTTTCTATCTGTGAGGTTAAAATCTCAAACCAGAGATTCTGAGCTTGGACAACCCTTTTTGCTTTACCCTGATAGAAAAAGAAAACGAAAACTGATAGAGCCACAACATCTGAGTTTGCATAACATTTTTGTTGGTTATGAGTAGAACAAACAAAACCAAAAACTGAGCACTACAAAAGAGCATCCTTACTTCTTTTTCATACTTAGTGTACAGCCTCCCAAACTCTTCTCCCCAACAATCAGCCAATCCTGGAGCCTCATTAGGGCAGAATAGGGACCATTCTCCATTGGTCTGAACTCTTTCCATGAACAAATCAGGAACCCAAAGGCCATAGAATAAATCCCTGGCTCGATTCTCTTCCTGTTAGAAAGGTGCACGAGAATCAGATTCTAACTAAATGAAATCAAAACCATATTAAAATACATAAATAATCAATTATAGAAATAAATAGAAAAGGAAAATCTTGAATGGAAGTGACATCAATAAACAATGATCCAAGTGTTTACTTTTCCATGGTTTTTCTTAAGATCTAAGAATTCAAAGATGTCAGCATGCCATGGCTCCAGGTACGCAGCGAAAGCACCTGTAGTATCAAGAATGCACATTAGAAATCAGAAACCACAGCAATTTGCTAGCACATATAATGCAAAAAGTGAGACGAGTTACGTGTGAAAAGCTCACCCTTCCTCTTTCCGCCACCTTGATCAACATAGCGTGCAGTGTCATTGAACACCCGTAACATTGGAACAATACCATTGGATGATCCATTAGTTCCGCGGATATAACTCCCAGTTGCGCGTATATTATGCACAGAAAAACCAATCCCTCCAGCAGATTTACTGATTGTAGCACACTCCTTTATGGTATCATAAATTCCTTCAATGCTGTCATCTTTCATGCATATCAGGAAACAACTGCTCAACTATCAAAAGAAGCGAGAATGTAAGATTGGATCAGTTTACATTATTTAGCCACTCAGCATTCCAATTCAATTATTAAGTAGTTTAATCAACATATGTTGAAATGTGTACATACTTGGGGCCTAGGTGTTCCGGAGTTAAAAAGGGTGGGAGAAGCATGAGTGAACCATCTCTGAGACATGAGATGGTAAGTTTTGATGGCAGATTCAATATCATCTTTGTGGATCCCAACTGAAACCCTCATCAACATATGTTGAGGCCTCTCAACAACTTTATCTTGAACTTTCAAAAGGTACGATCTCTCAAGAGTTTTGAAACCAAAGTAATCAAAGTCAAAGTCTCGATCATATATAATCTCGCTGTCCAAACAGGCAGCATTCTGGAAGGGAAAAAAACAGTGCAAAAGTTATGAATCTGAATGTTGATATGACAAGGAAATGAAACAGACACTCCAACAAACTAAATGTAAAATAATCAACTAACAAGACACGAATTCTTATATTTGAAAGATCATAGAAACCAAGGACTCTCCTTCAGCTTCTCGTTATGAAAAATGAATCAGTCAATTGTGTTAAAGAAGTCTCTTGGAGTTATCAAAAAACGAACTTTTTATAAAATTCAAAGCAAATTAAACAAATTGCAGACCTTCATGATAATCTCATAGACATCATCAGCAATGAGGGGAGCTTTCAATCCAGATCTCACATTAAAATGAGTGTACATGTCCTTAACCCTGCAATTCAACAAGTAAAAGAACTAAACAAAGGCAGGAAGAAGTGACCACAAATTCCACAACCTAAAACACTCACGTCTCAGAAAACGACTTCTTGGTGTTCTTATGCAGATTTGAAACAGCAATCCTAGCAGCCAACTGCGTTAACCAAACAGTAATCCATCAGCTACACCAGACATCAACAGATCTGAACAAAATAAACACCCCAAATCATTTACTCACAGATGCATAATCAGGATGGTTAGCCGTCAAGGCAGCAGACGTCTCAGCCGCCAATTCATCCAACTGGCTAGTCGTGACACCTTTATAGACCCCAGCACACACCTTCTGCGCCACAAGAACCGGGTCGCAGTGATCAGTGCTCAACCCATAACTCAGCTTCTTCAACCTGGCAGTGATTTTATCAAAGTGGACAGCCTCCTGACGCCCATCTCTCTTCACCACATACATGTTTGGAGCCTCCAGTAAAAGGATGGGACGGATTGTCGAGTCAGGAATTTCGTCGAACAGTTGGTGGGCGCGGAATCCGATGGATGAGACACTAGACTGCGTTGAAGAGATTGAAGGTGAGTACTTATGGCTGCGGAATTGCGGAAGAGTGGTTTGAGATTTTGAATAAATGGAGGACTTTTAGGGTTTCAAGGAAATTAAGGGTTTTCCCGCTGGCGGGAAAACTCGGTTTTTGGAGGGAAAGAGAGAATGGATGATGGAATACTGACAAGAGAATATTAAAGCATTATGATTGGATAATTATGAGTATCGTTTACTACACAAATTAAAAATCAGGATGAGTAAACGGCGACGTTTACTGGTTTCAACTTGTATTCCTTATTATCGATAGACGGCACCGTTTGAAGAACATAGCCTGAATAGTAGTGGAGCCATCCGAAGTCTGTTTCCAAACACGCCATATCCTCGATGACCAGTTGACCGTCTGGTCAGGTCAAACCCAAGTTCTTTCTCTCTCTTCAGAATATCGGAAAAGGTCCAGCAGAGTTCGGAGATGGTAGAAGACAAGGAATCCACATCTTCTCCAATCAGTGACTCAGGAAAAAGCGCTGATAACGGCGTCCGCGGAGATCCCGAGGATCCGCCTAAAGCTCCTCCTCATCCTCCACCCAATTCCTCCACTCGCAAGGTCAGCCTTCGATTTATTACTCAACTTTTTGCTTGCGGAGGTGTGCGTTTAGGTTCTGAGTAACTAGTTCGAGTGTGCGTTTGTGATTCTGGTATCCGATTGCAGCTAATTCAGTTATCCGGAGTTTCATATAATGGCTAGTACGTATCTATAAGGCAATGTAGGTTGAGTTGCTCCAATATGAAATTCTGAATTAATGAGTTTTTTTATGAATTGTTCCAATCCAACTGAGATCAAAGCTTTTGAAGCTAGATAACTTTGCTATTAATGAGAAATTACTAACACTATGATGATATGTGTATGCATACAGTCCTGTGTCTGCATTTAGTGTAAAGTCTTAGTACATTGCCTCTAGTGATGATGGAAATTGGATGAAGAAGTTGGAGAATCTCAAAAGTTTTTTCTTCTTCTAGGCTTGCTGCTATGTGCTCCAAAGCTGGGTTTCCAAGAAGTTTATGACTGGATGGTAAGAACTTTATTGTTTTCAGACTTTTTTAACTTTCTATCCGCTGAATGCTGAAACAGTAACTCTAACACGGTTGAAATGATAAATGCAGTGTAGTCCTTTTCCCAGTAGCTATTACCTTTTTCATTACATGGTGGTTTATGCAATTTATTGATGGCTTCTTCAGCCCATTGTATTCGCAGCTTGGTGTCAACATATTTGGTAAGGTTCTTTGCATTATTTTGACCTGATTCATTACTCAATCCTTAGTAATTGGTAACTTCTACTGTATCCAGCACTCCAGCATTTTCTATAACCGGGCCCAAAAAAATGAAGAAGAAAATAAGAGGCTGGTTCTTACATCCTGCGAATCATTAAGAAAAATTTTTTCCCCTTGATGCCTATATTGATTGCGATACATTAACATTATCATATTGTTTGTATAATAGCTCTGTATGCATGTTATTCTATGTCATCACCAGCATATCTACTCCTCATAGGGTGTTGTTGATTATTGGACTTGCTTCTATACTCGTCTAAGGCCTTCATACGCAATACAGGGCTTGGGTTTATTACGTCGCTGGTATTTGTGCTATTTGTTGGCATCTTCGTATCATCTTGGATGGGTGCAAGTGTTTTCTCGGTTGGAGAATGGTTTATAAAGAAGATGCCATTTGTGAGGCATATTTACTCTGCCTCAAAGCAAATTAGTGCTGCAATATCCCCAGGTGACACTCATAACTCTTATCTCGCCACAGTAATCAAGAGGGGATTCTACTTAAATTTTTGGAAAATCAGTGTGGAGGCCGTGGCTATTTGTTATGGTTACATATATGATAAGCATTTTTTAATCTTTTTGGCATATAGTGATTCACGTTTCACTTTGACTGTGTAGTTATAAAATATCATATTGTAATGATATATAATGTTAATGGGGTCTTTTAAGGCAAGCATGTACATGTTATAATGAACAAGCATGTTATAATGAACCTTGAATTGCATTCTTACAGATCAAAACACGACAGCTTTTAAGGAAGTTGCAATAATTTGTCATCCTCGGGTTGGCGAATACGCTTTTGGTTTTATCACTTCATATGTCACTCTTCAGGTAATGTGCATGTACAATTAGTTTTGGTACTCTGCACACCTTTTACCTGTTCAAATATGATTTTTCTTGAGTAACAAAATGGGCAGTCTTTATTTTTCTCATTGGTCGTAAACTCGTGAGTTGCTAAAATAGTCATCGCATCAGTGGCTTCAATAATCACCAACAACTTAACACATCAAAAAATTGTTAATTGAATTGGTCAGAATCAGTGTCTTTTTTACAATCTCTAAGAATTAACCTTTACCATATGTACATCATATCGTGTGCTTCTTTTCGGTTGAATGCAGAGAGACAGCGGAGATGAAGAGTTGTGTAGCGTGTTTGTTCCAACAAATCATCTTTACATTGGTGATATACTTCTTGTTAATTCTAAAGAGATCATAAGGCCAAATATATCCATCCGCGAAGGCATAGGTTTGTAATTCATGGACTATCTATTTTTTCTCTTTATTTGGTTCACAGAAACTAGTATGATGTTGCACACTTGCACTGTGTGGTTTACTAATAGCTAAAGTCACCAGATGATTTCTTATATATCTATCAAGTAAGACTAGGAATGAAAAGCAACATACATTACTTGATAGTAAATAAAGTCTAGCTTGGGCTCTCTTCACCTTTATTGTTTTGACCTGTTAACTTTCATATGATTGTCATCTGTCAGTTATCTTTTACTCCTGGTGACCCAGCTTGCTTTTATATTTTTGTTGTAATCAGCTCTGTTGCCTACCTAAACCTCATGTGATTGTCAGTTGCTTAGCCTGTCTAGGATCTTCTCCTTGTCTCTCTCTCCCTCTCTCTTTATACAGATCATTTGTTTCAATTATGGAAAATTTTTGTATTGTTTCAATCAGAATAAATGAAGTTTGGCTGCTGCAATCCAAACATTAGCTCCTTACGTTTTTGTGCTTGTTATTTGCTGCACTTAACATATGGTATAACCAGCACTTTTGCACCTTCCTCCAGTCACCGTAATTTTACTTTGTGTTTGATGATGTTCAGAAATTATAGTATCCGGAGGTATGACAATGCCACAAAGGGTGTCCCTGGCTAGGCAAGGAGGTGAAGTGATCCCAATGAGTAGTGTAGTGTAGGAAAATATCACTGTAGCAGAAGCTTGTACAAAATGTCACTACCAGAGGGTCTCGCTTCTGTCGACTGCGCATGGTGGCAGCGAAGTCGCCTACTGGGAGTTCACACGGCCCCTAGGCATTTGTAACTGGACACATTTTGAAATTTGATCAGACTTGTATGTTTTGATCAAGTGTAACATCACTGGAACATGCTAGTGATGAGGCTCTCAAGTTATCTGTTCTTGGTGGCCGGCTGCAATGTAGAATTCAGAAGCGCTTTATATATATATATATATATATATATATATATCGAGTTGTGCTCAATGTGAAAGTGACGATATTGCCCTTGATGCTAGGATGAAATGACATTTATATCCCCATTTAGATCTGCGAACCCGATTGATAGAGAGAAGAATATCCCGGGCGCTGTGAAATTGAGTAGTCGAAAAACCCTAGAAAGGCTTTGAGGTCGGGATCAAGAGAGCGCGCGGCGATGGATTTCGACGAGTACGAGTATCTGGAGAAGACGGTGGAGGAGGAAGAGAAGGCGGCGGCGTCGGGGAAGAAGAAGAAGGAGAAGGACGATGTGGATAAGAGCGAGAGGAGTTATAGGAAGAGGGACGGGGAGGAGGAAGAAGTTGTTGTTGGAGATGAGGAGCGGAGGAGCAGCAAGAGATCGAGAGGTGACGATTCGAACGGGGATAGGAAGGAGCGGGAGAAAGAGAAGGATAGAGATCGGCGGAGGAGTAGTAGGGATGATGATAGGGAAAGGGAGAGGAGGAGAGAAAAGGATAGGGAGCGGGAGAGGAGCAGAGGAGAGAAGGAGGGCGAGAGAGACAAGGTGAGGGAGAGGGATAGAGGGAGTGTGGAGAGGGTGAGAGATAGGGAGAAGGGAAGGTCCAGAGATAGGGAGAAGGAGAGGGAGCGTGAAGAGAGGGAGAAGGAAAGGTCGAGAAGGAGTAGCAGTAGGTCGAGGAGGCATGATGAGCACGAAAGGGAGAGGTCAAGAGGAAGGGATCTTGAATTTGAGGGGAGAGATGGCAGGTGATACTTCTTGAATTTATCCGAATTTCTTGGGTAAACTAATTTTGTGCTTGCTGTGAAGATTTTTCATTGGTTGTGTTATGTTGATAATGTATCACACTGATGATTTGCAACCATCAATAAGCACTGATGACTTTTTGTCACAGGAGGTTTAAAGATAAGAAGGATGCAGCTGAACCTGAAGCAGATCCAGAGAGGGATCAGAGGACTGTGTTTGCATACCAGGTAGACTCATGTAAAGTGAAATAAAACATCAGTGTACTTAACTCTTCTTTATCCTTTTTCTTAGTTTCAGTTAATGTCTTTTTGCAGATGCCTTTGAAGGCGACTGAAAGAGATGTGTATGAATTCTTCTCAAAGGCTGGAAAGGTTTGTAGTTATATCTATCGAGAACACTCAATTTTCCTTTCCTTTTTTGAATGAATTCATCTCATTAATTGTAAAGTACTTTTACATCAGTTAGATTGTTTGAAACAAAAATATTACCTAGATGTCTGCATTCTCTTATTTTTTTTGTATGACCTTGCTGAGGACGTTCCATTGATTGAACTATATTTATTTGTTATAACAGTTCATTCATCTCTGACTCCAGTTCCATACTAAATTGAAACAGTTTTGCCTCTCAGTTGTTTTTATGTGGATTGAATGAAATGATCTAGTACATGTGCTGGTAGCTGCTGTTTTTGAAGATGATGTGCACAAACTGTTTGTATATTTTTCTTTTTGAAATTCAATGTGCATCAAACTAAATCATTTATGTTTCTTGCTTCTCAAATGATATTTTCAGGTTCGAGATGTCAGATTAATCATGGATCGTAACTCTCGTCGGTCAAAAGGAGTCGGGTACGAGTCTTTTGAAGTTTTTTTTTGCTTTCCCAATGATGTTGCAGATTTCGTTGCATGTAGAATTAGCACCATAATTCTTTTATACTTAGTTTAACTGTATTCTTAAATTCATTAGCAACGCGATAAAGAATCCATGATGAGGCATGCGGAGAATATTGTTGCACATGTTTATTCAATACCTGCTGCGTTATCAAGGTAGAGGACATGAACCTGAGATTTCTCATTCGCCATGGCTCAATTTCATTGTTCATTTCCATATTATATATATATGGATTAATGGAAGTTCTAAGTCAGTGCTGGGTAGTCAATTATTTTTTTTAGATATTGTGGCTCCGCTGGTCTGCGCGGCTAGTCAAGCTTGATCATTGAGCTACTTACCTCCGTGATTAAGTTTGGCATGCGTATAATTAGTATTAGAATTCATTATGTTTCACTCATACTCAGGCTTTCATTCTGTTTATGTGTGATTCCTAGGATTTTTATGAAATCCAAGTTCATTGCAATTGTGTAAGCCCTAAGTTGGCACCTTCAGATTGACCACTCTATTTGGTGTCCGGGTAATATCTTTGCATAAGCAATTTCCAACCTTATAATCCTCTGATTCTGTCCTCTGACTGAATTTCCTTAGATTCACAAGCCTCGTGACAAAGGGAGGAGTACATCATCCACGGCATCATCCACCAATCTATTTGAAACACCACATATATTATTTATATGCTATTGTTTGTGCATATCCTTGATACATGCTGATGTTTCAGATATTTTCATGATGCTACAGGTATATTGAATTTTATGATGTAATGTCCGTGCCCATGGCAATAGCTCTCTCTGGACAACTCCTTATGGGCCAACCAGTTATGGTGAAACCTTCGGAGGCTGAAAAGAATCTTGTACAATCGACTGTGTCAACTGGAGGATCAGCTGGCCTTACAGGACCATATGGACCAGTTGATAGGAAACTTTATGTTGGGAACTTACATTTTAACATGACAGAACTTCAACTTCGACAGATATTTGAGCCATTTGGCCCTGTTGAGCTTGTCCAACTTCCTCTTGATCTTGAGACTGGACATTGCAAAGGGTTTGGATTTATTCAGTTTGCTCAAGTGGAGCATGCGAAAGCAGCCCAAAGTTTGAATGGAAAGTTGGAAATTGCTGGTCGAGTAATCAAGGTGTCATCTGTCACTGATCATGTAGGAGTGCAAGACACCAGTGCAAAAAGTGCAGATTTTGATGATGATGATGGTGGCGGTTTGGCTCTAAATGCCCATTCAAGAGCATTGCTTATGCAGAAGCTTGATCGCTCTGGTATTGCCACAAGTATTGCTGGGACTCTGGGAATTCCTGCACTAAATGGAGCTCCCATAGGACAACAAGTTGTAACTTTACCTATTGGGGGGCAGGTTGGTGTTCCAGGATCAGTGCTTCCGATGCAAGTTCTTGCTCCCACAGTGGCTGAACCTATAGGGAGTCCTAGTGAGTGTTTGGTGATGAAGAACATGTTTGATCCCGCCACCGAGGTCTGTGCCTCTTCTAGTTTTCAATCCGTTTTATCCTATTTTTATTGTCAAGATAAAAACATTAACAACCTTTCTGTGCAGACTGATCCAGACTTTGATCAAGACATAAAGGATGACGTTGAAGAAGAATGTTCTAATTTTGGGCGAGTGAAGCATATTTTTGTTGACAAGTAAGTGATTGCTTTTCCTTCCGGTCAGACTAATTTGCTCCCAATCGGCTTCACTTTTGGTATTTCAAACCAAGTCAGAATCAGATGGTTGAGTTGTGTCCGAAACAGGTCCCTCTATCCTTTGCTCTTAGCTTGTGGGTTTGGGAAGGATAAGTAATGAATTATGTGAACAGATTCTCATGATTTTTATCCCAGAAAAAAGTAACCTTTTGTTCATGTTTTACCGTTGAGATTCATGGCCTGACTTGGTTATTGTGATGATCATGTATTCATCTTTTATTTCACAGGAATAGCGCCGGTTATGTGTATATCAGGTTTGATACGGTTGAAGCCTCAATGAAAGCACAGCGTGCGATGCACATGAGATGGTTTGCACGCAGATTGGTTTCCGCATTGTTCCTGGTACCAAATGACTTTTCTTGAGTTGTTACAGTGTATTCCTCCTATTTCATCATGCGTTGCAGATACGTAAAACTTTTCACAATGAAGATGTTTTATTTAGCAAGTCCCTTATCATCCGCTGGCTTTATGTTTGTTTTGCAGCCGATCCATGAGTACGAGGCCAAGTTCAAAAGTTGAGAAGCTTGATATGAGTTGGGCTAAATGGTTGAGCATCTCTTAGTAGGGTTTTTTGTCAAATGACTATGTACTCATATAGATCTCTTTCCTATTATATCATGAAGAGCCTTGCCGATCACCTCAGTTGATATATAATTTTTTTTTTTTTTTGCATTAGTAGCACCACCTTCGTTAAAAAGGAAACCCCCTAGAAAGGAAGGATTTTCAGAAACACAACAACAAGATTCATTAATCAGCTACGCTAGAATCACAGCAACGCGATTCCTTATAACGAGAGCTGGCCATAAACTCCTCCGCACTTCAAGAAATGAGAGTTAGCTTTAGACCTCGTACTTGAGCCCATTGTTTATACGCATTGTTACGACCAAGATCACGTTGAGCTTGCTGTACAAATCCTGAACCAAAACAGGCTGTTTGTATTATGTCAATGAGCCATTGGAAACTCTCAACTTCAGGGCACCACACCATTGAATGCAGTTTCTTCAGATATGATGCAGTTTCAGACTTCAATGGCGGCGAGGATTATCATCAGCAGTATGATGAAAAAATGCTGTTTCAACAATGTGGCTCAGCCTTTGATTTCCTCCTGTAATTATATGGATGACATGATGCAGCTACATCCTAATTTAAGGGATTTTCCTCGTCAGATCAGACCAGTAAGGCAGCATTTGATTGGATGATCAGCTGGAGTATCTCTTGAAAACAGCGGATTTTGCTGATGAAATCCAGCCTCGAGGAGATGGAAGTGGTCATCTGAAGCTCTTCACATCATCCAGTTTTTTTTAGAGTAATAAGAAGAAGCATTACCTCAATACGAGTTGCTAATTTGCTTTCCCATAATGCACCTGAGAACACAATGACAAAAACATATGTTGCAAAGCTATGTTATCTTTCATTTCTACCTTTTTTGTTCTTCTTCAAATTATTACTTTGGCAGAGGAGAAGATGAGATCATGAAACCAATTCAAACAACTTGTAACTTTTGAGACTAACTGGTACCAATTATAACAAAGTAAACAGAAGGGACGTATTTGTAATTTTCTTGAAATGGCAAAAGCCAAAGCACGCTCAACCGCAAAAAAATTCAAAACTGTGGCGAATTCAAAACTTATTTTTTAAAATTGATTACTTTTCAAAATGTTATTTTTTTTTATAAATTGTTATTGAGAATAGCTATTTGTCTATTGTTAAAATTTCAAATGCTGACTGGGCGATGAATTGAAGTGATGTATACAAAAACTTTTTATATAAGTAGCGGTTTGTTCATTATGAAAATTCCTTATAAAAATTCCGAGAGGAATTTTAATGAGTTAAAATCATTAGCCTAAAAATCAAACTGTTCAATGTCTTATGCTCAGTTATTATTGGCTGAAGCAAGTAGTGCCTACTGCCTAGCCGAGGCTGCAATCAACGAACTAATTGTCCAAACCTTCAGTCCACTATTGGTGTAAAATGACTCTGGAATGCTCCCATTCTCCTCCCCGCCATTCCCCAATGCGTCAGCCCAAACCCTTCACCGCATTTCTTTGGATAGCCAGGTCGGAGCTCCCAAAATCACACAATTGTCAAGTGTTGAACCAAAATCAGCCCTCCACTGCAACCAGACTTCATCGTCAATCCCAAGCTCCCCACTTGGCAGCTCAATCCTCAGACTCCTAATATCATTAAAATTCCTCAAACCTGCATGGATATAAGGCATCCATTACATTTATGACATAAGAAATTCTAGTAGTGATTTGATCTTATTCAGGGTAGCGATTTGATTTTACTTTGATCAAATATAGTTTTTTATACATATGAGTTCTGATTTTACTTTGATCAAATATAGCATTTAAAATTATAAAAAAAATAATACTTTGAAAAGTAAATTGAGATATGTGTCAATTTTGAAAATAAATTTTGAATTGGTGTCAGTTAGCAAGAAAGGACTGAACCCTGAGAATAGTGTTCGGTGCTGATTCCCTCAAGCGCCCACTTGTCCGGAGAATTCGAATTTATCGCCGGAAGCGCTGCTGAGGTTTGCAGATTCACTCTGTAGTGTAATCAATATGTCTGCTTTTTTGACTATGATATTCAGTTGTAGTGGATTTTCAGGAGTCGGATTCAAGGTACCGAGGCTAGAGCAATGGCCGTGAATGCGATGGGTATTGCGTTGAACAATTCGCCGACACAATCTTTCGGCCTGCGGTGTCCAATTCAGTGTAAAGCTCGGGTCTTCGCTGTCAGATGTTCCGTGGCTATTTCGCCTGACAGTCCCTCCGCTGGTGAGAGTCTCTTAGTTTATGTTCATAGTTTGGCTGTCCAGATGTATAGCTTTCTAGTTAGTTCTTGTTTTTATGTATACATATTTAGGTTTGAGAACAGTTGAGGTAGCAAGAAAAGAAAAAGCTGTTTTCGTGGGTTGTGCATTGGTTGATTAATTCGTGTATTGGTATTTGACAAGCAGTAGGGTTGGGTGAAAGACCATGGAAGACATCGGATGCAAGACTGGTGCTTGAGGATGGTTCCATTTGGAGAGCCAAGTCATTTGGCGCTAAAGGCACCCAAGTTGCCGAAGTGGTTTTCAATACGTCTTTGACAGGGTTAGATCGCTTTGTTCCTAGCTTCGTTTATATATACCAATGCAGCATTTGTATAAAGGAATGTATGGTAGTGCTAATGCTCTGAATTTGTTGTCCGTCATCGTGATAATCTATTTGTACGAACAATATTTATCATAAAATTGGTCGTCCAATCTCACTAAGTAGCTTCCGATTCTATTCCGTTCGTTGTTTGTGCTCCTGTTTGTACAGATATCAAGAAATACTCACTGATCCTAGCTACGCTGGGCAATTTGTTTTGATGACAAATCCACACATAGGAAACACTGGCGTGAACTTTGGTAAGGGACTTTATCTCCAAACTCTATTAACTTAGTCATTCTGAAGACGTCTTAAACTTGAATTATGTGTTATTTACCAGGTGATGCAGAATCGAGCTGGTGCTTCTTGGGTGGTTTGGTGATCAGAAGCTTAAGCTTTGGGTATGGAGCAACTCTTAGCTGGTTGTATCTTTTAGCGCCTAGATGACTGCTGATAGTGTCTTCTTACAATGTGTCTTTTTTGTGTGTGTAAAATCCTTTCCAGCACTTCAAATTGGAGATGTATGGAAACACTTGGTGATTATCTAACAAAAAGAAACATCATGGGTATACGTAAGTGGCTATGCTTCTCAGAAATGAACGTTGAGTTCTCTAGAAATTGATTAGTCTAACACTCTGCTTCTTTAACAGATGATGTTGATACTCGTGCAATTACCCGTAGACTCCGACAAGATGGCAGCCTCATTGGTGTACTTAGCACTGAAAAATCTCGGTCAGATGACGATCTTCTGCAAATGTCTCGGTCATGGGACATTGTTGGTGAGAATCATTGCAAAAATGTAATCAATTTGATGTCCTCCTTTTTTGATATATTGTTCTTTTGGGATATCAGGCGTTGATTTGATCAGTGGTGTTTCATGCACCAGCCCTTATGAATGGGTTGATAAAACCGACTTAGAGTGGGATTTCAACACCAATAAACGAGTGGGAAGAACTTTTAATGTGAGTGTACGGCTTGAGGTTCGTGCTGATAGTTGATATATACACAGTGGCTCAAAATTTACTCCTTTTATTTGTGCCCTTGTGAAAGGTCATTGCATATGATTTTGGGATCAAACATAACATTCTGAGGCGTCTGGCATCCCATGGCTGCAAGATTACGGTTGTTCCAGCCTCTTGGCCAGCTTCAGAGACGCTTAAATTGAATCCTGATGGAGTTCTATTTAGCAACGGCCCTGGGGACCCATCTGCCGTACCATATGCTGTCAAAACTGTCAAGGAATTGGTGGGCAAGGTACCCGTGTTTGGAATATGTATGGGGCATCAGTTGCTTGGGCAAGCATTAGGCGGGAAAACCTTTAAGATGAAGTTTGGTCACCATGGTGGCAATCATCCTGTTCGAGACATCCGCAGCGGCCGTGTTGATATCAGCGCTCAGGTATCTGTTTTTGTGCATCAAATATCATGGGGCTTTGTTGGTATTCTGATTTTTGTGAATTTCAGAACCACAACTATGCGGTGGATCCGGCAACACTTCCAGAAGGTGTTGAGGTGACACATATAAATCTTAATGACGGAACCTGTGCGGGTCTTGCCTTTCCTGCCATGAAGATAATGTCTCTTCAATACCACCCTGAAGCGTCTCCAGGGCCTCATGACTCAGACTTGGGTGAGCAAGCATTAGGCGGCTCTTGCATTTATTAATCACTTTGTTCTTATAAGATTCTGTTTTCATTATTGGCTGTGCAGTCTTCACGGAGTTCATAGAGCTGATGCAACAATCAAAACAGTGACGAGGTAACAGGTTTTTGTGTTTCAGACAAGTCTTGTTCGGTGTACGAAACATTTGCTACAATCGTGTTTTGTCGTACAACAAATATTTATGTCCCATGGAAGTTTCTTTAAATAAAACTGAACTGTAATATGACAAGTGAGGGACTAGTGCAGGATAAAGCTCAGTTGAACCGAGCCCAATTTTACAGGGAGACATTTGGGACAGGAAACCAGTCTGCAGCATGAGAGTAAAAGAACCTGGATGATGATTACCGACAAACTCTTGAAGAGCAGTTTTAGAAGCACTTCCTGTGGACAATGGATGGACCAGATTCATCATATTCGCCCTTGGATATCCACATCTGGACCAAAACGAATTGAAAAACATTGGGCCTAGAACGCAGCAGAGTACACTGACAGAAAACAAGAACTGGAACTGGGACAATATTTTTACCTGCTGGAAGGTGCTGAGGGATGCAAGAATTGAGCCTCCAATCCAGACACTGTATTTCCTCTCAGGCGGTGCAACCACTTTGATCTTCATGCTGCTGGGAGCCAGGGCAGTGATTTCTTTGCTCATACGGTCAGCAATACCGGGGAACATGGTTGAGCCACCGCTCAGCACAATGTTACCGTATAGATCCTTTCTGATATCCACGTCACACTTCATGATTGAGTTGTAAGTTGTTTCGTGAATTCCTGCAGCTTCCATTCCAATCAGAGATGGCTGGAACAGCACTTCAGGGCATCTGAATCTCTCCGCCCCAATTGTGATTACCTGTCCATCCGGTAATTCGTAGTTCTTTTCTACAGAGGAGCTGCTCTTGGCAGTTTCCAATTCTGCTTCGTAATCAAGAGCAACATAGGCAAGCTTCTCCTTCACGTCACGCACAATTTCCCGTTCGGCAGTGGTGGTGAACATATAACCTCTCTCAGTGAGGATCTTCATCAAAGAATCTGTAAGGTCACGACCAGCAAGATCGAGACGGAGTATGGCATGGGGCAGGGCATAACCTTCATAGATCGGCACAGTGTGACTCACACCATCTCCAGAATCCAGGACAATACCTGTTGAAAGTTTTATCAGCACAAAAGTCAATTTTTTGCGATCCAGGAGGACAATCAGAGTTTATACTAACCAGTTGTGCGGCCACTGGCATAGAGTGAGAGAACGGCCTGGATGGCGACATACATAGCAGGTACATTAAAGGTCTCGAACATAATCTGGGTCATCTTCTCTCTGTTAGCTTTAGGGTTGAGAGGAGCCTCAGTAAGAAGAACAGGGTGCTCCTCGGGAGCAACGCGAAGCTCGTTATAAAATGTATGATGCCAGATCTTTTCCATATCATCCCAGTTGCTGACAATACCATGCTCAATGGGATACTTCAAGGTAAGGATACCTCTTTTCGACTGGGCTTCATCTCCAACATATGCATCCTTCTGTCCCATACCAACCATGACACCAGTGTGTCTAGGTCTACCCACAATACTCGGAAATACTGCCCTCGGTGCATCATCGCCCGCAAACCCAGCCTACACAAGGAATGAAGAACTAGTTCAGAATGTAGTCTGTGGAACCTCAAGTCATAAATGCTAGAGACTATGCAACTCACCTTCACCATACCCGTACCATTGTCACAAACAAGAGGCTGGATGTCTTCACCGTCCGCCATATTTCACAAATCTGTATCACCAATTCAAAAACGGCATGAAACTAATTCTCTACTGCTGTCCAGTGATCTGGTTATCCGGAGGGATTGGAATAGCAAGCATCCATAACAAGTTGATTGGCGAACCGAATAATAAATTAAACAATCTTAGAATTGCAAACAAAATCTCATAGCTCAGATGAAGTAAACGGCCAGGAGTGTGCGTAATGTGTAATTTATGCTTATAAAGTTGATGTCACTAGCTCCTTACGCATAGCATACCAAAGCTTGAAAGAAAGCATCAAACAGCATATCCTAATCGGCCGGCATTCCGACAAGTCATTCAAAGTCCGGCTCCAGATCTATCAGCAGTCGAACAAAGAAATCCGGAAACAGTCGCAGCAAAGAGATTCCAATCATAACAAACGCTCGAATTTCGAGTCGCCGAACAGAGAAAAAAAGGAGTAGCAGAGATGGGAGCTGACCTGGTGCGAAGCAGAAGCTGCGAGAGCGAGGAGCTGGTCCGGTGAAGTGTGGCGGTTGGTGTTGTTGACGATGAGATTGGGGAAGAGACCAACACAGGAATTTTATATGGTCCGGTGCGAAATGCAAATGAAATTCAATTTCGAAATTTAATGTCATTTAGGATGGTCGTGTCGTGAATCATTTAAACCACGAGAAAGGATTGATAGGCTGACCTGGATGGCAGCCTTTCCATCACCCATCCATTTTTAAAATAAATTATTAAATATCATCCCGGCCCATAATGACCCAGCCCGGCCCAACATGCTCATCTCTCTTAATTTTCTTAGATGCCCCTATAATACATAGTATTTATAAACAAGGGAGTGAAGTTGAATATCTTCTTCTTCTTCTTCTTCTTCTTGCTTAGGTGGTAGCAAGCATAGTCTCGGATAAGTGCGCTGAACTGATTCCTCGATAGTTCAGAATCACGCCTTCTGGTTCGAGCGGAGCAATGATGACAATAATGGTTTCTTCCGGCGAGAGAGGTTGATGCAGCAGCGTCTCCGATGAGGCTCTGATTATCTTTTCAGAAGCTTCGATCAAGGAGTGGCGGCATGTCGGGCAAGAGGAGTGAGACCTTAGCCACTTTCCGATGCAGCGGACGTGGAAACCATGGTGGCATTTGGGCAAGATCAGAACTATCTCACTCGTTGCGAATTCAGTCAAGCAGATGACGCACTCAGTATCCACATGAGGTCCGGCCAAATAAGCTATTGTCAGGTATGCCTTCTGAGCCTTCTCGGTGATACCTGCACTGACGGATAATGCGGTGGAGGATGACACACGTGAGAGCCGTCGCGCGCACTTTATGATTGAGCTCAGCCCCAGTGAGCACATCAGAGCACAGACCAGGAATGCAAGCACCATCGCGGCATTCGCATCGAACCCCTTGTTAAATTTTCCATGTAGCTCAGGACTTGTCTGGTTCGCGAAGATGGACGACATTGGAGGGGAAGCAGTAATTGAGTGGTGAAGATGGGTTTCTAGCAGCAGCAACTTCCTTGAGAAAAAAACACTCACTAGTTGATTTGTGGTTACTGGGGATGAAAGGGTGTCGAAAAACATGGTGACTGATGAAGTTGTGAGAGAAGTTGGAGGGAGCAAGAAAGGTTTTTATAGAGAAAAAGTGGCATAATTAAACAAAATTATCATCTAAAATATTCCAAGGATCCTTAGAGAAGATCAATCCAATCCACGCTGGATTGCACTAAGGTAACATTTATATATGCTACTTGGTGCCGGCTTTGTGGATGTGACAGTGTGCTCCAGTACCTTAAATTTTGAGTTCTGAAATCGGTTCCAAAAGATTCATCTTTCCATATAAAATATAAATACGACAGATTTTAGGACTATTCAGAAGTGGTCGTAAAAAGCATCATAGTAATAGAGTTCCAACGGTTTGCCGACCATATAATGCTACGTTAGCGACGGTTTTTATTTCGTTGCATTCCCAGATAACAGTTCCAAGCTCTGGCCCAATAATAAGCCCAGTTATATGCGTCCAAATGAGGCCCAAAGTTGAGTGGGCTCAGCGGCCCACTGGTTTCACAAATTGATCGAACGGCGGAGATGATTATTTCGCGGCAGCTCGATAGCCGTCAGATTTTGATAATGAGTCGGATAATTGAACGACGTGTCATCATCGTGGACGAGGATGCACATTTGCAATTTACACCTGGCTCCAGGGTGGTATTTCCTCTCCGCACTGCAACTCTACAAGTATTTTCAGTGCTGTGGAAGATAAGCTCGGTTGAATAGTAATCAACTAACTACAAAATTTTCATCGGCTTCGATTTCGATTATCCAGTTTCAGGAGTTGGGTTTGAAGTTGCAGTCGGTAGGTTTCGATTTTCTCCAAAACGGTGACTGGTGATGGAAGCTGAGGTGTTTCTCCCAGTTAGGGTTTCGCAGTTCGATCGCAATTTCGTTGAATCTGCACAGGCTTATCCGTGAATTTAATGGAAACGGAAAATTGGGTTTCGGAAAAGAAGTGCGTAGTCGTCAAATTTGAGGCGGTTCTCCTCGGTCAAGTGGCTGCGACATAGTGAGTACGTTTTTACTGCTTCGCCCTTTGGTATGGATAGTTAGTTGATTAGCGATGATCAAGTTTTTTCTTGTTGTTCATCATCGTTTGATAAAGCAAAATTTAGTCAGCTTTTAAGAAAAAAGTAAGCTCTAAATATTTTTGTGGCTGATTGCTGAGCTCAATTCGTGTCACTTGGTTTTACATTTGCTAATAGTGGTCAAAATTTTCAGTTTGTTATTATTCGTGTATGTGTATCTTAATCGTTATGTCCTAGTGGTTATTGTTTCTCAGTTTGCTTCCCCTTATTTTGTTCTGTTGCGCAACATATCAATTGGAGAGCACTCTCACTGTCTTCAGTTTTTATTTTTTTCTTATCAATGATTTGTGGGTAGAGGCTTCAAAGTGATTGTCTTTTTGTATGTTTTGCGATCGAATGTTGGTGAAGGCTTATATAACATTTTGTTTCTAGGTCAGGTAATTCCGGGCGTCTAGTCCAGAGTTATGGCATCCTCTCATGGAAATATTCAGTCAGAATTGGCAAAAACGGAACAGATAATCACAGAATTTTTTGCAAAGAGTTTGCACATAATACTCGAATCCAGGTCTGCTTATGCATCATCTCGTAATTTTAGTGGTGAACAAGTTTTGTCATCACCATCTTCTTCAACATCATCTTCTTCAAGTGTGAGGCCTAGAGATAAATGGTTTAATTTAGCCCTTAGGGATTGCCCAGCTGCATTAGAGAACATTGATTTCTGGCGCCAAAGTAGTTTTGAACCGATGGTCGTTGACGTGGTTCTGGTTCAACGACCACATGGTTGGGACCCTGTGAACTTATCCCCAAGACCAGGCCTTGCAAGGAACTTGTCCTTGAAAGAGCGATTTCCAAATTGTTGGAACTCTGATCGGGAAGATGTCAATTGGGATTCCAAAAGTGAAAAGATAATAGAGAGGTGGATAATACAATATGAGAACCGAAAGAGTAGTGGTTCAGCAAGTAAAAGATCAAGCTCGTTCAATCTGCACACCTTGTATAAGAAGTCAATTTTATTGATGAGGTCCTTGTACCTTACAGTTCGGCTTTTGCCTGCGTACAAGCTTTTTCACGATCTGAACTCATTTAACCAGCTACGGTCATTTACTCTTGCTCACCGCGTGTCTTCTTTTGTGGAGCCCTTCACTCGAAGAGAAGAGGCAGAAATGCAGAGGTTTGAATTCACACCAATTGATACTACTTGTGGAAGGCTTTGTGTTTCAGTGTTGTACCATTCATCTGTGTTGGATGTGAGCTCAGAATCAACAACTCCAATGTCCCCACAATTCATACCGGATTATGTAGGGAGCCCTCTGACTGACACCTTGAAGAGGTTTCCATCCTTACCGGTCACTAGAGCAGTTGTACCAGGGTCCCTAGGTTCCTCTCCGTTTTCAAGACGTCACAGTTGGAGTTATGACAACTACAGAGCATCCCCACCATGCATCTCTTTTTCACCATCTCCAACTTACTCAGACTCTCGCGCTATGGTTTCACATGCTAATCCCTGTCGTCCCCCACCTATGAGCTTGCCGCCTCACCCTCCTGAAGCTTCTACTGTTGAAACTAGAAGTATTCATTTTGATGAATACTGGCCATCCCCAAACTTTTCTCCCTCTACGTCCTCTTCTCCACCTGTTTATATACCAGGAACTCCTTTGTCGAAAGTTCTTGGACGTTCTGGAAGTGCTCCTGTTACCATACCTGCTATAAAAGTTGCCAATGCTCCATCCCTGTTAAACAGAAATGTCGTGCTTCCATCCCCTCCCCCTAAAGTATCACAACTTAGAACATCAAGGTCTGAGAAAAGTAGTACAGTCATTGACAAGGTACTATACCAGTCATACAAGGAAATGTTTATTACCATTGCTGGTATTTTCACCAAGTTTTATCTGGTCTTATCTCTTTGTTTTATTGCTGTAGTTATCTCTTGAGAGGGATGATATTGAAAAAGCTTCAGGTGAAAAAGCATCAAATACTCTAGCTCAGACCTCTTCTAGAAGTTCTAGTAGGTTATCTTTGCAAGAAGATTTCGATGATGCTGAGTTTGCCTGCCCCTTTGATATGGATGATGACGATGTGACTAATCCCATCAGCAGGTATTTCTAACTGTATTGATATCATTTGTTAGTGTATCAACTATCAATCTTTTTTTCCTCATGCCTATAAATTTTGTCACTGCATAGGCGTGAAGTCTACTTTGCTTCTTTATCCAGTAGGTTTTACATCTTGTTCTGCGTAGTTGTACAAAATTTTATCCTTGACGACTGAGTTGGGATACTTACTAGGTGGGACGGTCAGGTCAGGTTTTTCAAAAAGTTAGCTGCCCAAAACATATGAATCCTGTAAAAATTTGAGATGCTACATCCTTTTTGAACTCTAGCTCACAAGTATTTTATTCTAACTGTTCATTTTTGTTTATGCACGGTAGCTACATGTGATTCTTCTTGTTCTTTTCAGTTGACAATTGACATGTACAATTTATATAATTGAAATGTCAATTTCATAAGGAGCCATGCTTCAGTTTTCCAGTTGTTGTTAAGAGAAGTGTTGTTTCATATGCTTAAGTATTACATGCTTATTTCGATTCTTGTTAACTGTTAGTTTGCCTAGAATTTTATATGGTACGATTCTCATGAGGGTGTCGAAGCTTACATGATATTCTGATAATCTCATTTGAAGCAGTGGATCTATTAATTGAAGGCATTTTTGGAGTTAAGAATGTACTTCCGTTGCACTTAGTTATTGGTGAAATCAAATTCCACGGGTTTATGAAGTGATGTGGAAATTTCGATCCTAAAGTAATTCATATTTCTTTGAACAGTTTTGTTTTTCTTTTTCGTGTGGTTTTGTTGATACCACGTTCGTTTGATCCATACAGACGTCTTTGACAGTGTAAATCACTTATCTGTGTATGTAAATTTCCGGCATATGTGTGGATGGCTAAGACGTTTCTTTAGAATGGTGACTTTGAACTGCTTTTGTGGGGAATGATTTACTCTCTCTAAAGTTCTCATTTTTTAATCAACTGTTTGTTTATATTTGCAGACCTGAGTCTTTTGATCAAAATGCACCTCTGAGTGATCATCTACTGTCAGGGGCCTTAATTCCAGTTAAAAAATCCCAGGATGCTGCCGTTGGTACCCTCGTGCGAATCCTCAAGAAAGCTCCTCCTCTCCGACAAGATTTGTCCAAGTCACTAGCTGCCTCGAGCACTCTCAATTTTCCCAATGTATCAGGCACGATCTCCCCCTCAACTATCCGAACCAAGACGACATCTGATGCATTACAGGAGCTCCAGAGTTACCAAGTGATGAAGGACCTGTTGCTTAACAAAAGCAGCAAGTTCAGCAAGGAATCTTGACATCACCGTCCCCCGACCAATCCGCATATTGTGTATACAGCTTTCAGAGCTAAAAATCTTTTCCTTAACATGCCTGGTTCTTTTATATCATCTATACACTCTCCCTGTACATATCTGTGAGCCAGTTCTGTAGTTAGATCACAGAATGGTTCCATGGAATGCGCCCCTGTAAATTAACAATCTATTAAACTCAGGATTCGGTTACTTTTATTTTAGCTAAACGTTTCAATGTCTGCATTTGCATGCTTAGTTATGACTTTAGAAGAATGTCATAATATCCTGAGGAACCTTCAGACCCAAGAAAGCAGCAGGACAATAAATGCAGAGTTGGTGGGTACTACTTTTAAGGTCTTTCCTGGCTATAAAATTCAACAAACGCATTATGTTCGCTACCCGACAGAGCAGATAAACCAAACCAAACCAGAAATTGATACAAATGAAACCAACTGCTACTGAACATCTCCTGCTGTCAGAATGAGCGAGTGAGAGAGAGCCCTTTACCAAAAATAGTCTCCTTGTCACTCGTTGCACTAATACCAACCAACCTTCTCCTCTCCCACTGTTGATCTTTTCTGCATTCAAACTTGCACACGGCATTTCAGAGGACTAAACTCAAAACTTGTTTGAGATGAGATTCCCCGAAAGAAACAAATGATGATTTATGCAACAAAAAAGGATGTTTAAGCTGACATGAAATGGAGTAAGGTAGAGAGCTGTCATGACCCATCAATGCCCGCCACTACCTCCCATCATCATCATCTTTAACTCCAAAGTTAGGAGGAGCCTTGTGCTTTCATAATCACCTAGCTATCTTTTCTTGCATTGGATCCCATCCCCCAAAAAGAATTAGGAATCCATTCCATTCATCACAAAATTGCAATCAAGGCTAGCTGCATGTATATTTGAATGGTTTTGATGTCACTTTACAGACAAATCAAAGATGCTGAAGGAGAGAGCAAGCAAGATGGTATCAGAGATGAGACTGTAAAGAAAGACCTAATAACTAAACACCAATGATAACTAGGCTGCCTGGTTCAATGAAGAACAGAGCTCAAAAAGACTGCAGTTGTGAGATCACGGCGATCCAAGTGCTGAAGATGGTAATGTTCTTGATGGTCTCAAGCTCTGCAGTCCAATGCTGTTGTGTTTCCTTGAAGGTGCAGAGTTTGGTATTGGGATGCTTCTCGGCAGGAATCCCATCAACTCAGCAGGAGAGTAACGATGATGATGAGGTCTTAGAGGCCTGAATGGCACTTGATGATGCGCATGTATTCTTGTTGATCCATCACAAAGATAAAGGCTAGCAGTGCAGAGCAGCAATAAGAGTAGAAGAAGTTTCTTCTGATGGAGGATGACTCTCATCATCGAAGATCGAAGGTGTTGGGAAAATAAAGCCAAATGGATATGAAACCAGGTAGGTGTTTGGATATTTTGCAGAAGAGAGAAAGAAATGAGTCTTTTTTTTCTTCTGAATTAATGGGTTGTTTGACAAGGAAGGAATGAATGAGGAGGAGGAGATCCAAATAGTGGGGATAGAAAAACGAGAAGGATTATGGTGAAGAGGAGAGAGAGACTTAAAAGACAGCAGGCAAAGGCAAAGCGCTTTGGTATTGTTACATCATGCATACCTACAAAGCAGATGTTGAATTCTCCTCCCTCATCTTTGTTGTGGGCCCAACTTGGAAGGTTCAGTGTAAAGACTAATGAGGACACTCTTTACTGTTTGAGACTTGAGAGTGGTGTGTTGTAACCTTAGAGTCATTGTCGTGGGCTACCATCTGATGTACTATTTGATTCTTTCTGTTTTTTTACTCCCATTTAATAGACTGATTATTTAGAGAGACAAGGACACATGGACGAGGCCTTCCAGTCCAGTAGTATGAGAGATAAGCACATCAATAATTATTCTACATCCTTATCGTATATTGAATTATGAAAAACGTAATTTTTAAATTATATAGAGATTTGATTCGATATATTTAACAAATTTACATGATATAAGAGCACAAAATAATATATCTTGAAATGAGGCAGCTATCCAGCAACTTAAGCGGGTGATCGGAACGGCAGGACAACATGGAAACCAGTAGAGAAGTGGGCTAGACTGGTAGGAGAAGATGAGTGATGAGTTACTTTTCCATTTATTTTAGTGATATGGTTGGTTGAAGAGATCTTTTGACTAGTAGTCATTGCTGTAGCAGCTTGCTGCTGGCTGTAAATTAATGTACTGCATAGTACTCGACTCACTATTTAAGGTGACAGAGTTCTCAATTCTGATGGACCTGAAGCAGCTATATATATATAGATAGAAAAAGACTGGGAAAGTGAGCAGCTGAATCTATGCATACAATCAAAATATTGAGAGCCCAACTCAATCCATCAAATATTAAATATCATTCTCTTTTGTCAACAGTATTTTATTCAGATTTCAGAACCCTCCTACTCTTTTTACAGTCTGACGAACACTGAAACCCATACAAAACGTGGATATTATTATAAGTCTACAGAGAGAAATAGTCATATGTACGGCCTGATCACATTGTCCTTGAACAGTACTAAAACTCATCATTCTAAGATAGATACACGGGTTTTGTATGATCAATACATGTAATTATGCGATTAATGTGATGAGATGACGAGACAAATAATGTGAGATGATATATAGAAGCAATAATAGCGTGGCTGCTAGTTGGATTTGGATTAGTCTTGGTTGGAAAGATGCGTATGAACAAAATGATTGGTACGTGCATGGAGCAGACGTTTCTATCTTGTCTATTATTATAGAGAGAGAGAGAGAGCTAAAGCATATGCATAGAAAATAAGATAAAGGCAACGCACGAGGGGGATTGTCTGGACCAAAATCTTCATGTGCATGAATTCATGTATATGCACGAACGAACAATCCTTATACAATAATCAAGATGTTGACTGCTTCATCATAATAATAATAATAATTTGAATGCCACGCGTCACTCTCAATTATCCCATTCTTCCTTCGGCCGCGCCCTCTCTCCCATTTTCTTTAATATCCCAATTCAAGCCCAGCCCATGGACTGGATCAGACAGTACTTCTCGTGTCGGGTCGGGTGCAGTTACAGAAGTGGGTTTGTCATACTCTAAAGACAGAATCAATGGAATTTAATGGAGAGAGAGAGGGTATTTAAAGATGGATGTTGACTTTTTCAAATATTTAGTCTGAAAAATTAAAGAGATGGAAAATGTTTTTTTGTAATTGTTTTTAAAAATAAAATATCATAAAATTTTCATATAACTTTTGATGGGAATGTTATTTTTTATATTATTTTCTTCTGCTAAACTTTCCAAGACTCAAATGAAGCTCCGAGTTATGTTTGGTACTTGGAAAATTAGGGAAATGGAAATAAAATTTGAAGAAAAATGAAAACAAAAAATACTCTACAGACTTTTTCATAAAAAAAGTATTTTCCAACTCGTTTAACCAGCTTTGATTTTTTTTAAATAAGAAAAAGCTTAACTTGTCGAAGCGATAGAGTTGAGATAGCGTGGTGGGGGAGGAATAGGATATAATTCAACCCACGGTTTGCATGTGTTGACTTAGGTTAGGAGTGGCGTGTGGAGCTATTTATAGCATGAATCATATGATGGTGAGATTGACTTGTGCCACAATTACTGAGCATTGTGACGAGGAAATCCATTTACAAATATTTATTAGTTTATGCAATTTACAGTGTCATAATAAATAGCGAGCTGACGTCTTCAATGTTCGACTCCGTCTCTTTCATCATATTCTTCTCTCATGTCTATTAACGATGCTGTGATTTCTTCTTTCAAAACATTGCTGCGACCTTTCACCAAACCCTAATTCGCTCAGCATGGGGGAGAAGAGGAAGAAGAAGAGAATCACGTCTGCGGCCGGGGAAGACCTTTGCATATCGGTGCCCAACCCGTTCAGGTGTCCGATTTCCCTCGACGTGATGAGATCGCCGGTGAGTCTCTCTACGGGCATCACATACGATAGGAGCAGTATTCAGAAGTGGCTCGACGGTGGACACAACACCTGTCCGGCCACCATGCAGGTACTCAACTCCAAGGACTTTGTTCCTAACCACACGCTTCGCCGCCTCATCCAGTTATGGTACGATTCAGCCCACGCTCTGGCGAATGACTCCGTTCCGTCCGGTGAAGAGGCGCGCGAGCTGATCGCCGAGATGAGAAGAGGCTCTTCGTCAGCCACGACGGCTGAGAATCTGGAGAAACTCGCCCGTTTCGGTGCTGAATCGGATGATAATCGGAGATATTTGGTGAGATTAGAAGGCTTTATCGCTCTGGTCGTTGAGCTGACCTGCAATGTCGATGGCGACCTGGCCGAGCGGGCGCTGAAAATCACGGCACAGATCGTCTCGGAGGAGGTGAACATGGTCCGGGAGCTGATGCTCAAGAGTTGCGGCGGCAGAGATTGCGTGTCTTCGTTGCTCAGATTTTTATCAGAAGACAGCAGCTCGGATGCGAAAATGGCGGCAGTGCAGGTCCTCGAGATCATCACCAGCGACGCCGAGTCAAAGCTACTGATAGCGGAGAAGGAAGGAGTGCTTCCTCAACTAGTGAAATCGGTCGATCGAGGAACCAATCCGAGTGTGATGGAGGCCGTCCTCTCCTGCTTAATCTCCTTGTCCACGGTCAACCGAGTCAAGGTCAAACTGGTTCACTTGGGAGTGGTCGCGGTCGTCACCAAGCTCTTAACCGGCCCTAACATGAGTGCGATTAGCTTTGAAAGAATGCTGAAACTACTAGAAACGGTGTCGTCCTGTAAAGAAGGCAGAAGGAAGATCTGCGAGGACCCGATGTGCGTCCCTGCGATACTGACGAAGATGATGAAGGTTTCTGAAGCAGCGACGGAGCACGCGGTGTCGATTCTGCGGACCATGTGCTGTGTAGTGAGGGACGTGAAAGCGCAGGAGGCCGTGGCTATGAACAACGGGGTGACGAAGGTTCTGCTGGTAATTCAGAGTAATTGTCCGGCAAGCGTCCGGCAGATGGCCGGTGACATATTGAAGATATTCAGAGGGGATTCGCAGTTACGCCTTTCGAACTACGATACTGAATCGACTCACATAACCCCTTGTTGAATGAGTTCATTTGCTTCTAAATAAGTGAGTCAGAAAAAGAAGAAGAAAATAAGCGAGAGGCGTTTCTTAATGTGGTAGTGAAGATGTATTTCAAGTGCTTGTTTGAGACACCAATTTGGGCTTGTTGGGCCTGCAATGATGGGCCAGGATTGATGAAGCAAAGCTAAGTAATTTGAATAGTAACAACTCTTTTTCTAATATGTACCCAAAAAGCTAAGTAATTTATCGCGTCTGCTTTTTGGGTACATATTAGAAAAAGAGTTGGATGACGTGGACATTGGATATGAGATCTGATCCGTCTTGAAAAGGTGAGTTTTGTCTTTATCCTAGCATCGACCATGATACTCGCGATATGGAGATCATGTGTTGCGATTAATCGAGATTTGACACTATTAGTTTAGTATGTATGTATGATTGTGGTGGGTAGTCGTCCTAATTATTGTCTTCAAATCCTGCGGTGCAAGAGTGTGCGTGGGGTGTAATCCAGCTACAAGTTTGCTGTCCGAAAAAGTGAGGTGGCGCCACTGCAACAGTAATTCATTTTGGATTTGGATGGAACAAGTTGGTATGGTCAGCAGCCAGCCCACTCGTGTGGCTCGTAGATAAATTGGGAGGGTTGTGTTTGTCAGACATGTCTCTGTATTCTTCTATAACGCATTTAGTTGGAATGGGATCAAGCAAGCAATTTGTGGCTCCAGAAGAAACCAGTCCCAGCCTAGCATCATTACGTTTCAAGGACCAAACATGCAACTACCAGAACCTTTTGCATTCACTCACTACTGAACTGGTACATGTCAATCTTTAGTACAAGTCACACAGCAACAACCAAAAGTACCCTAAACCCAGTACAGCAGCCATTAAAGATACGAGCTTTTACTTTTTGACAGCAAGCATGGAGCAATATGAAGCTAGACTTGTTGGCAGGAAGCAAGAATTGAAAGTAGGGGATGGGGGAGGCCGAGGTAGATAGATAGCTATGACTATGGCTAGAAGTAGTAAATATACTCTCTTCTCGTTAGTTGGAGTCAGTGGTGCTGTTGCTATAGCTGCATGCTCGCCCACAGCCAGCCTGTCTGTCATTTGTGTCCTCTGTTTGTGTTTCGTTTTCTAACTTTAATGTTTTTCTGTTTGTGAATGTTTTTTTTTCCCAAACATTTATGGGTTTGAAAAAGCTCGACAACATCTCTCATTGCTGCCTGCAAACGTGCTGAATTCACGGGTTACTGTTGTTGTTTTTCATTTTTGCTCTGTTTCGCCAACCCTTGTTTACCATTTCTAACAAAGCGTTTTCACTTTTTCAGTTCCTGTCTCCGTTTCACTCCTCTCTTATAAATCTCCAACGCACAAAAAGTTCAGTGTAGAAGAAGATCATATCCTCACTGTTCCTTTTTGGTCTTTTTGTTCTCTGGTTTCGCAAGCTTCAATCTTCTCATCTGGGTGTTCTAAAGATCGAGCCTTTTTTCATTTCCGAGCTCCATTTCATCTGGGGTTGTTGATTTCGTTGCACATTTTGGGGAAATCTCGATTTGTTGTTGTTAGGGTTTGGTCTTTTTCTGGAAATTTGACTTTTGTACTGATACACACAGTGTGGAGGTCTTTACTAGTATATATTATCGATTCACGAGCTGCGCCGCTCGCGCACTCTGCAAAATCCTCCCACCTCAGATCTCGAGGCACCTGTTCCATTGACATATACAAGGCTAGAATTCATCCACTACTAAAAAATACATCGAGCTGTATATAACAAGCCTTTTTCTTGGAGTTGGAGGCGGAGGAGAGACTAAAGAAGAAGAAGAAGAGGTTGTCAGCAAGTGATGGTGGGCGGGTAAGAGATAATCATACGCACCATTTTCTCTCACTGCTGGGGCTTTTCTATCCTCTCAGCTTTGCTTACTCCGGTATTTCCTCCCCACAATTGTTAATTGCTTGCTGACTCAATGCAAAGCATAGTCCGGAAGAAGTGAGGGTTCATTCATTGCATCATCATCACATTTGACTTGTGGAATGGTTATGTATAGAATCTTTGGTGCTTGCAATTTTAGTTGCTTGCTTGGTGTTGAAACCGAGGTTCAATCTTTGAACCCTGTATGAGCTGTTGTTCAGTGCGGTATATACCATTAGCTGAACTGAACCGGCCATTTGTTATAGAGGAGTGCCTTTTGACTTTGATTCTACTAGTCACCATATCTAGCATGCTAGCAAGATCCTCTGCGCGATTCTGGGGTTGGGTTATCCTGCAATAAAAAGGAAGTTTCCTGTAGTGTGGCATATATTTTCTAAGGAGGTGACATCATGATGAACTTTGTTCAAGGAGGAGATGTGTATCATGATTCTGTAGATTGTTTGTCATCTGAGGAGGATTCAGCTTCTGTTGTGGAAGAGGATGTTGGCTGCGAAAGGGGGTATGAGATTTGGATGAATGAGCCGCAAAGTACAGAGTGTAGAAGGGGGAGGTTTTTGAGGAAGATGGGCTTTGGTGAATTTGGTTTCTTGGGTGAGGATGAGGCTTTGGAAAGAATGACAGAATGCAGTGGAGCTATTTCTTTATCTGGGTCATGGCCAGTTGATGATGTATATAAAAGTTCAGTTTCTGCGGGAAGGGAAACTGAAGATGAAACTACTTCACAAGTCGATGAATTGGAATCCCAGGAATCAACTGCTTGTGGTACCGAGAAAGAAGTTACCTTACCGCTTTTTGTTAAAGGAATGTGTAATGAGGGAGGTCATGTGCAGGAGAGTGAGAAGGTCACTGCCAAGGTGAAAAAATTAAAAAGATGGTGGTCACAATTACAAAGGAAGCCGGTTGGGAAAGGAGCAGCTGCAGCTTTAGATACTCAAACATCTAAAATGAGTCAAACAAAGGTACACCGGAACAAGAAAAAGTGCAAGGAATTCTCAGCTGTGTATGCCGGGAAAGATATTAAAGCACACAAGGGCTTCATCTTGACAATGAAGTTTAGTCCAGATGGCCAATATCTTGCTAGTGGCGGTCAAGATGGAGTGGTTCGCATTTGGAAAGTAGCCTCAAAGAATTTGTCCACCAAACATTCAGTTCCTGGTTGTGACGATAGGTCTAAGACCAAGCCTTCATCTGTTGCTTTGCCTGATAAGGTTTTTGATATTGACCAATTGCCATTTCAAGAGCTTTGCGGCCATTCCAGTGATATTTTGGATCTGTCATGGTCCAAATCAAATGTGAGTCTTTAGCTTACATAGAATTAATTAGATTCCTTCACTGCTATTGGATTACCCCAACCTAATGCAGGTTATATTTTGCAGTGCCTATTGTCTTCTTCCAAGGACAACACTGTTTGTCTCTGGGAAGTTTGTTCCGGTGATTGTCTCAACGTATTCTACCACAACGATTACGGTAAAGTAGACCTGTACTCTGTACAGGAATCTTCAGTTTAATTTAGTTATGCTTGCTCTCAATGAACACCTTCAGATTAATAAGTTTCTTTTGTGTTTCAGTAACATGCATTCAGTTCAATCCCGTTGATGACACACACTTCATCAGTGGATCCATCGATGGAAAAGTGCGGATTTGGGACACCTCAAATGGTCGAGTTGTTGACTGGGTATATGCAAAAGATGTGGTAACTGCTGTGTGCTACAAGCTCGATGGAAAAGTAGGTTACCATAACTTTTCCCCGTAAGACATATTATTATTAGCTTACTGGTTTCTAATGCCATATTCGTCTCCTGTATGAACAGGGTTTTGTAGTTGGTTCCATCTCAGGCAATTGTCGTTTTTATGGAGTTGATGCTTCAAAAGAACATATCCAACTTGAAGCACAAGTAGATGTTCACGGTCGAAAGAAGACGTCTCACAATAAGATCACTGGCATTGAGGTGAGCTTCTCATTCTTATTATGAAGCCATTAATTGCAAATGAATAAAGAGCTAACGCGCAATGCTTACAGTTTTGTCAGAAGGAACATCAAAGATTAATGATCACATCCGAGGACTCAAAAGTTCGTATCTTCCAAGGAATCGATATGATTCACAAATATAAAGGTGACTTTTCTGCACAGATTGTTAATTGTGTTATCACTTATCACTATGCTATTCTATAATCTGTTCCAAGATTGCAATGCATATAGTTACTGGTTGGCGTCCTGTGTTATCAGGACTCGATATAAAATTGTATATGCGACATCTGTTTATGAGATGGCTTGATGGTTTTTAAATGGCATGCAAGTATCTTCTTAGTATATAGTATTTGAGTAATAGTCAATCCGGGTTGTTAGGATTTTGAAATTTAATATGCTGGCAACCAACTATTGTAAACTTCTTAGGTCTCAAAATATTTGTTTTAGCTGTGGCTTACCAGTAGTGTGTTTTGCCTGCACAAGTATAACGAGTCCAGTGAAAATCAAGCTGTAATTTTTATTGTTTAAAGTGAAACCTCACTTGATTATGGCAAACCCCAGTTTAGCACAGTTGAATCATCAAGTTTTCCCCCAGGGTTTTGATGTTTAGGCTGGCTTCGTGTAAACAAGAATATGATAATGCCCAAAATCCTCCAAAGCATGAATTTAGATCCTTGTTTACTTTTTTAGGATCTGAGGTTGTTTTAGCAATCTGAATGAACTTGTTATGTTGAATCTGAGCTGATATTGAATTTACTGTACTGAAGGTCTTCGGAACTCGGGCAGTCAAATGTCGGCGTCCTTTACATCAACAGGGAGACACATAATCTCAGTTGGAGAGGACTCCCGAGTCTACGTTTGGAACTATGATGAGCATCCCACAGCATCAAAAAAAAGCAAATCCATACGGTCATGCGAGCACTTCTTTTCAGAAGGTGTTTCAGTGGCATTACCTTGGCTAGGCAGATCAGATGATCACCGGCAGCAGCAGCAGCAGCAGCAGCGAGGAACAGAAGGTTGCTCAGTCGGTAGCTGGTTCTCAATGGACAACCAGTGCTGCAGCGGCAGGTCTGTTACATGGCCCGAGGAGCAGCTTCCCCCCTACGAAGCATGGAATCTTCCCATTGTGACCGGAGACCTGGATGGCAACATCCGGACATTTCACAATTTCGGACTACCCATTAGGGAGTGAAGTCCTCAGCTCCGCATTGTTGTATAGAAGAAGAAGAAGAGGAAATTAGGGTACATGAAAACTCGATGGCCAACTCAGTTTACGTTGATGAGTTTTGAAATAATTTTTTATATACTTTTTTTATACGTTCATGTTTTTTTTTTTCTGAACGGAATGAGGAGATGTGATCTTCTTCTTCTTCTTCTCCCCAAAACTAAAACAGGCATTTTCATTTCTCAAGTTTCCACTTTCATCCATTCGTTTTCGTTGTACGAATTCTCTCTCGCTCCATTGATCGCTCACCCATTTCACTTGTTCTTTCGCTACTCGGCCACAAGGTAACTGTATTTTTCTTCGTCAGTTAGGGTTTTATCATCTTTCGTGGGATTGTTTTCTTTTTCTTTTTTTTCTTCACCTTTGCTTCGGTTTTACTCCCCAAATCATGCACGTAGGCTGGTTATCAACTTCTTTGATGTGCCAATCACAGTTAATTAGGTTTTTTGGTTTGTTATGTCTGTGGTCGATTAGAACTCCGCTTGAAATAATTGTGAAAGTCTCTTACTCACTGCTGTTGTTGGCTGATGTCTAGATGAATATTTGCTACGTTTGTGGTGACAAGGGCAGAATTAAGGATCTCATCTACTGCGGACAATGTAAATTCCAGGTTTCTGTTGTTCATAGGTGGGTCTTGTCTATCTGTTCAATTTCAGATTCATGTTCTTCAGTGATGTTAAATGTCATCGCTCATTATCATGTTATGCTTCATTTACTAGCCACATTGGTTGCAAAATGCAATCTGGCCGAGCCTGAAACCCTTATTGAATGTGTTTAAGTAGTTGTTAATAGATTAAGAGTTTTCTGTGACCTACTGTCAGTAATTTACTTTTTCCTTGCACTCAATAACTTTCTCTATAGGCATTGGAACAGTTTAGACAACGAATTCCTCAATTATAAGTTACTTACACTTCTGGGTGTTCAGTCTTACTCTTCAAATTTTGTTGCTAGAATGTCATGACTTCCTTGTTCTGTTCCTATTTTGATAACAGTTAAGCTAATTTGATTGATACAATTTAACAGGTATCTTTCTCGAATTTATTGTTTTGCAGATACTGCAAATGGGCACAGGCAGATGAGACAGCTGGCTGGACGTGCGACGATTGTCTGGATGAGAAAATGACGCAGTGCAGAGAAGCTAGCAGGAAGAGTAGTCGAGTGCAAGAGCGATGGATCAAGAAATCAAATTATAAAGCTATCCATAAACCTACTAGGGCAGAGATGAGGGGAATTGTTTTAGATAGTTCTCACAGTGAGGTCCAGATGGGCATTCAATCCACCAAAGGCTCCTTGAGAGATACTTGTGACCATCTTGAGCCTTCGGAACAAGTTAGCCTATTCACTCTGTAGTTAGCGTTTTAGAACTACTTTAATTCTCATGGTGTTGATGGCTGACCAATTTCTTGAGTGGGTTAAATGGATTCATTTATTTGCACGACGAGTCTTGTAGTATATCAAGATTGATAAAAATTGCAATGTTTGCTTGATATGTTCTGTTTGACGCAGAGGAAGGATTGCTTCAAATGTGACATCAAGGGCAACATTACGGATTTGATTGACTGTGTGCAATGCCACGTTTTCTTTGTGCACAGGTACTTGCATTATGGATCTTATTCTTGTTAATTTGTTATCCATTACCTTTCTCTTAGCAGCTGCACGGTCAATTAAAGATGGAAGCGAGTCTGTGGTTGCCAAACTAGTTAGATAAAATGTATCGTGTTTACTGAAATGTTAGTAGGTGTTGGAACGTTGGAGTCTGATTTGTGATGTAGTTAGTATCTTCTTATACTAATAATAGATACTTGATTTATTGTATTGCGCAACTTATACTGATTGAGTTCTTTCTTCGTCATGCTTTGGTTAGCCAATGCAAGTCGTGGCAGGAAAATGACAGTCCTGACTGGACGTGTGACTATTGCATGAACAAGAAAGAGACGCAGCTCATTCAGCCCCCAAGGGGGTTAGAGAAAACCAGTAGAATGAGAGCAGGGTGGATTCCTAAGAACCAACACAGTAATAAACGTCTAAAGATGGGATTTCATGATAACATGTTTCGAAAGGAAAGTGGGGTTCGGCTTTCAAAGAAATCAGACCATGGCAGAGCCTCAAGGAAATGGACCAAGGTTCAGACTCCAAATTTAAAGGCATGCAATAGTATCCATGTGGAAAATAGGCACAGAAGAAAGCTCATCATGGATTATTCAGACATCTTTGATGATGAGAACCAAAATGTTGACACTGCAGCTGAGAAAGCAACTCAAGAATTATTACAAAATGCTCAAGACTGGCAACGACAAGTTAAACCAGGAAATGATACCTCATCAGACAAAAATGGGGGTGAAACAGAGCTGCAGCCACTTGAACTGATGGACCAATCTATTAAGGGTGCTCGGCATGATGCAATTGCTATCAAAGATGATCCAGCAAAGATGCCACTTGATAATGTCCCCGCTGAACCAATCATGAATCCTGTATGGCGGTAAGTTTTCTTAATCTTCCTTGTTAATTCTGTAGTATCTGTTAGATTATTGTTTTTTCTTCACCACTTTGTCTATCAGATACTAGTAACCGTGATAACATATCGGCAATATTGAACTGAAATGTAGATGGTAACTGGTAAATATTAAATAACAGTGTTACTTTATAGCGGGCGAGACCAAATATAATCTAACTCTGGTTTGAGGGATAGTGTGTGTATAGCTATAGTACAACCAAAACAGTTATCCCTTTGTGCATTGTGAAACCATGGCGTGAAACTTTATGAATGAACTTGTTTTTAATACGGCTATGTTTTCTCAGGGGGCATGTTCTTATCCAGTTTGGACGCTACAGAGCTGATATGGAGCTTTTGGGTTATCTATCAACAAAATCTTCTTCAGAAGTTGCCGAGACACTGAAGGCATTGCCAAGTACAGTTGGGTTTTATGTCAAATGTAGATCTGTCGTATGGCCTAGGAGATTCCATATTTCAACACTCACTGACTCGGCAATCGACGTATATTTCTTTCCCAAGTATGAAAAGTAAGGATGCATTTTCTTTTTGTTTGACAAATAACCATGACTGTAGATAGATACACGCATACTGGTTTTCCTTGATGTACATATAATGTTAGTTTTTGATTTTTGTAAAAGGGATGAGGCGGTGTATTATGAGATATCGGATTATGAAATGAAGCATGAGCTTGCACTGATGTATGAAATGCCGTCCAAAAATCAGAACCTGCTGATATTCTCTTCGCGCCTTCTTCCAGCGGAAAGTCGTAGTAAGTATACTTGTATAGCTTCTTCAAGTAAACACTATATACGTATTGAAGTGGAGTAATGGGGGAGGCTGTATGTATGTGTTTGTTTATTTTCAGGGTTGAGAAACAAGTACTACATGTGGGGTGCTTTGGAGGAAAAAGGGAGATGAAGTTGCTGAATACCTCCCCATACATGGTGTCCATTGATTTAAATGGTAAGAAGTGATTGCTTTTCTCTGGTAAAATGGATGATGATAGCAGAAGAAAGATATTGATTAGATGAGTATGAATTTCTAAGTAGTAGAGACCAGAATCAGATGTTGGTAGGGAAGTGAAGCGTAATGAAATGTTAGGATACTAATTCATCCTGTTTTGTCACATTTCCTTCTTCGTAACTAGTACCATTTTACCTATTGCTCAAGTGGTAAATAGGCAGGCAATCTGGTGAGCATGGTTTGTAAGTTACTGTCCTACCTAAAACTCTATCCGAGGATTTGGATCCATCAGTACGTGTTCTAGGAGTAAAAAAAAAAACGGTAAATATTTCGGTTCCAAAATTTGGATCCGGAGGGAGGGCATTTAAGTCAGTTTGGCGAAGTCTGATTCATCATAGAAAATTATTATATTTGAATTAAAAGCAAAACATAATATATAGAAAAAGAAATCAGTCATTGTTTTCTTTCGGAGCGAAGCGAAGCGCACCAGGGACGAGACCAGCCCAGAGCCTCCGCCGACGTCTCAGCCTGCAACGTTATCCAATCCATCCATTCGTGCATCGATTTATCATTTTGAATAGCCTTGTGAATGGCGTTGTCATCACCCTCTTCTTTTCTTCTTCCCGTCATCTCCTCCGGTGCTGCTCATGTATCCTCTTCTTCCTCATCCACAATAAAAACCTCTACTTTTCCTCATCTCAAACCCTATCACCACTTTCACAATCCGAATTTGAGATCTGAAGGGCGAAGGGGATTAAGCCTCTATTGCTCCAGCAGCTCCGACAATGGCTCCGTGTCTGATGACAATATTCATTTCAGGTATACATACATACCACCCCAATTTTATTAGTTAGCTCCACACTAGTCTGCTGAATTACCTGGAAATTCCTTGTGTCATAGATTTTTGTTGAGATTAGGTCTTGTATGCATTGTTTTTATCCATTCTTCTTTTACTTTTGGAGTGGAGACATTTGGTTTTATTGACGAAGGCTCGTTTAATTTTGCAATCTAGGCAACCACAGTATCCGTCTTCAAATACATTTGCCGTGACCATGAACGAGAGCAGTAATGGCAGATCATCATATAAGTGGCGAAGGGTATTACTTAAAGTCAGTGGAGAAGCACTTGCGGGAGACCATCAGCAAAATATTGATCCAAAGGTTGTGAAACAAATATACTTTCAAGCGTGTCCGGAGTTGTGATGTTTTGGCTGCTAAATTTTTATGTCTAATTTTACTACAGGTTACAATGGCCATTGCAAGAGAAGTGGCAGCTGTTGCTCGGCATGGCATTGAGGCAAAATATTTAATATTCTTAATAGATTGTCTGTTTTAAAATGCATGCATAGTCTCGCTAAGATTCTCGTCAATTCTATATGCTAGTCAGTGATCTAAATTCAAATGGATGCAATTTGTTTAGAAGACTACATGTTTAATACACTTGGCAATCTATCATTTTGTTAGCTATGGTACGTGAAAATCAACCTGCAATCCTCGCATATAATGCAAATTCACAAGTCATCTTCAATGTTTCGTGTTCATCGTAATCACCTAAATTGTTGGAATAGGTGTTGAGCTCATATATTGAATTTTCTTATCAACTCTCAATGTGATTCTTAATTTTCTTAGATTGGTACTGTATACTGCATTCATTACTATTATTTGAGAATTTCTCTATGATTATCCTTGCGTGTTTTAACCTGATTATTTGTTACATGCATTCAGGTTGCAATTGTAGTTGGGGGTGGGAATATTTTTCGCGGTGCCTCTTGGACGGGAAGTAGCGGCCTTGATCGTTCTTCTGCTGATCATATTGGGTACGGTTAATTATTCAAAGAAGACTGTTTCAGTTACTGCACTTTTATTCTTGTATTATAAGCTAGCCAAATGAGACATTATCCAAATATTATGTGGCAAGAGTAATCGATAGTCGATACATTTTTTTATAAGGGTAAGCACCGAGCCATTGAACTTCAAATTTATGTTTTTGAATTGGCAGATACTAAATGACAAGTACAAATGTTTTCTGCATTGGTACCAACCTATTCAACCATAGCATTGATTGGTGACAAAACTACATGCTGATGCATCTTAAACATTTTCTGAGTAGGATGTTGGCAACTGTAATGAATGCTATATTTCTTCAAGCAACAATGGAAAGCATTGGCATTCCAACCCGAGTGCAGACTGCTTTTAGAATGTCTGAAGTTGCAGAGCCATACATACGGAGAAGAGCTATTAGACATTTGGAGAAAGGCAGGGTTGTGATTTTTGCTGCCGGAATTGGTAATCCATTTTTCACTACTGATACTGCTGCTGCTCTGCGTTGTGCTGAAAGTAAGTCAAAATTTTCACTATTGTTTTGTTTTCAACTTCAGCGTTCAGTTATTGATCCTTTATGCCTTTATTTGATTTGGCCACTATAATTTTATTTAGTTAATGCTGAAGTAGTGCTGAAAGCAACTAATGTTGATGGAGTCTTTGATGATGACCCAAAACGGAACCCAAATGCAGTCCTCCTGGATACACTTTCTTATCATGAAGTGACATCCAGGGATCTTTCGGTGATGGACATGACTGCCATAACCTTATGCCAAGAGAACAATATTCCTGGTAAGTCCAATTGTAGATTAGAGTATTATGGTGTGTTTATTTTACAAAACCTAATTGTCACTGAATCTCAATAGTATGCAGCAGTTATAAACAAAGTGCAATTTTTTTCATTGGAAGTAAATTAGCTCGACATGTTGGCATGTAAATAGGAATATTTGACCACCTATTCAATCTCAGGTGGAGACCGTAGTTTGATTAACCTGATATCTTGTTATTTTGTATGCAGTTGTCGTTTTCAATCTAAACAAACCAGGTAACATCTCCAAAGCAATAATGGGGGAAGAGGTTGGCACAATCATTGGGGGCACAAGGAACTTGTAAGAGGACATATACAGATCGTTTTTTTGTGGGGCTAGTGTTGATCCAAGGACATATACGGATCGTTTTTGTGTGGGGCTAGTGTTGGTCCAAGGACACAGAGAGTTCATTTCTCATTCGCTCATGTTTCAGTGACTCTGTTTTATGTGTGGAATTTTTGTAAGATCCATGTTAGGACTGATAGATGTACTGGTTTTAATAGTTGAATTTTATAGCAGTTATAGTTGTGATGTGTTAGCCTATGCAGCAACAGTACTTGGGTCATATATATGGCAAATAGCATATTTACTATGTAAAAAAAAATTCTGCATCAGTTTTCCCTACTCAGGAGTCTATGATGCTCCAAAAGCTTGTCAGTGATATATTATACTGTCAGTTGTAAGACTTGTAAATGTTTTGATTTCATATTTTAGAGCTAAATGTTGTGTGTTTCCTAAGATTGAAGCTTCCTTGTCGCTCATCTTCTCCAGTTATCTCAGATGGTCTTCCGATCTGTGCATTCCTACAATTTCTCTTCAGCGAGTTTCAGGCCTCTGTTCTGGAATTGGTAATGGAAATCCCAGAGGGCTGCCAGCTACCTAGTGCCCCTAACAAAACTATGCCCCAAAGGGTTGGCAGAGTTGAATTGTGCTAGAATGGAAAAAAAAAACTTATTTTTCCACAAATTTATTTGCTTAGCTTCTAATTAACACAGCTGTCTCTTTCCTTGTGCTCAACTTCTCCAGTGTGTACACAACACAGGTATTTTACTTATGGCACATGTACGTCTTTGTAAAGTCTTGTTCATTATAGTTCCCATGTTGTGTTATCATTTGGTGCCTTGTCATATTAGATAGAATTCAATCATGTTACCTTCAATCCCAAGTTATCTCTCCGCCTCTGATGTTTGCATTGCTAGTTAGGTGTCTGCAGTTCCCTTGCCAACTCCAGTATGATAAGACATGAAGGCAAACTCTTCCTTCCAGGGAACATGCCTTCAAAGCCAAGCATCTGAATTCTGAACAACAGATAAACATGCAATGCAACAGAAGCAGTTGTTTATGGCTACAGCTTCTCTGTCAATAAAGGTGGTATGGACAACCAGACAGAGTTCCAAGGGTGTTGATTTCTAAGGTAAAATTATAATTTTTATGTTTATTATAATATGTCTCAGATGATGTGGTCATTTTCCTCAACCTGTGCTTGTTTGATCAGCAAAAACTGAGGCCCTTCTGTCCCTTTTCCGTCTCAATAATCTCAGATGCTTTGCTGCCCCGGCTGCTGTGTTGTAAGATATCATGAGAGGATCAATGGCTTCCTCGCCGCATTCCATGGAAGCTAGGCAAAGATTGAATTATTCCAAGTATGTTCCATTCAAACCACATTTTACAGTAATGCTGATTAGGTCTGTGAAATTCTTGCTCACCAGCACATTTTCTACATATTTGAAGTCACTGGCTTGGTTTTGCTGATTATGGTTGATAGTATTTTATCTGAACTTGTTCTTGGAGCAGTGAAGATGGATCCAAGAGAAGGCCAAGAAGCAAATCCAAGGATGATGATGACAAGTTCTTCCACATAACGCGCGGTTCAAACTGCAAATATCCAGCTCTGAAACTTGTCCTTGTATTTATGGTTTTCGGTATATTTTTGACCCTGCTACATTCTCCGGATGGCTACAATAATAATAACAGAAGCATTCATCTGTCACGCTCTGACTTGAGGTAAGCCTTTCTTTTCCGTTGTCCGATTTTATCTAATACATCTCTGTGAGGTTTGCTTGCTTGCTGAGAATGCTGTTTCTCCTTTGCAGTCCAAATTTTGTTAACAGGTGGATCCTGAGTCAACCAGACCTGCGATATGTCTCAAACTTGGACATCAACTGGGACCAAGTCAGAATGGTCACTGACAAGTTCCCTAAAAATAACAACTACTTTGGAGTTGGATTGCTGAACTTCAACACAAGTGAAATAAAGTCTTGGAAGCAACTCATTCCCAATGCAATGCACATATATCTGAATATACCCTATGTGCGGAAGAATGTGACATGGGACTCCTTGTATCCTGAATGGATCGACGAAGAAGAAGATGAGGAGATACCCAAATGCCCGGATGTGCCAGATGTTGAAGCACCAAGGAAAAGGCTTGACATGATAGCAGTTAAGCTTCCATGCCAGAATATTGGAAACTGGTCCAAAGATGTGGCTAGGCTGCATTTGCAGCTAGCCTCTGCCAAACTTGCTGCATATTCGAAAGGCGAATATCAGATTCATATACTCCTTTTAACTGAATGCTTCCCATTGCCAAATCTGTTCAGGTGCAAAGAACTGGTTGCAAGAGAAGGAAATGCCTGGCTTTATGCACCTGATTTGAATGTGTTGAGAGACAAGGTCCATCTCCCAGTCGGGTCCTGCGAGCTTGCAGTTCCTTTCAGAGCTAAAGGTATAAGCAGAATCTTTGCTGTTCAGTCCTTTTTACCTTGTCAAAATGTGTCTGTTTGACATTTTTTAGTTTGTGGAAACAGACAGAGATTACTCAGGAAATGGACGCAGGGAGGCTTATGCAACCATTCTCCACTCTGCCCATGTCTACGTATGCGGCGCTATAGCTGCTGCGCAAAGCATAAGAATGGCCGGCTCTACGCGTGATCTGGTGATACTTGTTGATGAAAGTATCAGTGCATACCACAGGAGTGGACTTGAGGCTGCTGGTTGGAAAGTTAGAACAATAGTAAGAATAAGGAACCCAAAAGCTGAGAAAGACGCTTACAACGAGTGGAATTACAGCAAGTTTCGCCTGTGGCAGCTCACTGATTATGACAAGATCATTTTTATCGATGCAGACATGCTTATTCTGAGGAACATCGACTTGTTGTTCAGTATGCCGGAGATTTCTGCCACTGGTAACAACGGTTCGCTTTTCAACTCGGGTGTGATGGTCATTGAGCCATCAAACTGCACATTCCAACTTCTGATGGATCATATAAATGAAATAGAGTCATACAATGGTGGTGATCAAGGTTACTTGAATGAGATATTCACTTGGTGGCACCGGATTCCGAAGCATATGAATTTCTTGAAGCATTTCTGGGTAGGGGATGGGGAAGAGAAGAAGAGGCTGAAGAGTCATCTGTTCGGGGCTGAGCCCCCAGTCCTGTATGTTCTTCATTACTTGGGTGTGAAGCCATGGCTCTGTTTCAGAGACTACGACTGCAACTGGAATGTGGAGTTTTTACAGGAGTTTGCTAGTGATGTTGCCCACGCCAAGTGGTGGAGGGTGCATGATGCAATGCCTGAGGTGTTGCAACAGTTTTGTTTGTTGAGATCGAAGCAGAAGGCGCAACTGGAATGGGATAGAATGCAAGCAGAGAAAGGTAATTATTCAGACGAGCATTGGAAAGTTGAAGTGAAGGATGAGAGGCTGAAGAGGTGTAGTGACAAGCTATGCTCATGGAAAAGTATGCTGAGGCACTGGGGAGAGACCAATTGGACTGATGATGAGTTCTTTGTGCCATCACCACCTGCATTATTACCCAAAGGAGACCTCTCTGTCTTCTAATAACTTATATATATTTTTGTCCTTCTCCTTGCACTACTCTTCTGCCAGGCTGCCATAGGATGGATATGTTCCAATGTTTTCTGCATTTTGTGGGGATCAGATTCTGTCACCATTTATTTTTCATGTTGCTTTCTCCTCATGAATTCTTGTAAAGATTGGACAGACCCATTTGATTGTGCACCATGTTCTGATCTGTTTTCCCCCATAAAACCTCAAGAGTCAACCTGGAGTGCATTAGTTGGGAAAGCTCAACAATACCAAATATCTAATCTGAGTGTGGTTTGCAGTGTGCTGGAGAAAAGAGGTTTGAGCACTACTACTTTAAACATGGAAAAAAGCGTGGCGTGGCACTCAGTGTCTATGTATAGTATATGGTGTAGGAGCTGCATAGCGCAGATAAGATATACTATGTCAGTGGATGGCCGAAAGTGGTTGCTGAATGAAAAGGGCACTCACTATATGGGATACTCAAAAGTCAATTACCTGCTAGATGGCCTGAAGTTGAGAAGATAAGCGCAAATTTGAAAGCTTATGTTCACTACCTGGTCGACAAGAGAAGTGGTTTGAAGTGAGTTTGCAAGTTCAGAAAATCCATGAAAAACTAGGCAACTCCCACAGTCATTTTTGAAACAGGAAAGGCTTGTCTTTCTGTATCACGCGGAGTCTTCTTTTCATTATTTCCACATCAAATGCTATCTAAAAGTGTTGCTTCCACCTTTAGGATATCTTCAACATAATCAATGCTCTGTGGATTTCTGTGAGTTGCCAAATTCTCAGAGGCTGATATAATTTTAAGGTTGATACATGACAAAACCGGCAGGCATGGGAGGGAGGCCTTTGGAATTATCAATTTTGTTACAACATTGGTCTGGTACAGGTTTGAGTTAGTGACACTACTGTCACATAACAAAAACTACACAGATCAAGACGACGTTGGAATCCATTCGTTTCCTTGAATGAAGTTGTCTACCGAATAAGTGTATAGATGGTCAGCTGGTATTTGGTTACTCCAACTCACTCTCTGGGATGAATCAGACCCAGCTCCCGAATTCTCAAATTCACCATAATAAAGGGTTTTCAAAGCAAAATCACCTTTCCATGGCAACCACCCCTGTGGCATAATCAGAGCCTCTAAGTTGCAGTGGATGAAAACTGTCCTAGAATATTCCTTCCATGGCCTTCCCAGGAAATTCTTGTGGGCCTTCGGCTTGCTACGATACAGTCTCATATACTCTTCACTACCATTCACGATACAGTTCTGGAAAACAAAGCCGGTAGTCTGGGCAGGATCGGTTCTACCGTGTGCTGTGATAGCATTGTTCTCCCCTTTCTCGGGATTAACCTGGCGTGGCCGGACTAAAATTGTGCAGTCTTGGAAAATGGAAGCTGAGTTGCCAAAAATGAAGTCCACATTACCTTCAATGCGACATGATTTATAAAACTGGCGAAGCGAATGAGCATAGAGAGTGTCTTGATTTCCCAAAAACTCGCAATTTTCTATTACTGATAGATCACTGTCTGATCTGAATGCTACTGCCTGGTGCACATCAGGACCAGCTGTGTTCTGGAATGTGATCCCCCTCGCCATAAATCCATCGCCAAGAACTCCTACACCAGATTAAAAGCAACACATCACAACCTCAATATAAATCATTGACACCTTTAAACATTTTTACAGATTGAAATGCACTAAGCGGATTTCAGAGCTCACCGACAGTGGCGGAATTATAGGTGGAAACTCCAGGAAGGCCTGCATTCAGCGACCCTGTGATTACAGTCTTTCCCATTCCATCACCCAAAAACACCACATTCTTTTTCTCCAGTGCAACTCTCACAATCTCCTCGTACACTCCTTCCTTGATCCAAATCACAAACTTTTTCAAAATGGAGTCGTTAGGCGCCGCATCCACAGCATCCTGAACCTTCCTGTGATGGCACCCTTCACTGCACACCGTCACGTCAGCATTCATCCCGGCTGGAAACCCTCCTTTGAACCCCGGGTCAGCTTGCCCGTTCGGCTCCCAGAACCCGTCCCGCTCCGTCCGCGGCGGCTTCCATGAATTCATATCAGCTTTGCTATAGATGTCGTAAGAAGCGATCATGCTCAGCGCGTTGCTGTTGTGGATGATTAACGTATCCAGAAACGACATTGTCTGGCCGACTAATTGGGTCTCGTTGACGTACTTGAGAGCGGACCAGCAGTCGTAGTTGTAAGCTAGGGCGGCGCTCATCCAAGCCCGAGCGTCCTTTGTCCTCCCGCGCGACAAAGCCTCCAACGCAGACGAGATCCGGCGTTCGGAGTTCCGTAAAATCTCCATGCAGCTCTCGGCCGCATTCTGCCGGTTCGGATTGGACGCAGGAGAAGAGTCGAGGATCTCACGTACCATAGATTGGCCGGTTTTGAGATTGTGAGCGGAGAGGCAAATTGAGGAGTGGACGAAGCTGAGTGGATTAGGGCTGAGTGGGAGGCAATCGGGAAGCAGCCGGAGGAGGGATGATTCACAGGTGTCGGGGTAGCGGGTGGCCTTGCAGGCCTGTTTGATCCCTGGCTGGATCCAGGACGCAATTGGGTGCGCAGATCGCTTGGGATTGGGAAAAGGGTGGCGGATGAGAGCATTGGTGGAAGCAGTGGATGAGAGGAAGAAGCAGAGGAAAGTGAGGAAGGAGAAGGCAGCCATAGATACAAACAACAGTGCCAGCTTTGGATGTTGATGGATGAGTCTGTGCTGATGATGATGCTTTCTGTGTTGCGTAAACAACATCATCTTCTTCTCGTTAAGTACTGTATTTATAGAGTGAAGATGTGAAGGTCACGGTCGGTGGAACTGTTGGGTTTTTGTTTTCCAAGTTGCAGAAACTGACGGATTCCGATGAGCGATGCACGGAGAAGAGCGTTCGATCCGATTCTCAATAAACCGAGCGGTTTGATTCGGTCGGGGTCAATTTAGTTATGCCAAGAAGTTGATGGGTCTAAGTTGAATTTCAGTTCCCTTCTTTTCTCGATCCTCATCTCTCCTCTTCTTCCGCTAATCCTCTCTGCACATCTTCAGCTTAATCTGGGAATTTTAAGTTGATGTTTACTTCAGCGTCAACAAACGGTAAAAAAGTTTCATCTTTACCGACAAATATCATTTATAGTTGATGTTTTTCTTCGTCAAGTTTCGGTAACCTTTTCTTGTGCAGGTACAGTTGTTAGGGTTTGATTGATTGGGTTTTGGCATCCCATCCTTTGGGGTTTAGGTTTTCATCTCTGAAATGCAGACATTGTTGTGTAGAGTTCATGATTTGAGAATCTTTCAGTTAATCAAAACTAAGTTTCTTTTTTTTTTTTGTGTGGTGTCAGTACACCTGCAGACAGTTTCGATTTTCGTATAATAATAATACCACCGTATTTAGAACTGTCAAGCAAATATCACGCAGACATCATTCTTAATTTTCCCAGTCCATAAATATCAATCAAATTCCAAACGGCTGTGTTGGTCGGGTGTTACTCATAGTGTGATGCCATCAACAACCGATTTCATCGGAATTTCTCACTGCTAGTACATTACTGAACTGAAGAAAGATGTCATAATTCTTACAAATGTTTTTCTCTTCCTGTTATACATCTTGTTGATTGCCTGAGAGAATTGCATGGCAGCTCAACTGTAAATGTTGGGTCTCATCTATGTTGTTGAACTCGATCCATTTAAAGCCCATTTATTTTGATACAATATTCTTTGCTTCTGGTTCCTCAAGAGACCTATAAATTGCTCCTTTTGTCTTTCGGGACAAGCTTTCTTGCAAGCGATCCATTGGTTCTAACATTGGGCCTTTTGATTCTATTCCACCCACTAGCATGTCTTTGCTGTAATGTTACAGACAGACTGCTCTCAAATAAATTAGTGCATAGTACTGCTTCCTCTTGATTGGCTCGTCGACTGAATTTATTGCCCTCGGTGTACACTCTTTTCTTATGAATTTGGCTCCTTGTTCTCTCAATGAAAGTGAGCCTTGGGGTTAAGTAGTCCATCATCTCATTGAAAGCTCAAAGGTTCTGAGACAATTCCATTCCCTCAGTGTAAGGATTCATTCTTCCTAATAATTGTTTTGTAATTGTATGTGTTTAATGCGCAGTTTGTGTTTGTTGTGGAGTTATAAAGGGGCAAAATGAGGGAGCCACCGTGACGAAACTGTTAGAAGAAAACATGTAACTTTTGAGACATCACACTACACATGGCTGTTAAATGATGTCTCAGATGTTGAACGTGTCTTTTCTCTCGAATACCATGTTGCATTTTCCTTCAATTTGGTCAATAATTTATGGTAAATGTTCCAACAGTGTTGGCATGTATTTGTTTGATTTGATTCGTTTCCGTTTCTTCTTTTAGGCTCCCACTTTAATTACACACTTTTAATCCTCCTACTACTACTTTAGTCACTCGCCTCTAGCATTTTGTGAAATTTTCAGAGCCAGATTTCCTAATTTAGTTGAACAATTCCAATGTACAGGATCAATGGAAAATGAACAAGACATAGGGGAAGAAAAGTCCAAGGTGAAGTACTTCTATGAAATGTCTCCTACACTTTGGTATCTGGACAAGAAACTCGTTCTGCAATTAACAGCTTAGGTATGACTGTGTTTTTGTTAGTTTTGATGCCCATTTATAGATTAACGTTTCTTGCAAATCTTGGCACCCCCTCTTAAACATAAGCAAACCATTAAAGTCTTGGTTCAAATCATCATGATTAATGTGTTACCAGGTAATCTATAAAATAAACCCCATGATCCTCAATCAAGGCTTTTTTCAATATGGTCACGTCAATGTACATGAAAGCTTGTTGTTGCTGGGTTAATTTGTCCTAGTGTTTATTCTCAGTAGCAGATGCACAAATGTAAACTTTACCAGAGAAGCTAATAGTATTAATTGAAATACAGTTCATTCAAATATGGCTAGTAAATTATGGTATACAAAGATGATCATTATGAAATTGTTTGAAGACAAATGCAAAGTGCTGCAACTATTTTCATTGCGGTAAGAGCTCTAAATTAATATGTGAGTGGAACACATAGGTTACCAACTTTTCAGTTTCAGTGTCGGGTGGGTATAGAATAGGACATTTGCAGGATTAGAAATCAGAAGTTATAAACAGATTAAGCCCCCATCTATAACGGGATAAATTTGACATGCTCAAGCATTTATCATTTGGAGTGTGTTTATCGGTATTTCGGGCAGAGAGTTCTGCTGCGAGTTCTATTTGTGGGAGTGAGCTTTTCCCATGAAGGGGCTAAGAATAATAGACTTTGGTTATTTGAAAGTGGTAAAACAAAATATAAAGAAACTACACGAACCTTATTTGATTAAAAAAGATGATAGGTAATAAGTAACCTGGTTTTTGTTTCTAAGAATGTTGAATGTCAAGCAAATCATTTGAGAATGCCATTTCAGTTTTTACTATGTAATTTTGCTCTATGTCTAAATTTCCTTTCATACAGATATTTGGGAAGATTCAAAGATGAATATGGCCAGGATTTAATTGACCCGAACCGAAGGTAATGCTTGTTGAGCACAAATTAAGCTACTGGGCTGTTTCTGAATGGGTCATCTACAAAGTTTCTACAGACATCTGCATGAAGGGCATGAAGAGTGGACTTTTTTCTTCAGGCTGAGACTCAACATCTCATTGCGGAAAGGGCTGAACTAAAATGATAGCATCCTGATGGGAATGCATATTCCATTTCTGTATGGTGGAGTCTGATGCGCTGATCAGTTTTGGATCGAGAGGTAACTACCAAACAACTCATGTTTATTATCTAAAGTGATCATCAATTTACAAGATTGCATGTTCTTTCTTCTTAACCCTCTCGACATTTCCAACATATATATCCAAATATCAGATTGGATTGATGCACTACACATATATATAGAAGAAATAAGAGCCTTTAATAAAAACTACCCATCCAAAAAGCAAATCTCCTCTACACAAGGAGAGTTAAACAAAAGCATGGATGGGAAATTGTATGATTAATTTCTTGACAAACTGAAAGATCGCAAGGCAAAGTTGTCAGGAGGATTAGAAAATAAGATTTTCGCATTGCTATTCACAGTGTGCTGTGCATCTTCCCAATTACTATTTAGCTAATCACCACATTTGCTATTCTGCACTGACTGGCTGGCTACAAGCAGCTAGCTGTCGTCTATGACCAACAAAGTCCTCCCTTAACATGACACGAGTGAATCAGTAGCTATCTAGCTAGCAATGCAACCTTTGAAATGATATTATTGTTGAGCCATCTGAACACCATTACAGACCCAACAAGATTCACACAAACTTTTTCTCCCCTTTTACCCAAATTGGCTACTTCACCATTAAGTCACTTTCCTCTATTTATCCATCTCCAACAACACAAGTCACTATCGGTTCAAATTTTGAGGAAGCCCGCAGGCATAGATTTCAGTTCCATTTTCTAAACCCACTAGTTCTTCATACCAACTTTGTCTTGCATACTATGAATGATACGAGATGAACTTGTTTCATTTTTCACAGTTTTGCAATTTCATGGTAGGGATATTTGTAGGAAGAGTTATATTATACATGGTGCTTTTTGTATATCTCCTTGACAGTCCATGTTAGTGAAATTAATAACAGTGTCATGAGGTTAAAAGTACTGTGTTGTATACTTGTATATGCATGTGTGGCCGGAGGGCATGGTTTTCGTAGATAATGTCAGATCCGGTCCGATTAATTGAATGGGTCATCCCTTCTAGTCTGGTAGGAATGAGATTTCTTTACCTCAAACTGTGATAAAGCAGCTAGTGGCTTGAAGGGTATGAAGTATCCTTTTATAGCTTGTACAATTCTTTGTGTCGCCTTAACTATGCTCCTCCCTTGCTTTTGATCACCGCAGGGACCATTAGTAATAAATGTTCAATCCGTCTTAGCATCTGTCTTCTTCTTCTTGTTTTCGTAGAATATGTTAAGTACCTCACTTGTATCAAATTAGATAGCTGCCGGAACGATAGTTTCATTATTGATTACACCTTTTGCTTGCTGAAGGTTCATATATGAAGCAACTAGCAGCAGTACTCTTGGGAGCATGATTGTTTGGTGCATGCGCAGCTGGAGGTGCACAGAGCTGGGTTACTTAGCTTGCAATGAAAATATACAAAGTACAGTGGAAATGAGGAGTGCTGGTCTCATAAGAGGTTGATTGGAGTTGTTGTTGCATCATCACCAAATATGAATACTCAATCATGATGATACACTCTTACTTGCCTACATTTCCCAGCTGAAGGTGGAAAAATAGATGATTATGCTGATGTAATATGTGCAAGGTGAGCTACTGATATCTCTTCTTACTTGGACGAAAAAGTACACAATCATGCGCACCACTTCAAGTTATTAATGGAGCTTGTTGTATAGTGTTTTCATATTTGTCTATATATCCCATCATAAGTATCTCCTGTCATACAATGTTGCAGTTTGTTTTTTTCTGTGTTATTCAATTTGCTGAAAAAAAAAAAAGAACTTAAAATTCAATTTGAACAGTTATTTACTTGTTGCATCCACCAAGAAAGAAACAGGTTTTATCTTTGATGATGATTTTGGTGAACTTTCTGCAGGGAACTGGGAATTCATGACCGTGCTCTCATAACCGTGGTGTATATGAACTAGCAGCTTGATGCGCAATGTTTCCATTCCTTAAATTTGGCCAGTCTAGACTGCTGTGATTACTTTATTTCCACGGAAAGGGTTATTCTGCATGGGTCAATTATAAAGGAGGAGAAGGGTGCAAAAGATGACCTGATACTTATCCTACACGAATCAGTGTTACGTGTCTTGGATATTATGATTCCAATTATACATACTTGGTTGAGAACAAAGCTAGGATACGCAAGGGCGATCAAGTAGAAAAAAGCCTGAAGAGAGTGGATTCACTTGGCTGTTAAGATGTGTTGAGGGAATTTAGTGGAGCACAAATGATGGGGAAGGAAAGTTGCAACTCCTAACTGGATACATGCAATGCTTTGTTGATGTTCAATGCAGAAGTGGAGGAGAAATTTGTATGTTTGTGGATGTGTGAACTAACTGGGTTCTGAGATCAAAATGGATTTGGGTGACAGGCATTTAAGCTTCAGTATCCGTAGATATAGATTCCAACCTTCCAGGTAGCATATATAGCTGCTACTAGCGTTTCACATATGTGTCCAACAGTCCCAGCAACTAGCTAGTTCAATTAGAAGCGCCAACCAAACGCAGTTGCAAGAAATTATATGATCTCAAGAAGTTCAATGGTGCTTTTTATCTTATAAATTATTATGTCATCTTCTTAATCTTCATAGTTATAAAAAGCAATTAGAAATGGGCTTCCGAAACATCATCCAGCAGTTGAAAAAAAATTAGATATCTCTTCATTAAATAGCCTCCTACTTTTCTGCATTTTCCTCTCTTCCTGCTTTCTTTTCTTTCTTTCTGCAAAGAGAGAGAGAGAGAGAAAGGAAGAGAGATCCCAAGGGTTTGTGTATCTTTTTTTGTTCTTTGAATGATCTTAATATGATATGGATCCCCATACCCATAAGCAGCTCATCACAGGAGGCCATAACACTAGTTGGGGTGAGAGTAGTAGCTTTGAAAATATGGCATCCATGGAAGACCACAGCCACTCCCATGTATTCTTTCATGATCAGCAACACCATCTTCCTAGCTTGGATCATCACTCACTCTGGCAATCTTCTTCATCCCACTACAACAACAACTATATCATTCCTTTCAGCCAATCACATCACATAATCTCATCACCTTCTCTATTCTTTGTTGGTTCTTCTGCTGCTAACCATCATCAGCCAACCCTAGATCATCAGTACGATCATATCCCGGAGAAGCTGGAGGTGGGTCACGGAAGAGATCTAGCAGCTGGGAATGAGGAAGAAGATGAAGAAGGAGCTGATGAAGTGGATGAGGAGTTGAGTGCAATGAAGGAAATGATGTACAAGATAGCAGCTATGCAGCCGGTGGACATAGACCCTTCCACAATCCGTAAGCCTAAAAGGCGCAACGTTAGAATCAGTGATGACCCGCAAAGCGTGGCTGCTCGCCATAGGAGGGAGAGGATCAGTGAGAAGATGAGAATTCTTCAGCGCCTTGTTCCTGGTGGTACCAAAATGGACACAGCGTCCATGCTGGATGAAGCCATTCGCTATGTCAAGTTTCTCAAGAGACAAATCAAGCATCTACAGCAAGAAAACCATCCTCAACTGCGACTGACATCCTTAAAATCTTGTCTTAACACTTGTGCTGATGATCATCATCATCTCACAAACAAGCAGCAGCAGCAGTGTGCGAGGAACACTCTTCTCCTCCATCATCATGATAGCCAAGCTGAAGAATCGTTAGACTTAACCAGCAACAAACATGATTGTATGGCCAATAATAACTCCACTGTTCATATCCAGGAGATGGATGTATTCAACCAAGTCATAGGAGGATTCACAAATATGGATCATCAGAGGTGAAACTGGCCTCGTGCCCATTTATACGACCGGTGATCATCAGGTACGACGACGACAGAGCAATTTAATATGGGATTGGTTTTGAACAGTTTCATTAATATGCAGTGGTGATGATGATTATTTATCAAGTAAATAAATGATGAGCAGCAGGTGATATGCGAGGAGGAGGAGGAGGAGGAGGTTTTATAGATACACGTTGTGTTAATTGAGGAGCACATGAAGAAGAAGAAGAAGAAGGGTCTGTTAGGATTGTTTTTGTTGACTTTTGCAGCTGATAATCATTGTTATAAAATTGTGTGTCTGAAGCATGAGGATAAGATGGATAGTCATCATCTTGCACAGCAAGCTCAGTTACGTCAGCATCACAGGTTGGCCGGAAGGTTTGTTTCGGAATATAATCGCATTATTAAAACCAAAACGTATGCCTCAATATGCATGCAATCGCTCGTTCCTTCTTTCCTATTGGGCCGACGCGTCCGGGCCCGTTAGAAAGCCCAACTTCAATCTATCTGATCCTTTCTTTTATTTAATTATATAAATATCCATCGAGCCGACATGCACTTGCTTATTTAACCCGACAACTTCATCATAATTTCAAATCATATCCATACACTTTTTCAATACGTACAAAATAAAATTAGCTTGAATTTGAATCGGAATGTTAAATTTCATTCATTAACATAATTTAAGATAATTCATTTGTTTCAAACGACTTTTTTTGTTTGTCTAATCCAACCACCTCCGATCTCTCTCTCTCTCTCTCGTTCCGAGTTTCCAACCGATTCTTTGATTCTTGTGCGTGTCTTCTTGAAAACTCTCTTGAATCTGGGGACTCAGCTGTGTGTAGTTGCCAGCCTTTGCCACATTTGTATATCTGATCCCAGACCCACCCAGGATCCTCTCTTTCTCTAATTACTCCGACGACCCTCCTGATGGATTCTGCGATCTTGCTATCTTCATCTTGACTCGCCCTGGACTCTTCTGTTTTCATATAGAGGAGGAGACCTCTTCGAAACTTGTCATCTTTCCATCGCCTAGGCCCTGCTGGGCTGCTGATTCATTATTGTCTCCGCAACTGAAATCGGTGTTTGGATCCGTAGCCCGACCATTGGGGTCTGAGGATTCACGAGATACTTGCTGTTTGCAATACTCAAATACATGGAGTTTCCCAATGGAAGTTGATTCAATGTTCCACAAGCTCATCGCCAGATACTGCTCGTTAGGTTTTGCTTGCCACATAATCTTGATCTGGGTTTTCTTGTTGTTGAGACTCAGTTTTTAATCCGGTGATGTGAGATCAAGGGTTCTTTATAGAATGGGCATTGATGTTACTAAGAACTGACATGATGAAGAGCTTCAGTAGGAATGCTTCATTTAACAGGAGGGCATTAGCAGGGACTATCACAAGCCCTAGAGTTCCTCGAAAGACTTGGATATTTAGACCTGTTCATGCCATTATTATTTTTGGGGCTTTTGTCACGTTCTTATCGGCAATTGGTGGGGGTTATGTATATGTGCTTCCCAACCTCACCCAAGCCTTTCACGGCTTCAACATACCCTCCAATTTCACCACGTCTGATGCAGCTTGTAATGTTTTTGATGGAAGATGGGTCAAAGATGATAGGTATCCGAGATACAATGCTTCAGAATGCCCTTTTGTTGAACAAGGTTTTAATTGCTTGGGCAACAAACGACCAGATACAGACTATCTTAGATGGCGTTGGAAGCCATACAATTGTGAGATTCCAGTTTTAAATGTGCAGGGTGCGCTTGTAAAACTCCGTAATAAGAGGATTGTTTTTGTCGGAGATTCAATGAGTAGAACACAGTGGGAATCTCTCATATGTTTGCTTATGTCTGGCGTGGAGAATAAGAAGAGTGTGTATGAAGTGAATGGGAACAAAATATCAAAACGTATTAGATTTTTAGGTGTGCGGTTCAGTTCTTTCAACTTGACTGTAGAATTCTACCGATCCGTGTACTTGGTGCAGCATGGTTGGACCCCTAAACATGCACCAAAGAGGGTAAGGTCAGCCCTTAAATTGGACGAACTGGATACTATTAGCAGTGAATGGGCTAACTCAGATGTTCTCATATTCAACACTGGGCATTGGTGGGTTCCAGGCAAGTTATTTGATACGTAAGTACTTGTAGTGTTTTCTTTTACATTTTCACCTTGCACTATAGCATTTCGCCTAGTAACATATACACTAAAGAGCATTTCAGTCTTTCTGCAATCTAGCAGATATAGTTACTTTTCCTACATCTGATGCTTTTGTATCATTTCGTCTTTTAAATCCTGGAAAAAATCTCATTAAAGATTTTAGTCCTTGTTTTATTTGCTTATTCTTCGAATCTAATGGTAACATATTTTTTTTGGTAATGCGAACATGTTGTGTAGTGTTAACTAATGCATTTCGTTGCATCTCATCGCATTCAATAGCCATCATCAATGTGACTTGCCAAAAAAACAATATAAACAATATAAAATAAGAAGCAGTGATGTGTTTTCAGTTTCTTTTCTTTGCTTGTTACTGGTTTCTTGCAGTTAATCACTATGTTACACATGAGTTCATGACTAATCATGTGTATATGCAAGATTATTCATTTTTATTACACCTCATTGCTCAAACGGAATTTGATGAATCAAGATAATGAAGTGGCGGCTCCAGCTACTTAATAGTTTTTGTCATATATCTATCATTTATTTGAAACTAATTGTTTCCATAGTATCATATTCTACTTTAAATTCATCAAATGGACAATGTATAAAAGTTAGAGCATCATTCAGTGCTGATTGTATAAAAAATCTACTGGCAAATAGTGCTTTATGTGTATTGACTTTGTTTAGGTGCTGGTTTATTCTGCAGTGTCTTCTTTGTGGATTTTTTTTTCCATATCATTAGAACTCAGGATATTATATTTGGTATAATTTTCATGTATATTTGCTTCTTGATTTTGGCTAAATACACCCAGGATATATAATTTGTGAAAAAGAAGGCGAGTTTTGGTTATTGGTTTGGTATCATGTTTGTATAGCACAAACTACTATTTCTTCTTTTAATTATGAGAATTGAAGAAGAACATGACTCTTTCATTTGGTCATATGTTTTATGTTATTTTATTGGGGCGCAGGGGTTGTTACTTCCAAGTTGGGGGAACTTTAAAACTTGGTTTGTCAATTCCTGGTGCCTACAGAACTGCTTTAGAGACATGGGCCTCGTGGGTTAATTCCAATATTGATGCGAACAGAACGAGTGTCTTCTTTAGGACATTTGAACCTTCTCATTGGAGGTAATTTTTGACCCAGTATGGATAGTTTATCTGTTTTGAACTGTATGACTGTAATGAAGCTCTTGATCCTTTTCTATGTCTCGCTTGTTGACCGGGCTTCTGTTGTTATCTTTGGTGGTATGGACTTGAAGGTTATTTTGTGGATTCATGTGTTGGGCAGTTAAATAGTGTGTGTCTATGAAATCCTTCGAAATTTTAATGATCCAATTAGCACATTCATACACAACTAAGAATTTATTTGTTGTATTCACATAATTTAACACTTATCTTTTGCCAGGGATAATACATTCAGATTTTGCCATGTTACGAGTCACCCCATTTCAGATACTGAAGGACGAGACCAAAGCATATTAGCAGACACTATTTTGGAAGTGGCTAAGAATATGACAGTTCCTGTAAATGTTCTACAGATAACTTCCATGTCTGCTTTTCGAATGGATGCTCACGTCGGTACTTGGAGCGACAATCCATCTGTACCCGATTGTAGCCACTGGTGTCTTCCTGGTGTGCCCGACATGTGGAATGAAATTATGCTCTCGAATGTTTTTTCCACAAATATATTTCAAAGCTAATGGACTTAAAGACAAGTGAGTACCATTTTACTTTCTGAAATGTTTTATTTCCATTTAACAACATTGTATTCCCTGTCATAGAGTTGGTCCACGTACATTACAGTCACCTTGAAATGCCTCTATACCTAATTAGTTCAATATGGAATATTCTGCATTCAGATTAAAACCAATGTGACATTTGATCTTCTCAGTGTTATTTTCTTAGCTTGTTAGAAATCTGTAGAATACAATCATTTATTAATACGAAGGCTTCTCAACTTTTCGCTTTGTTGGCAGTTATTGTAATATAAGTCAAATACATTGCTAAACCCCATTGAATATCGAAGTTGAACTTTAATGTCACATCGACTGATAGGCACAATCTTTATGAAGCTGATTCGTCACTTTTTGAACTGTCCAATTTTCTGTTAATTTGCTAGCTATAGAACAGAAGCTGCCCATACGAGAATTAGATTTACTGCTGTATGCCTCTGGTGATAATATGTCTGGATTTCTTGGGAAATATAGTAATGTTCGTTGAGGACAAAATAATAATACAAGTTTGTCGTGAAATTGAATAACCACCGGGACCTTTTAATTTTAGATTTGGTGCTTGGTTACTGTATGAGCCAACATTGATGCTGTGGACTATAGATTTTTGAATTGTACTTTCAACATTTGTTTCCTTACCTTTGCAGGCTGATGTATAACTTGTTGGTCGGATCTAATGTCTAGCTGGCAAAGCCGCTGCCAGTCTGATACCGCCTCTTGGCCACAAGTGCCCTTGAAGTCAGGACGAGTGACTGACAAATGCTTTCTGTTCAGCCATGAGTTTTCATTTCCCTGGCCGTTTTGGATACCAAATTTTGAGTTGCAGAGTTACAGCAAGTTCAGTTAGGTGTGGGGGAAAGTGCTTCTTTGTTTTTTTCATTCTTTTATAGGCAGAGGCTCTCTATCATTTTTTTTTTTCCGTTCAATCAAGCACATGTCAGTCAAATGAATTGGTGGCAAGGTTTTTGAGTGAATATTTACTTGTCAGCTCAGCTGTATGTGCACATTAAAGAATACCAAGGAAGAATGATGTTAGTGAAGAGTACTGGGCTTCTATCAGCAACCTGATGCTCAAAATATGTTAACTCAACTAAAACCAGCATTTAGGAGACTGAATGCAATACCAAAATAAGCGAAACTGAAAAAGATGCAATGGATTAAATTAAGTCCACAAAGAAAAAACTTACAGCCATCTTTTGATTTATCATAGAGAGGCATCCGGCAGAATCCAACAGATAGTAAAATGGTAGAAAAAAGAGCCTCTGGTGTTTAGTTCATGGTTGACCAATCTAATCCCTCGAGTCTTGTTCCTTCTTGAATAAATTTCTGTTCCTGAGCTGCCATAAGAATTAATGCTGCCCATGGGAATAAGTTCCTTGTGCCAATTTCTCTCTCACCATCCAAGGAATTACCATTGATACTCTCAGCAGGGGCACCTTATAAACAAAAAGAGAAAAGATGCTGAATTCAGTCAATGAATCAGAGGCTTCAAACATAAATATGGATGAATGTCACTAAAGGAGCTAAATGGAACTTCAATTCTGCTCAAGAGCCTAGGCCATATGTACAAACAGCAGATAGGGTAAGAATCTATACCGGAATGGGAATGAGTTGTTTTAAGTGGGTGAGAGGAGGTTGATCACCCGTTCTGGAGCCCATTCAGCCGTCTTGGTTGTTGAATAATAGTTGTTTCATGTCAGTAGTTACCGGTTCCAAATCATACCCGTTTCTAGCACATAGAAACTACCAACAGATCAGAGTGCTGAAACTTCACCAAAAATCAGATTTTTCAGCATTGTACTAATCTGAACAGCTTGTCTCTTTACCATTTCTAGGCTTCATTAGTGTTGCAGTCATCCCATCTATTACTTTGTATATCATGTCAGCAAGCGGATGTGATAGGTCAGCTTGGTAGAACTTGTGAATTTCACCAGCAATATTAATCCAGCTACACCCAGGTGATTTAGCCAACCTTAGCTTTCTCATCTTTGCTTTTGTTTCTGAATACTCTTCCTGCATCCCAAGTGACTTATAGATCGTACACAGAGCTACGTAGTTGCTTGAGTTTTTGGGCTCCAGTTCAAAAAGATGACAAGCTGCAATTTTTCCTATCTCGATATTTTTATGCATCATGCAACCGGCTAAAAGAGCACCCCAAGCACTAGCCATTGCTACTGATACCTTATGTTGAATCAGCTGAAAAGCTTCTTCAATATGCCCAAATCGACCTAAGAGGTCTACCATACAAGCAAAGTGCTCTACACGAGGCTCAAGCCCATATTTGCAGATAATTGAATGGAACGCATACCTGCCTTCATTTACCAGACCGGCGTGGCTACAACTGTCTAGTAATGCGGTGAGTGTGACACAGTTCGGCCTGAAGCCAGCATCCCTCATATTCCTGAAGATCTTCAAAGATTCGTGTCCTTTTCCGTGAGAACCATAACAAGACATCATAGTGGTCCAGCTAACTATATTCAACCCACTCAAGTTCGCAAAAACCTTCTCCGAGTCATTCAGACAGCCGCACTTGGAATACATGTCAATCAACGAGTTCCCAATAGCAATGTCATCCTGATATTTGTAACATTTGATTACCTGTCCATGAATCTCTCTCCCTTTCATCAGGCGTCCATCATGCCCACATGCACTTAAAATGCTTGGCACGGTCATGCTGTCCATGTTCACTCCCTCCTCGAGCATATTCCTGAAGCAAATCAAAGCATCCATGAAAAAACCAGCTCTGCCAAGTCCTGAAATCATTGTGTTCCAAATGGCAGTGTCCTTGCATGACATGCTGCTGAAGACTCTCCAGGCATCAAAAGGAGTGGCGCATTTCATGTAAAAATCCAAAATTGAATTCCCAACAACAAGATGATCTTTAAGCCCCAAACAAACGACCCATCCATGAAGCGACCTACCTAGATTGAAGGCAGAAAGTCCTGCGCAAGCTTTGAAAAGCTGTGGGAGAGTAAAGTGGTCGGGAAGAAGACCCCGTTCCAAGAACTCACAGAATGTAGTCAAAGCAGCGTCATATAGGGAGTTGCGGACATAGGAGGCCAAAAGGATGTTCCATGAATGCATATTTTGGAGAGGCATTTCGTCGAATACCTGGCGGACGTGGTGCGGAAGGCCACATTTGGAGTAGAGGAGCAAGAGGTCGGTTTGAAGAGTGGCGTGTGAGAGGACGCCGTTGATGAGGAGTTGGGCATGTGCTTGTTTAGCTAAAAAAATAGCAGCTGAAGGAAGACGATTTCTTAGAAGACGAGATAAATGAACTGCGACAGCCGTGGATGTCATCAGGTAAGAATCAGAACAGACAACAATGGATTCAGCCTGTAACAAACAAACACACATGTTTCTTTTAACAAGGAACAATCCTACCATCAGGTCTGTCTGGCTTCCTCGTTATAAAATAAGATGAGCTACAAAAAAATCCATACGGACTATGATTTACACGCATAGGGCTTATATCCTGTTTTTCAAGGATTGATTGCCACTGGGACTATACGCCTCTTTGTAGCCTTCTTGCTTGAGGCTGCACTTGAGCTTGGAGCTGCCTGTCTTTCAGTGCAACTTTTTGTTTCAATTTTCATCTCCCCAGGTACCAGAGGAGCATTTGAACAATCCATCTGATCTACACCCATGGCCGTGTCTTCCATGTTCTCCATACATACACCTAATGAGCATTCCATTGGAGTTGGTGCTGCGGCTACATCTCCTACTTTCTCTAAGCACTCATCCCTGCTCCTCATAGCTCCTGTTTTCTCTGAACAAGGTATAACACAAGGTTTAGCAGAGTTTTTCAAATACTGCAATCTATGAAGGAAACAATTACAAAATAATATCACCTGACAAGGCCACCGGTGATCCTAGCTCCTCTTTCTCCATTTCTATAAGCGTACAGTAACCATCTTGGGAGGAAATTGCCAAAAGCTCGCCACTGGGCGACCTTGATTAATACATAACACAAATTTTGTTGTGATACCAGATTTGAAGGCAAAAAAAATCATGTGTTCAGTATATTCTGATGACCCAATACAAGATATGGTGACAAGTTAAACGAGAGAACTAAATATTTACCATGAAATGTCTGTTATTGCTGCATAATGCACGCCAGCCAAGATAGCAATTGGTGGCACACTTTCTGTGTCATATACATACACAGAATTCAAGGTAGCCACGGCAAAAATAAATCGATAAGGGAGCTTAAAAAGCTGAGCTGTAAAAGATGGAAATATTCAGTTAATTTTTTGAATGATGTGACTCATGGAGCTACAGAAATTAAGAATGAACATTGGAAAAATGAAGAGGGTGTTACCTTCATTTGAGCCACGAAGGCTAAAAGCCACAGGACAAAAGCGTACTGCAATCACAGGCTTTCCAGCACTAGGAAGATATATAGCAGGCCTGAATAAAGAGGAACAATTATGAAGGGGTATTAAAAGTATCAGCATTTGTTTTTTTAATAAGTCAACGGTTTTTATAAATTTATCTCAAACAAGAAACAAAGACACCAGTTACAATTTGAAAGAATATATTCAAAATTCTCAGCAGCACCTTGATGTGCAAAAAAATTGAGAAGAAAAAATAAAGAGATGAAATAGCGAAGAAGAGAAACTCTTAATGTTAGTTCCCCAATAAGAAATATACAGATAAAGAAAAGTCATGCTTACCTTGATAGGTCCCTTCTAGAAAATATATATGCAGAATTAATTGGATCAGATGCAGGGGACAACTTGTATGAACCTAGAAGGGCAAGATTTAAAATAACCAGTGATTCAAGTATAAGTATACAATAAATCAGACTGAATGGGTGACTGTATTTTGAATACTGGTCCATTAAGTATAATTGACATGACAAAGTTTTTCAAATCCTCCGCTTCAGAATTTAACACAAAAAACCTCAGGCTTGAGCCAGCATCGACCTTAGGCTCCACACTTATGTTTAGGAGAGGCACAAATTATTTTAGGTATAAAATAGAATTAAGAAAGTGGTTTAGGCCCCATACCTGCAGGAACAAGTAAAAATGATCCATCTGGCGACCAAGATAATCTACGGAAGAAAGAGGGTAGAGTCTCATCGAGAAAAAGGTGATTTTTGGAGTTCTACAATCAAACCATAAATTAAATGTTGTTATATAATCTCATCAATGAATGGTAGTGAAACAAAATGTCAAACCTTGGAATCATCTGTCGTTTTCTTCTCAACCTTCGCAATAACATGTTGGGAAACAAAATTTATCTTCTCACTTCCTTTTGTTTTGCTTTGAGGTTTATTGGCATATATTCTGCAAGTTCTATCAGAACTAATAGATGCAACATACTTGTCCATTGGATCCCATGCCACACCTTGAACATAATGAAAATGTGAATCCAATATCTGATGCACAGAACCTGGAGCAGAATGATCAATATTGTAAATAAACTGATGTAAAAATAAATTGTAAATAAACTGACTAATAGAGAGGACTACCTTTGTTAACATCCCATATAAGGCAAGAGTTATCTACAGATCCGGAAATGAGGAATGCACCATCAGATGACCATTGAAGGTCCAGAACATCCTTACGATGAAACCTGTCAACAACATTATTAGAACATCCATCCGTGTTGATCTATGTCATCCAAAACGCTTGGTGTGCTAGGTCTCAAATTTAGAATCCATCGTAGAAATGGCCACTCATAATTTCTTTTTTAGTTTTTATTTATATTTTTGCTGCCTCTGATCTTGTTAATTAAGAATTAAAGCGAAAGTTTGTCTAAGTAGATGAATCCTACCCTAGACTTGGAGAGTAATAGGTTTAATTTTTTTTAATTCAAATTCTTCACAAACATAACATTCCATGAACTCAATGATATTGAAGTTGTTAACTTGCATGAATTATAGATGTTATAAGATATAGTGTAAATCAATTGTCAGTAGGCCACTAAGAAGTGTCTAATTGGGAATGAGATTTTATTATCATGTTTGGAATGAAGACTAATAATCTGTAGTTTAATGGTCATAGAAAAAGGTAAGCATTGTCCTGTGGAGTTAAATCGAAAGTGGAATTCAAAATATCAGTTAGAGCTCAAAGATAAAGATTCCATGATCTTGACTAAAAACTAAAGTTCAGGCAGTTTTCCAAAAAGAGAAAGTTTCCGTATTCAATATTCACAGGAAAAATACATTGAGAAATTCAAGCTCACTAAACTTGGACATGAGGAGAAGTCAAGTTATTTTGTTACTTGTCTTCATAATATCTTCACTTCTTAAACCATTTTTTTCTTTGCTTAGTAGAGTACCTTTCAAGCAATACGGTAGCATCGATCATGGGCTAATTTGTGTGTTTAATGCTCTGAACCCAGAACATTGACTTCTATCAATATCATCAGAGGATGACTGAAATCAATCTTAGGTATATCTTTATCTGGTATCGAAATTAAGGAAATTGAAAAGTGAAGTTTCAATGGCTTACGATAATGTCTTCTGGACTTTCCACGTTTGCCCAGATTCTGTAGAATTTAACCTCCATATTATTAGCTCCCCGCCTAAGTCCAAAAAGAAAAAGAAAAATCAATTCAATCTAAAGCCCATGAAAGTACTACGTAAGTGTAAATTGATTGAAATTTACATGCTTAGATACAAATTAAAGGAATCCCTACCATCAGCACCAGAGGCAAGCTGTTCCCCTGCAAGGTTCATATGATGGAGTATTTGGATTAGTGAAAGTGGAAACTATTTATAATACAATAAATTGTATGTTTTTTGCTAATACTAGAAAGAAGACCGAGTTTCCAATACCAGAAGGTGAAAAACGAATAATATTGACAGCAGAGCCATGGTATGAAAGGCTGCTTTGGTAAGTTGCTGTTGGGTGTTTCTTCTCATTGTCAGAGTTTATGAGCCATAGCTGAAAAGAATGAGAATCAGCAAATTAAACATTACAAAGATGTAACTACAGAATACTCTTCCCATTCAGAAGCTCAAATCGATGAGATAAAATACTAGGGAAAGTGAGGGGTTTTATCCTACCTGAACCCACATAAATAAACTACAAGAACTCAAAAGCACAAGTAGTTTAACACTCAATCTTTCTCCTTTCCCATCCCTTGTATTCCTCTACAGTCCTCAACTCTAAAAAAAAGTGAAGAAGAAAGCAAGATGTTACCTTGATGTCAAAATCGGCGCCCCCAGTAGCGAGAATGGCGGATTGAGGATGGAAATCGAGGGATAAGACAGGCTTGGTATCGTGCCAATTGATCTGAAGCGTTCCTCCCTTCATTCTCGCTACCGTGTTCAGTTTTAGGGTTTGCACCGCCTTTCCGACGAATCCCCCGGCCTTATTTTGTCAGGTCGTCGAGTATCCAGACTAAATGGAAAGATGAATTTCCGTAGCCAACAAGATCGAGAGATTGCAGAGTCCGACTTCCCGAGGATCGGAGCCGGTGATGGGATCGAATTACTGGCGGGACGGGATGGCTCGTGTTGGCGGGAACGCGCTCATCTGCTGTCTGCTACTACTAATCCATGCCCAAATCTACGATTCCGAAGGTACCCCCATAGTTTATAATAGTACACCTTTGCACCCCTAGTGTTTGACAAATTATATATAAGCCCTGGGACTACGATATCCATACAACTCGGACCCCTATGATCATCATCAGTTTAGAAGTGAATGCAATTAAATTACACATTCATTCATCGGCTACAAGCTTCTTTCTTACATTGATAAAACTGGTGGTCATACTCATAGGAGGGAGTTGTCACAGACAAATAACAGTAGAGCAGATGGAGCATCTAGCTATGTAAAACATTAAACACATGATGTCTGAACATGTATAGGCAGCAACATCACCAACCAAGCAGGTTCAGAATCCCGGAAACCACGTCACAAATATGCTTCAGACCATTCTCCCTGCGAGCAAGTTCCGACGAATAAACCAACCCTTTAGTCCGCTTGAATCCGTTGTGACATGCATTCGGATAATCTGCAGCTGCAGTTATGTGCATGAAGGCATAGTCATAGTTCTCCTCACCCAAATCCTGCAGCGAGTCTCGGAGGGCATTGCTTGCATACATGTATTTATCAGAGCATTCCTTGAACACTTTCTGCATCATCATCGTCCTTGTATTGTTTTTGAGAAGCTGTAACTGGGAAGACAGATAGGAAGAGGTGGCAGTGGCATTGGCCATTCCAATCTCAACCATAATCACTGCCAAACCCTTTGTATCGGCATTTGGGCTGGTTGGATCTGACTTGAGAGATGAGACGCAGAGGCCGGGGAATTTGGTGCTCTGGCAAGTCCTTGCTATTAGATCAACCTCTGCAGCCACAGGAGTGAGATGTAAAATGAGAAAAAATGCAGCGGAGAGAGTAGGAAGAAGGAGAGAATGAACCAGAGCCATATTGCTAGCTGCTTTACTTGGGTAGTTCTTCTCAATCCTTTTCTATGGAGAAGATTTATAGCTAGGAGGAGATATGAGATGGGTCGTTTTGTTCTCTGGTTGTGGTTTGATAGAGTGCCTGCCTGCTAGTTGTGGCTTGGCTTCACATATCGCGTTGAGGGTCACTGTACAAAAAAGGACAGAGAGTTGAGTTGAGTTGAGGTGAGGTGATGCGCATTGACATGATAATGTGAATGAGGTTGTTGCTTTTGGTTGTTTCCAATGAATTCAAAGTAGGGTTGTGCTTTGGCTGGTAGCAAGCAAGAAAGCAAGCATTATAGGCTTAACCAAATCTGTTTGGAAGCTACCTCATTGTCCAACACAAGAAAGTCACGGACTCGCTCACTCCCCTTCTCAAGGTCTGTTTAGTGTATGTAAAGTTAATTGCACCATCTTGACTTTCATTACTTTTTCAACCACTTCCTCTACAGATTTTAACAGGTAGTGATGATGTTTACGTGCTTCAAGGACTACACGTCTAGCAGCATTGGTTTCTTTAATTTTCCTTATATGCAAGAATACATACACACTATTTCAACTGGTTTCTTTTAATTTATCACACTAGGGAAAGCAAGCAAGAATAAAACACTTGAGAAAGAAGAGAAAATGAGCTTCCTCCTTGTGTTAAATTCTGATCTGAGGCAGGCAACTTGATCTGTCTGTTTTTCACTTATGTTGGCGATTCAGATAACACTTCAGTAACAGAAAGCTGTCAAAAATGACATTTTGTAACAAGTCAGGGGGAAATGTTGTGTTTCCTAATTCAATACAAACACACCAGCACATGCTCCTCCCTGTACCAGAAGTTACACTTGCTCATACAACAAATTAAGCTGCCTAGCCAGAACCAAGTAAATAGTTTTCTTTTTCTTCTTCAGACCCGCGATTCCTTTTTTTACTGCCAATTTGAAAAACTCTTTAGCCTTCATTGAATAGCTATGCACCCTGTATCCATTTTGAGGTCAGCCTCCAAGTGTCATGGCATAACCTAATTATGATTGTGAGGGACTACGCATTTTGGCCTTTGCAAAAAATACACCAGCCAAAAGACCTGCATAGTGAACATTTAGCTCTTTTGCATCAGTTTTAAAAAGTATTCCCATGCTGCATGCATTTCAATATATTCCAGTGTGTCAAAACCAGGCTAATTGAAATGAATGTGAGAAGTGAGCAAGCACTTAAATATCAGTATTAAACCAGATTCATATTTCAGAGTGCAAAACTCACCAAACAATATGCTTGTGAAGTTCTCTGGACTTGTGGGAACTTTAAATAGAACGATCCCAGCAATTGATAGAGGAATCTTGTTTAGTGATCCCACAAGGCTGACCATGATAGATAACAACGAAGAAACTTGTTTAGCTTTCACTTGCCCATAATAAAAAGTATAGAATGTTTTTTTCATTCTCTTACACGAGGCGGAAATTGAGAACGAGCATTCATGCTTTTTATCTAGTTGAAGAATGTAAATGGTGGGGTAAACATTTTTACATCCCCTATTAACTAATAGCTAAATTAAAAAGGCCATTGTGGATAACCCCTTTGATAATTTTGACTACAAGTCCATACCTGTATGTTGTCGCACTCGTTTTATGGAGAAACCACATAGAAGTGAAACTGATAGCAAGACCTAAGATTCCACTAAAAGTCATCACCATCCAAAAGATAGGCATCCTTAAAAGGGGCCTGCAAATACGCAAAGGTTCAGGACAACTGCTAGTGAATTTGAAACCTAGAATAAATATTAGTTTTAAACCAAAAAAAACACCATCTGCAATGAACATCCCTCATTTTGACATAACCTCTCATCCGACAAGAGTATACAACCCTAGTGGAATTTTCTAAAGGGACATATCAGCATAAGAAAAGGTACAATTCAATGCTAGAGCAGGAAAATGCTCAAATGGATAACAACATACATGACTGCCCAGTCACCAGGTTATAGTGAAGTCCACTAGACAGAAAAGTAAAAAACTACTTATATAATTTCTAGAAGTACAAAAAAACAACCAAAGAGTGAGGAGCATGATGATCTTTTCATGATGATAGTGACAGCACTGAGCATGTAGAATAGATGACATTGCTCCCATCATTACAGATTTTTTCTTATATAGAAATGCAACTTCGTATTGTTGATATTGTGAGACACTTACTCTTTTCATACAATTAAAAGGATTTATATGGAGACAGATTCTGCATCTATGTAACAGATATGATGACTAACAACCCAATGCATATTAGAGTTACCATAATTATTTCAAATAGCTAAAGGAAAAAGTAATTAGAGTGCAACTGACTCACGTTCTGGATAAGTAATCCACCTCATTGAAAAGAAATATCAGGATGATCCCGAGCGGTAAGGACAGTGTATTGTTTAGCAACACCATTGAGAACTCATTTAAACTTCCAGATTTAGTTACTTGTTTGGCTGTGTCCATGACCCTGCGCAATGTTAACTGTAGAAAACATTAAACATAAAGAGATCAATATAGAGGTAATTGCCAATGGAAGCGTACAACGAACTGCCAATGCCAGTAAATGCCTAAAAGGAATAGTCCTTTTTCTTTTATACCAAAAAACATAACGAGGCACACAAAATACATGGAACTAATGTCTGTAGATATAAATAAAAGAAAAAGAGATTAAAAGATCTTCATGCATCCATAAATAGGTAATACCAAAAGCTGTTGAATCATTAAACAGAGTGTCAGACTAGGGAACTCACTGAATATGAGGCCGTCAAAAAGCAATTAAGTATTTGCCATGCATAACCAACTGCATGGAAAGATAAGTCAGTAATCCCTCCAGAGATGGCTGATATTATCTGCATCAATTCATCAGTGTTTGTTAGATACCATTATAAATTAACATGGGTAGGATAGTGTCATCCGAATGAAGTAGCACATTGGATGTATGAAAGTTGGGTACAAACTATTAACAAGTTTCAATTCCCGGTACTTCAGAGATTCAAATGACATGGAAAAAATGACACTGGTTAATGTGGGAAAGGTTTCATTTAATCATGTGCAAGTTGAAATAAGAGTCTTCAGAGTGCAAGTACCGACACCTGTTAACTTATTCAAATGTATGAAATCTGGATAAAAACAAAGGAAGCAAGACTCCGATTAAGTCAAGAACATCTCCCAAAGGAGTGAGTTGTGACTCGACTGTTTACTACCATTAGGAAAAGGGCAGCCCAGACTTTACTCTCATGGTGCTTTTGGAATAGGTACATCTCACCCAGTGCAGTTATCACATTGGTAACGTTCTTCAGGACTGTCACCATAGCGACATTAATGAACTTCAAACTGAAAATGACATGCATAAATCAGTAAATAACTGTTAGTCAGGCTGGAAATTTTAGCCCACAAATAGCAAACAATTTTTTTTCAAAGATAACTAAAGTGGGGTAAGCTTTTCGTTCCAAATAACGATTGGTAGTAATATTGGATCAATGGATAACTTTTTTCAGGTTTAACCAAGAGTGATCGCACACCCTGGAAAATGCAAAAGGTTTACAAGAGATTTACATGTTTAAATAATAAACTTTCTAATCAATTAGATAAATAATTTGATTCACAAACCTCATTCAATCCATTACTTCTATTGCAGAAAGTAGACTAATAATGGCATCCAGTTTGGTTTGTAAAAGTAAGGTTGTAAAAAAAATTGCAAAGACTATTAACTATGAGGAGATGAGAAACAGCCTTAAGTGTAAGATTGTAAAGGTATCGTAAAAATTATTGAAACTGAAAATTCATACCTAAACATGCTGGTAACGAGCATCCCAACAAATATAACATTCACGGGTAACCAGACCCTGATCAATTTCCATGTAAGCGGTTCAGTTGATACTACACCGAAAAAGCTCAGTGTGGACACAATGACAACCGACACAAAATTCTGCATCCATAATGCAATTCAATAAGCTTCTTAACAAAATTAAACATGGCAAAAAAGATAGCACAACATTGTCTAGTCGAACACTGAATAACAGCAAGCATCATCAATATCCATCATAATGTATGACTATATGAACTATAAGAAGAATAGTATCGAGAGCAACCTGGTAAAGCATCAAAGAAATTCCTGCATTAAAACCATAGCTGGAGAGGACAAACTTGTTGACCAGTATCATGCTGCAGGAAGAAATGCAATATGCAAGGCCAGACAGAAGCGCCTGGTTAGGTATTTTATTTATCCGGATGCTTCGTACTGGTTTCAGTCTGTCTTTCACTAGTTTACCGTCTTCCAAATCAACATCAGCATCGTCATGAGGCTTCATTGCAGACAATGACCTGCATAAATATGAACATTTACACGTATTTATACAAAAGACACAACACGATTAACATAATGCCACAGTCCACAGCAGAAATATCGATCTTCAAGCTAGGGAAATACAAAAGTAACGAGTAAAGAACTTGTGGAGACTTGGGTTAGAAAGCATGCCTGTTGAATACTTCTCTTCTAACTGGACTAGAATCTTGGTCGTTTAATCCGTTTGCCTCGTACAACAAAGGGTTTCTTTCGTCGATTCTAATATCTTCGGTGTAGCTTCTTAGCAGAGCTGAATCAGGGGAATCTATAGATGAACCATATGACGGAATTCTATATGAGAATAAATAGATTCAGTGAAAAACATTTTCAAAAGACAACAATCCAGCAAAACATAAATATAAGTGATGAGTTTTCATTTTTATTTCTAGAAAATAGAATGATACAGTTGAAAAGATGATAATGAGCCGGAGAGTTGGCAGTAGACACTTGACATAAGAAGGAACACTTCGGGTAGTACGAAGGGGATTGGGTGGGTCAAGATGTCAGCCATAACTAATGTCACTAAGACAACAGAAATCCACAGGAAGGCATCCCTCGTAGTGTAAGATAAAATAATACCAACATAGTAAAGAGGGAATTTGGTAGAAAAGAGGCAGGCTTGGACATCATTATGTAGAGGATCATACTAGTTTATGCTATCTCCAGATCCAGTATGTAGAGAAAAGATAAAAAGGAAAAAACAAAAGGGAAAGGATGTAGAAAGCTAAAGAAAAAAATTCAGGAGCAACCAGCCCCTCAATTGTAAATATCAAGACCTGTAGTAAGAAAATGGCAAAAGGGTTGACCGGAGAAGAAAGGAAATGAAAGACAAATCAATAACAAGGCTCCTCCACAAGAACATGGTATACTAACAGCTGTTTTTAAACACAATTCATCTGAAAGGAGTGAATCACCTTGTACTGGCCATGTGTGGATCAGGAACGGCGCGACATCGAGAGGATGAGCAAAAGCATCCACCAGCAGCCCAGATGAAGGAGGAGGCGGAGGAGCTGGCTGGTACGACTACAATCTGAAGTCAGCGAAAAAAGAAAACCCCTTATACCCTAAAAGGAGGGGGGATTGACTTGAAGATTCGATCCAAGTCGTAGCAATGGTGGCTATGAAACGACTGATTGATGGATTCTGATTATTATTTATAAACTCCTAGAGAAAGAGAGAGAGAGATGTGATCTCTGCAGTTTTTGATTATTCAAATTCGACGAGCGTTGAAACCTATACGAACCGCTGCGAGCGAGTTGCTCTCTCCTTTCCCTTTCTTTTCAATTTATTGTTTCATATATGCTATGCTGCCTTGAATATTCCACAAGAAATATGCAAAATACGTAGACCCTAAAAAGGCAACTTGATTGTTTTCAATTGTTAACTAAGGATGATTGTTATGGGGCGAGGGCGGAAAAACGAGCTGCTTTTTATTGTTGTGAACTTGACCAAACCCACTCCCAAGCTAACCACTGAGAAATGATAGAGATGCAAAAGCAAGTGTATACGCGTTCTCAGCATTATTTAATCAAACTTGGGAGTTGCCACTATCTCCCTCCATGTGGAGGAGGCTCAAGTTTTATTAGTGGATCAAGGAAAAGGTAGCTTATAATCAGATCAAATCCCAATCTCAGCGCATCAATTCAGAATGAAGAAATCACATCTCCAAAATTTTAGGCTTGTTTGGTGATCTTTGGGCAAGTGGGTCGTGCTCTGTTTGTGCCACTTTCCCCGTTTTCATTCAAGTATTTTACAGCTTTGCTTCTTCCAGTTTGGGGATACAACACAAATACAATGCTGGCTGGCCGGCCGGTCGGTTGAAACCTACCCGCCAAAAAGCACAAGTATTTTCATCCCCAGATCATTTTTGAGCACAAATATATTGGGAATGAAAAGTTAAAAGTTAAAAGCTTTGCCATGGATGGATGGAAAAGTTAAAAGTATGAATCTAACCTCTCTTCCTGTCTAAGCCTAACCACTGGGAATGAAACAGTGGGTCCTTTTTCTTATCTTCTGAAAGATTAAGAGACATATGTAAGCTATAACATTAGAGAATCTCAACGAATCAACCTCTTCTTATCCTATCTATTCATGGCTGCTCTTGCTGCTTCGCCCTTCTCTGCAACTCTCTCATTCCAAGCTCAAACATTTCTAACAAGAACAACCAGGAATATTATTATACGCTTCCCGTTCCCGGTATCACGCAATTTCCCAATTAGAGCAGCTGCAGATTCTTCTGAACCCAGCAAGCAGAATCCTGCAGGTGACACTTCTGCCACGTCTGCGCTTCCTAAGAAACCAGTTTATTCAAGTGAGTATGATACCTTGATTCACTCCCAATCAGTTATATTATATATCTTCATCAGCCCAGTAGTCATCTAGTATCTGGGTTGGACAACTGTGTAGCTGATTGTATCGTGTGGCATTTCCAGTGAAGAAAGGTCAGATTGTGCGGGTGGAGAAGGAAAAGTACCTTAACAGTATCAATGTAAGCACATAGAATGTCTACATAAGATATATAGGCCTATTCAACAACTACTGATTTTATATGTATAAATGGATCAGTACCTCTCGGTTGGACACCCACCTTATTATAAAGGCTTGGATTACATCTATGAAGACCGTGGCGAGGTACACCCCCACTTCAACAAACTCATTTTGTAATGGAACACCCTTCACCTGTATGGTTTCTTGTGCTTTTTCAGATCTTGGACCTTCGGATTTTTGAAACCGGAGAGTATGCGCTGGTATAAATCTTCTAGCATCGATCCTGTTTCGTTATTTATCAGAAAAAGGCACGATGGATTGATTTTGTTGATTGACAGATTGCATGGGTTGGGATTCCTACTGCTCCCGCCTGGCTTCCAACTTACATGCTGATTAAGGTATGCATGACGAGGTCTATACCCTTTATGAAGTATGAACTACAAATTGATTATCTGATGTTTTTATGCAGTCTGATAAGCTCGACTATGAGAGGATGTAGTGATCGACCATTCCTAGAGATCCTATGCTACCTATACCCTTGTCTTGTTTCAGAGTTCTTCTAGTCAAAACCGTTGATATTATTTGGGCTTTCAGTGGGCCGGGTTAACCCTTGGTCCAGTTCGTTTGGTTGGGCCTGGAAAATGTACAGACTTTTACGCATTGACGAATTGAATTGGTCAGACCTCATTTTTCTATGAACACAAGTAACCAATGAGAATTCTTCGCTTGATAAGGAAGCTTCCTGTTCAATTACTCCATTTATTACAAATTATTTATAAAACAAGGGCAGCGGCTTCAGTAAAAGCTCTCAGTTTAGTTTACGCCTCACCTCATTCGCGGCCGTCCCTCGTCTCCGTTCGCCATCGCCTTCCTCGGTTATTCCTTCCAGGGTAAGAAATTATTGACTTTCGTACTGATGCGTCGATCTTATCTTTGAAGCCCCATCCCCTTTTATCAAAAAAATGAATTAGGGTTCTTTGTAGTGACCTATGATTCAGGTGCTGGAGGATTTTTTTTTCATTGATGCCCAGTTGTATATTCGATTAACATGCATAATATGCCTTTCAATCGTTTAATTCGTTGGTACGTGCTTGAGTTTCAGATGATCGGTTCAGTTCATTTATGTCGTCACTATTCCGTGTGATTTTCTGACCCGATGTGTTGAAAATTGATAAACCGAAATATTGTTCCCCGCTTGGCTCGGCTTGGCTTGCTCTTAGCAGTACTGATGATGTTGTTAACAGGGTAATTTTTGCACAGCCAATGACTTTTGATCCCAGCAAGAGTCTCTCATCATTTTTCCTTCAGTGCAACATTGTTTTCATGTGCCGGGGTAGGCTTTGGTGTTCTAGAGACATATTTTTCCGCCACTGGACCTGACACCCCTTTCCTCCCTCTCAATTTAGTTTTGTTTCAACTCCTTTTCCTGGTACACATCATTTTACTTTCTTTTTCTTTTCCAAAAAAGTCCCATCATATTATTTATAATACTGATAACTTTTCGCTGCCCAAAAAACTGCTGTGTAAGGAAATTGGATTTCCTTTTCTGTTGGCTACAAACAAGAAAATCTTGCTTTCATTCCCCTTTTAGAAGAGTTCGACCATCTGCTGCTGATTATATGGCACCCAAATCTCTTGCACCTGGTGTCCGATTTCATCCAACCGATGTGGAGTTGGTTAAGTACTACCTCCAGAAGAAAGTGACAGGGAAGCGCATCCGTTTTGATGTGATATCTGAGGTTGATGTTTACAAGTTCTCTCCATCTGATCTTCCAGGTATACATTTCTCAAATAATTGTCTTTTTTCTGAAATCAGTTTCTATTCTTTTTTTTCAGAGATTCATCCTGGTTTTCTGTTGGTTGATTTTTTACCTCCAGATAAATCTCAATTGAAAACTATGGACCTCGAGTGGTATTTCTTTTGCCCTAGAGAAAGGAAGTATGCAAATGGTGGAAGAATGAATCGTGCCACTGAATGTGGCTATTGGAAAACCACGGGGAGAGACAGACCCATCAAGTACAATGATAAAACTGTAGGGATGATCAAAACCCTAATATATCATGAAGGTCGGGCACCACATGGGAACAGAACTGACTGGGTGATGCATGAGTATCGACTCAAAGATGAAGATCTTACTAAATCAGGCGTTTTTCAGGTATATTGGTTCTCTGTGATGACTTCTCTTTTCTATCACATTGATTTCTGTAAGGTCATTACTTTTAGTGAATTTTTGATATACCTTGATGTTGCTTTTGTTTATTAAATTATTAGCAGTTACGGTATGCTGTGGCTCAGGGTTTATTCTGCTGCTTACATTCACATCATGACCAGACCAGGATTCTGCTATAATGTGCTTATGATTAATCTGGAAAATTTCGTTAATAGCCATTACAGGCCAAAGAAAACTAGACCCTAATAGATATACTTTAACAGTGCATGATTTATTTGTGGGACAATAGCTGGAAAGCCAGCCTTTTTTGTTTTCTGTTTAATTTTCCTGAAGTTTTTTGCTGTCATTTTAAGCACTAGCCATTTGTATTTCAAAGACTTCAAATAACTATCTCATTACTGATGTAGTATCCTGTTTATCGATTCTTTCACTCTTATGGACGTGTGTTTTAACATATTTTATATAATCCTAATGTACAGGGCTCATATCTCTCTGACTAGTGGCCCTAATAGTATGTAATCTTTGTGCCTTGAAATGCATGACTTGTAAATTAACTGGGAAGCTATTCATTGTTGCGATTTATTTCCTAATTAAGCTCTTGACACTTGATTTCAAAGACCGCAATACCATCTCATTATTGGTATGGTATTGTTCTTAGTGTTCCTTCATCTTTTCAAATTGCTTTTATAAATACTCTTTTATGATATTTACAGGATGGATATGTCATTTGTAAAATCTTTCTGAAGAGTGGTCCTGGCCCGAGACCAACACAACACTTATTCAAGGAAGAAGATTGGGTTGATGACAGCGATGATGACACTTATCTGGATGCATGTCCCTTGACTGGGTCATCGTTCCCGTCTACACTGAATATGAATAATCCAGACTGCTCCACAGTAACTAACCAGTGTAATCCATGCAATATTTCAGTTGATGCTTCTTTTGAAGCAGGCCCCTCTATACCAGTAACGGTTTTGAAGGGTGCAGATAGCGACAGTACATCACTGTTAGAGCTTATAAATTCTCCTAAAGAGCTTACAAATTCTCCTAAAGACCTTCCTTCTATGGCAAGTATGCAGAAGCATGTATCCATCTCTGAACTACCTCAGGTTTCAAACAGTTGGGTGTGTGGGATACAGAAGACTTATACTAGTCATATGCAGTGTCATAGTGGAATGCATGGTAACACTTGTTTACTTCCTGTGCTTCCAAACGATGCCATGTTTTCAACTTGGGAAATGCTTGGCGGAGGCAATTGTATGCTTCCGAGCAGGTCTCTTGGAGAAGAGGTATGCAGCCTAATGTTTCCAAGTGTCTAACATTTTAAAAATATGTTATCATTATGACTCTAAAATTGACACCTTTAGTGTTTGGATGATTTTTTTTTTTGATTTCATTTCTTTCTTTCTTTTGGAGGAAGTTGCAGATATTATGACCCTGGACTACTATCAGAGTGCTGAACTGCTATTTGTAATATTTGTGTATAGGCAAAGATACCACGTTTATCCTGTTTAAGTTGCTTTTCTACTTAGCTGCCAATGGCTTGTTTTGTTTACTTTAAGGGAGTATTTAAAGTATTCTATGAATATCTTGTGTTAATCACATCGTCGTCCCTTTGTAAATTACTCATCAGCAAATTAAATCGAAGCTTTCTTGTTAGGTTGGATTTTTGGACGACATTACCCACGGTGGAATGGTTCAGTCAGGCAATTTAGCCTGTCCCGGTCTTTACAATGAGTTGAACAACTTTTTGGATCTGGAATTGCAAGCCGGGAATGAAGACTCTTTCATAGAGTTGGATGATCTTAGCAGTCCGCTGGAGTGCGAGCTTCACTGGTCTAATCTCATCCCAAGCGATGGCTTATTAAATGGGGTTGTTCATCACTGTAGCGAAGTACCCTCTTTTCATCCCATTAATGAATATGGTGGCAAATCATTTAATGATGCTCCTGCTGAGCTACTAATGTTACCCGGGAGTTCATTGGGATCTATTGGTGGTACTGATACTCCACAAAAGGTGTGTTTCTTGTTTGATATTGGAATATCTATTAAATTATGTGGAAAGGTGTGAATATTTAGTTCTTGTTTCAGGATTATGCTGCTGTAAATGGAAACAATTTGGTCTTTTGCACTGAAAATTGGAGGCAGGCGCAGGGTTAAAACCGTGGACAGAACTGGATGACTGCTCTAGCTGAGGGTAAACTGGAGGCATTGATCTTCCAACGCCGATCCTTTGTGTTTTAAACTATTTCATGTTTAGGAATAATGATACTTGACAGCAAGCAATTCAATTTGCACCTAAGAACTTGTCTTCTGTTTCTTATTAATCAAGATATTTAATACTTGGCTTCTTACTAAAGCAGGCAAGGGTATTTGTTGCCAATATGTTAATGCCTATGATTATTTGTATTAGGAATAATAGATTCATTGGCTGTGCCTAATATTAATTTAGTTAAGAAGATTCGTTTATTCAGCGCGTGAAAAACTCTTCTTCATTAAGCTGGCTACTCTTATAAGCTCCAGCATTCATCCTCCAGGAAAAATGATGAAATACTCATGGCGCTAAGCTTTAGGCTCAAGTTTTATCAGAGTAAATTTCAACATGGACTGACTCTGGGAGCCTACGGGCACAAATGTAGAAGCACCAACTGTACATTCACATCCAAATTAGCAACAGGGTCCACAAGCTTGAATATATAGGCGAGCTGGAGCTGCAGTTGAGTAGTCACAGAGAATGTATATATTTTGCTCTCTGTATCACTTGCTTCACTTTGGCTGATGGTTCTTCATAAAGTATCGCAGGGTCATCTAACTCATAAGCTATGCTGGGCTCCCCAAGAAAAGCAAGGAACGTGTCTGCCACCGAATACGAAAGAGACTTGAGATTATATCCTCCTTCCAGGAAAAATACACAGCGCCCTCCGCATAATTCTTTCGCCAGTTGTTTGATGCCAGTGGCAAGAGCGTAGTAGGTGGCTGTTGTAAACTGAAAACTCCCTAATGGATCCAGCACATGACCATCGTACCTATACAGTACCAAGCTCACTAACATCTTCCTTTAATTTAATAATCAGAAAGAGAGATGCACAACTTACCCAGCAGAGACCAAGATTATATCTGGCTTGAAATTTTGGGCACTCGGTACAATGACTGAATCAAATACACTTCTCATTGCCGCATCTCCTGAACCTCCTGGTAAAGGTAGATTCAAACTTGTCCCTTCACCTTTCCCATTACCCACGTCCTCTAATTTTCCAGTCCCGGGGTAGCTTCCATCCTGTCTCACAAGAGAGATAATGAGGATATGGTAACATAGATTTTGAAATACAACTTCACAGATAAGAGCACCTAAAACGATGGCTGCATGCAGATAAGAGACATATGATGGGTTTTGTACCCAGAACTTACTTGGTGAGTAGAGAGGAAGAATATATCCGGATCATCGTAGAATGCATCATTTGTTCCATTTCCATGATGAACATCAAAATCGATAATAAACACACGCTTTAACCCATGCACAAGTTGAGCATGGCGAGCAGCAATAGCTACATTTCCAAATACACAAAATCCCATAGGTCCCTTTGGAATGGCATGATGACCAGGTGGCCTTATCAAAGCAAAACCCACAGGTGGGTTTTTGCTGTACTTTGATGCTGCTACCTGATATCACATGATTAACAGACTCAATAAATCAAACGGTAATAATTGAAGTCCAGATTTCTGATTGACACAATAACACTAGAAACCATGTCAGTATTCTGATAGAATGAGTTGAGACATCACCACTGAATCAACTAAACCAATCCCTCCTCCAGCAGCCATCAAAGACTCCGAAAAAGTCTACAACATAACGTCACACAAGATGAATAACAAGTTGAGCCATTGTCACATTGATCTCTGGTGAGTAGCAATAGCTTACAAATAGTGACAAGATAATAGGAAAAGCATTAATAGCTCAAAAATCATATGTAAAAGGTGTCAAAATTACATTTTTACAGTGAGATTACTAAAATAGATTATGATCTCAAGATTCAGTTTCAGAGGTGGAAATGGATCTCATCAACGAAGAAAAAAATTGTTTCACCTATTGGTCTTTGAAATGGACATGAAGAAATGAAAGTTTACCTTAGAAGACAAATACTTACTGTCGCAGTAGCATATGTTGGTCCAGAGCCTTCTATTAAAATAACACCTTCATTTGAAGCACGGGCCATTGCCTTAAGTAGGTCAAAGGAGCAGAAGGACAAAGTTATTACAATTTACGCTTATAATTAACATTATTACATTGCCATAAAGTATATGATTCCTGTATAATAATTTGCCTCACTCGCAATTGAATATCCAGTACTTACTCCAAAAATTCAAAAGGAAACAACTATGTTGTGGATTCATATTGGTTTTAAAATTGCTATCTGTTCTGGCTCAACTCAAATATGCTCTTCTATGGACAATGTCAACTAAATTAAGATGTTCCAGATTCAATATATTTTAACATATAGTTACCTTCTCAAGGCCTGCTACATAAGATCTTGTATGAACCCTTGCGATGTTATCTAGCGTAGCAGATTCAAAATGCTGAAGTTCAAGGACATCTGCTCCGCGAAACTGTGAAAATAAATAAAGGTGGCCAGAAAAGTGAATAATAGAGTCCAGTAAATGCATAAAGTGGCGGGGAAAGGTCATACCAGTATATATCATCAATAAGCCATTACTATGAGTAGTACCTTTGATGTAAGGTTCATGTCTTCTAAAGTGTTCATAATCGCAGGTACTCTTAAATGACACTCAGGATGGGAATCCTGGGATTAAAAACAAAAACAAGTAAAACAGACAAATGATATACATAATTCACATGCATTTCGTTTCTACACATTATTACATTAAACAGAAAAATAGAAGAATCTGCATCGAGTCAAATATATCAGCACTGAGAGACATAGTTCTTCTCCTCTTTTCGTTATTGCTTATCAGTTATCGCATCATAGCCCTCTACAGTTTGTAGCTGCATGCCTTTCGAATTGTATGTAATTCAAGTACTTGTTATATAAATTCTATCTTAGGAAATAAAGCTAATAAAGAAATTACACAGGAAGCAATAAATAACACTCAAATACCTGGTTATGACCCATAGCCGGAGCCACGCAATATATAACTTTTGCATCAGTTAATTGTGAAGTAAAAGATGTCTGCTGGATCCTTTGCATGTGACTTGAACAAGAAACAAGTGTTTTCTTTATCTTTGAGCAAAGGGTATTTTTAGATCCCATATGCTTATGCACACATCCAGGATTTAAACAAAACTCATTCAATTTCTTCCGAGTCAGGGGAAACATGCTTCCAGCTGCAAATCAGAATACGCTACATTTACCATCTAGAAACTGTATAAAGCATCGAATCAGAATCAATTTAGTGTTGCACCAACTCAACACCGTTTCTATTTGAGCGCTACGAGCTGAGGAAATATTCATCTCACACAAGCGGATAAAAAGTGGGGTGGGATCCGATTACAATGAAGATTTTGAGGATCTGAGCCCCTCGACTAAAAATGGTGGGCTGTCGGGGTGGAGTATTGCGTACCTGGAGCGCATGGAACAGAGAAAGGTTGAATTTCCATGGATGGATGTGTGCCTGCCACGCCGTAGAAAAAAAATACTGCGTGAAGGAGCTGAGCTGCTAAATGTTGGGTAAGGCTTGGCCTTTTGGAAAAATCAAAGCCCATTGGCCTGGGCTCGTGGGAAATGGCAATTGCTCAAATTACACCAAGTATAGTTTGCGAGGAATATCTTGATTCATTGCCAGCCAGGGGATTTGATACCACCAAATTCTTACAACCTGATCTGGCTATGGCTACGGCACAGTCGCTAGAGGACACAATAGGCATCCAGTCCGTGAGTGAATTTTACCCGTCTTCAGCTACAAGAAGGCAAAATCACTCGAGTCAGTCCGTGACCAAGGAAGGAGCTTTTGGCTTCTTTATAAGCCCCCATCAAAACCTTCTTTCAAGCGAAACAACCCCTCTGTCCTGGTTCACGTGAAGTGTACCGGTGGCAGAAAAAAAGGACCAGTTTCACGTGTAAGAAATCCCACACTATTATTAAAGACCAATGCAAATGTCAATCCAGTCCCAGCTAGTAACAAAGCTAGTAGCAGAGAAGAGAATCAACATGCACGTCGCCTTGGCAATGCCGAGATTAATCTAGTTGTTAACTACTCCAGAACATGATGAAGAAACAAGCAGGCTGTGAGATCGAAGCAATTGGTATCAACTACAACATATACACGCAGAGAGCAATACTTGATCCTTTCAGCAAACACCAACCACAAACCCATCTTGAAGAAGCTCACAATTCCAAGGAGGACCGTGTTTGCCGTCAGGTACTCAAGGATGTGAACTGCTCGGCCAAACCATGGGAGATCCTTGCCATTGTTGGTCCCAGTGGAGCTGGAAAATCATCTCTACTTGAGATTCTTGCAGGTAAACTCACTCCACATAGTGGCACCATGTTAGTCAACAGAAATTCCATGGACACAGCTCATTTCAAGAAGCTATCTGGCTACGTCACACAAAAGGACTCCTTGTTTCCTCTCCTAACTGTGGAGGAAACACTCGTGTTCAGCGCCAAGCTCAGACTAAGACTGACTAGATCAGAGCTTACATCTAAGGTTAAATCACTGCTCCAGGAATTAGGCCTCACTCATGTGGCCGGGGCTCGAGTTGGGGATGAAAAGGTTCGCGGAATTTCTGGTGGCGAGAGGAGACGCGTGTCCATTGGGGTCGACGTGATCCATGATCCAAAAGTGCTTATACTCGATGAACCAACATCAGGTCTAGATAGTACATCCGCACTTCAGATTATTGACCTGCTGAAGAGCATGGCTGAGATCAGAGGTCGGACAATAATCCTCAGTATACACCAACCTGGATTCCGGATCGTCAAGTTGTTCAACTCTCTTCTTTTGTTGGCCAATGGGTCTGTTTTGCATCATGGTTCTGTCGATATGCTGGGGCTTCACTTGACACTGATGGGTCTGCAGCTTCCTCTTCGGGTAAATATCGTTGAATTCGCCATCGACTCCATAGATACCATGCAACAAGAAACACAAACAAGGCAGTTCCAAGAAGCTGATAATCAAGCAAGTGAGGTCAAAACGGGAAGGTCGACATTGCAACAGCTTTTTCAGCTGTCGAAAGTGGTCGATGAGGAGAGCATGATGTTCGGAACAGAAACAACAGCTCCTCCTGACTTTGCAAATTCCAGATTTAGAGAAACAATAATACTAACTCACAGGTTCTCCAAAAACATTTTCCGTAGCAAAGAGCTTTTCGCTTGCAAGACGTTTCAGATGTTGGCTGCTGGACTGGTACTGGGATCGATCTTCTATCACCTCAAAGACAATCTGATTGGGGCCGAAGAGAGGGTAGGGCTGTTTGCATTCGTACTGACATTTCTGCTGACATGCACCACTGAAGCTCTCCCTGTTTTTCTGCAAGAAAAGGAAATACTGATGAAGGAGACATCATGCGGAAGCTATAGAGTCTCCTCTTACGCAATAGCCAATGGACTGGTTTACTTGCCTTTTCTACTCATACTGGCAGTTTTGTTCGCAACCCCATTATACTGGCTTGTCGGACTTAACCCTAGTTTTGCGGCCTTTGTGCATTTCGTGCTGCTGATATGGCTGATTTTCTACACTGCCAACTCAGTGGTAGTATGCTTTAGTGCTCTGGTGCCTAATTTCATAGTGGGTAACTCGGTGATATCCGGGGTGATGGGTTCTTTCTTTTTGTTCTCGGGATACTTCATCTCCAAGCAAGAAATTCCCAGCTACTGGATTTTTATGCATTATATATCACTCTTCAAGTATCCGTTTGAAGGGTTTCTGATCAATGAATTTTCTGGGGCAGGTAAGTGCCTAGAATATATGTTTGGGGCGTGTGCTGTGGACGGAGAAGATGTACTTCATGAAGAAGGATTTGGAGAAGAGAGCAGGTGGAGGAATGTGGCTGTCATGGTAGGGTTTATCTTGATTTACAGGTTTGTTTCCTACATTATACTCAGATGCAAATGCTCTCAACGAAGCGCTCGACCCAGTTGCATGTGAAGGCCGGCCTTTAACTAGAAAACCAGTCTTGCGTGTCGGGAAGGTATCAAGGTTCACATGTATGTTTTTGTATTTGGAACTTGGAAGAAGTAAAACGAGCATCATATGTACCAGTACATTTGCTAACAACCCAACTGTAATCAGACATGCCAACTTTTACTGTCCCTTTCCCAAAAAACAAGAATACATCTTTCCAAAAAACTTAATAACGAGATATTAAGCTGAAATTGAAAGCTGAATTCGATGCCACCTGGAAAATCAAATGAACGAGTCCCAGTCTAGAATAACTAAGATGTCTCACTATTGCAAGACCAGGCATGAACGAGTGATTTCCCGGGCACACTAAAATAAATAGCAGTTATAAACAAAAGCTGTATTTTACTTCATTACCCGCCTATTCTGTGCTATGATCAATGCTTTACAATCTCATGAAAAATAGGTTTAGTCATAATATGTAAATTCCTAATCACCGCAGTGCCTAACTAGTGCCTAGTCATCTTGAGCTTCCTCACTATTATGCAAAATGGCTCCTCGCTTCTTAGCCCTGCCCAAGATAAACACTTGAGCTAAAAGTACAATGGAAAAAGTAATCAAACATCCAAATCAATGATGCTACCAACCTGCGATGTGCTGGAACAACAGGATTAGCCACTTTATTTCGAGTTGCTGCCTTCTCTGTACACAGTACAACAGCAGCAAGAGTTAGCAGTCAGACCAAATATGCAAGTACTCAGACTAAGCAAAACATTTTTGATATATACCTAGCCAATAGATATCCCTAGTGTACTTTTTCAGCACGGTATGAAAATGAGATGAATTTAAACATGGATGAGGTGAATGGTATACATCACCATCACTATCCTTCATGATCAGCTTTTAAACAATCACTCTTGAAAGTTTATTCTCAAATGTCCAGGTCCTAATTTCACCACCGAATATCTTCCCTCTCCCACTTAAAGATAGGCCTGACGTTGAACAAAACTCGACACAGACAAATCGAACTGTATCATTCATACTTTTTAAGCAGGAGCTAACTATATTCAATCACGGATCAAAGCCATCTAATTACCAAAGCAATTAAAATCACAAGCCTTGAACCTTACATTATTTTTCCACTCCATGCCAATCTGGGATTAGACTGTAGTTAATACAATAACAAACAAGAAAAATATTCCCTCACCTGGAGAAATTTCCAAGCCACTGGTTGAGAAGGAAACCGACTTTTCATCACCATCACAGACATTGTATTTGCTTCGCAGATGTGGAAGCAACTCTAACTGGGTCCTTGCATCTTCATTCTTTTCCAATAGCATAAAAATGTCACATAATGTAATATAATAGTCACAGTAATTCTAGAATGCCGTGAGCATGCTTTGTGCATGCATTCAACATAAGTATTGATATCACAACTTAAGCTATATCATTCAACAATGAATATCTTTTCTTCAAATAAATGCGATAACATATAAATTTCTTTATTAGGATCACTGGATCAATAAACTGGAAAATTATATGGATTCAGAGGAGACTAAGAACAATAAAAGTTATGAAAAGAACTGAGTGAAAGGTATAGGTGGATTCAGAATTATGGGATTATTTTGGCACTCAAACCGAATCTAAAACTTAAATGAAGATACATAGGTTGGCAGAAGAAGTAACAAGATAATTTTCAGAAATGAGAAGACTATTGCTGAAAAACACAAAGGATGTCAGTCCACGACATAGTTCTGAAGATGACGAACACTTGGAAGGAATCAGGTTTTGTACAAGACAATTTGCAATAATCTACGAATAGCATATGTGACGATGTCCGGTACAGAAAATACTTACAAAATCAATATAAGTGGTATATACACTAGCATATGGACTGTTTTGTGTAGCCTAACAAATTAGGCAAGAAACTGTTTTGGGATACGTCTAAGGACCTGATTCTGATCACTTAATAAGTATAAAAGAGTTCAAGTTAGAAAAAAAAAAAAACTGGAATTAAAGAAGCAATTGATATGAGTAATAATGAATACGTATATGTAATGCATGCTTCATTTGTATACCTGCTCTTCTGAAATTGCCTTCTTCAACCGGTATGAAGACCCTTCTTCTACTAAAAAACCAAAGGTATCAGCTTTCCAAATACAAAACAATAAAATCCAACTGATGGAGTTGAGCTGTAAAAGTTCATTCCTACAAGTTCAACTAAACTGAAGTATTTTGAGAACAAATAAAAGAACTCTGAGGAGGCAAAAAAAAGAAGCCTATGTGATTTACAGCATCTACTTGTAGAAACAAGATTGCTGATTTAAGATAAATACTGAAAGAACGAAATATATAGTTAATGAAGAGAAGGCAACACAAAAGCAGGACCTTTTGCCATTGATTCTTTCACAAACTTGTATGCTTCGAAGAGTTCCACTGAAAATTTTGCAATGGCCTCGACAGCATCATAGTCCAGGAGTTTAGAAAGGGTTATGGAAATACGAGGCATTCCTTTTGATTTTTGGGCAACTAACTTGGCAGAAATTGAACCTTAGAAAACAAAGCGAAGTTCAGTCAAGTACTAAAATGATAGTACACAGAAGCAAAATGGACGAACGATGACAGGCCCTCACTTTAATCAAAGTTAAAACTAATAGATGTTCAAAATTTAAAAGACACATCCTTAACCAAGTATAGATCAGAGGCTACAAGTAAATAAACAAAGTATATATTCTTACTTAAAACAAGTATATGCGAGGGCACTGAATTTATAGTTAAGCAAATGACGGGTAAGCTCATTGTCCTAATCAATTTTCCCTATAAAACTGGAGGATTTGACCCCTATAGATATCAGACTGTTAGAGCTGACCTCCTTAACTAGGAAATGATAAAAGCTGACTTCATATCTTTATTCAATTTTTACATTTTGATAAAATATTGTGAATTCTGTTCTATTTATCCCAAAAAAAAAAACAGTCCCTTCACAGCATATGCTCGTTAAATAAAAATAATGACATCAATGCAGAGAGCCCCATCGTGTGAGCAGGTAAAGCCAGTATAGCTGTTGGCTAAAATGTCTGAATTGCACTTTTCAAGGGGAAAGTGAAACCAATGCAGTGTCATCAATTAGTAAGTAAAAAATAATAAAACATTGGTGGCAAATCAAAATGTGCTCATTCATGTAACTGCATCAAAAACCTATGCCAAGGAATCACTGCTAGACCATGTATAAAGATCAGCAATAAATGATACCTAGAAGATAATGAACAATACTGACCATCTGATTTACGTCTTTTATCTAAGATAAGCTTTACATCTTCAGATCTTAAGGAAGATGTGATATAATCTAAGAACTCGGGCCAGGAACCACCAATGCCAATGTTGTCTCTCTGCAAAAAAATGTATAAGGGGAATGCGTAAAGTCAGTTTATTTTGAATATGATTACCAGATGGGAATATAAAAAAGGCTGCTGATAAAGAGTACTGAAAATGTTAGAACTAGGGGTTAGGAAATGATACTAGGAATTTTTTTCAAAACTCCCACGTTTATACAACTTTATTCCAAAAATGTCACGGTTTTGAACTTCCAAAAATGCCACTTTTTCATCAATGTCTGATGATCAGAGAAGAGCATCTCCATGACAAAGATATTGGAAAACAATTGCAAGTAATCTGCTGATCAGAGAAGAGCATCTCCATGACAAAGATAAAATAATCAATGTCTACCACCATATAAGGATTGAATCTTGGTACCAGGTCATGAAGCTGCTCAAGTGATTGAAGCGCCTCCCATGTAGTGGATTTAAAATCAGTGACGCAAGTTGTCAGGTGACAAGGATCTGAAGCATAAACGCGAAAGAGAATTTTGTTGGGCAGGGCCAAATTAGAGTCGGAAGACACCGGTTTGGCTTCGCCAAAAATTTGCTCGAATCCTTCCAATCCCGACATCATCGACGCTCGCTCGTAAGTGGACTGAAATCTATAAACTGATTCCGTCGGCCTGCGCAGCCTACCTTTTCGCCTTTCTTTTTCCGTTTTTTTCTTTTCCCCTTATTTCCCTAATTTGAATAATTAAAAAAAAGAGAAAGGATTAATAATAAAATAATAGTCGTCAGCTAGTAGCGTTTTTCTACTGGAACCAAACCATCAAATCCTTCCCGAAATCCTGATGGCGTTTTTAATTACGAAATCGAAGCTCGTCGTCAGTAGTCTATGTGTGAAGATCGCTTCTTCTTCGTCTAGTAGACTTGGATTCCAGATTCCTTGTATATTGCGCACCTGCCACACAATCGATAATTCAGCGCCACTCGCTACCGCTACCAGTGATTCCGAATCGATCAAAGTTCACAGCAACCAAGATGTTGCTTATCATCGTGATGCGGCGTTTGACAACTCGGTAATGTACTTTCTATTAGTTAATCGCGCCATCTGAGTAGTTACAGTCTCCGCGGGTTGTAAGGATTTTTAGTCATTTCACCTTCAAGTGATGTTCCCTGATGTTGAAACGCCTGAGGCTGAGGGTTAGTCATTTCTAATTTCTGACATGGCATTTCTAACTGGTAGAAATAGATCAGCCATATGTTTATGCATCTTTACTTGCCTTGTTTTTTTAAAAGACCAGAACTCAAAAGATATGGCTTTGTGCTTTTTGAATTTCCCTGATTAGTTGAATTTGAGCAATAAGGTGTTTTAATTTCTATTTGTGTACACTTTCAATGAAACCCCCACAAATTATTCTAACGGTTTTATGAACACAGGCTATGGATTTTCCAGGAGGAGGAGGGATTAAATTCACATCTCAAATGAGATTCTTACCTGAATCCCTAAAGGAAAGGGCGCACTGCTATCGAGTACTTGATGATGATGGGAGAAAAGTTATCTGCAATAATTTTGTCAATGTATGGTTTTGAGTATCCTGATTCCAAAAAAGACAACACCATCAGTTAGTTGTATCTTGTTAACTGGCTGCTACATGATGGACATATATTAATGCCCTTCATGCATATATAGGTCACTGAGGAAATTGCTATGAAGATGTACACCAATATGGTTACTCTTCAAGCTATGGATGCTGTATTCTATGAAGCTCAACGGCAAGGGAGAATTTCCTTTTATGTTACTACGATTGGAGAAGAAGCCGTCAACATAGCCTCAGCAGCTGCATTAGCCGATGATGATATCATAGTGCCTCAGGTTATAAGAATGCAGCTTTCTGCGTATGGTACTTCACTTATGTACTCATATTGTGTAAATCATATTCCAGTGTAAGATCTGAATCTAAATTAAAAAGAGAAAGAAACTAGGAAAAAAATTCTTCTTCAGACGAATTCGCTAAAATCAAATGCCCAAAAGTCTGTGCTACCAAAATGAAAACCTTCTTATTCTTATGTGTGCTTTGCAGTACAGGGAGCCTGGAGTTCTATTATGGCGCGGTTTCACCATACAAGAATTTGCAAACCAATGCTTTGGAAACAAGTCTGACTATGGAAAGGGCAGGCAAATGCCAATCCACTATGGGTCAAACAAGCATAATTATTTCACAGTGTCATCAACCATTGCGTAAGACCATTATTTTCATGATTTATTTGTCTGGTATGTTCTCTTTTGCCTTTTCAGAAAGTCACTATCATATACTCATAATTTAATGCTTGGCAGTTCACAACTTCCTCATGCTGTTGGTGCCGCTTATTCCTTAAAGATGGATAACAAACGTGCATGCGTAGTCACCTTTTTTGGGGACGGTGGCTCTAGTGAGGTGCATTATGCTATTCTATCAAACTGCATTCTTCTTTTATTTTTTTCTTTGCCTGCTTTATCTTTGTTCGAGGAGAGGGTGATTGGTTCTGTTATTGTTAGAACCCATAGTCGTGTTCAATTATTATCTTTTGCCTCATGAGAAGACAACAAGATTGGAAAGGGAAGAAATTTTCCTACCGGGACCAATAAATTGAGTTATTGAAACTTGAACTGATCTTTTCACTGGTTGACATATGTCCTATGTGAACAAAAGTTAAAACCTTTTGGACAGACCACAAATAGTTTCCCACAATGATAGGGGTTGAATTTAGTCGAACGCGATTATAGTCTCATTGTGATCCAAAAGCCTACACTTATAAATCATGATTCTATATATTAATCAAATATAAGCTAGTTTATTCCCTCTCCACCGACTGATGTGAGACAAATTCATCAAGTGCTTAGTTCAACAATTTACATCTCACTTGGAGAAATTGCGCATGCTCCCTCTTTATCAATATTTTGTTACTTCACTCGTGGCCTTCGTGCGTCCTTTACGAATCACCATCTCAATAGGGTCCAACCCATGAATCTTGTTGACCTGCAACTCTCACTTACTCATCCAATACACTCGCACTTTAGTGAGTCCTTAGAGCTTGCCATGCAATTTTTCGTTGACTTGGGCGCCTCTTCTCGTGCCCTAGGTCCTTCAATACACATCCCACATACTTGAACCAGATTTATCGATGAGCTTTAATACTGTGTTGAATTTCGCAAAATAGCCAGTCTTACCCAAAAGCTCAGGCTTGTGAATCAAGATTTTATAATCCAATATAAGCTTTTTTTTTTTTTTTCATTGACCAATGTTTTTACCAAATTTTCAATTCAACTACAGTTAACATTGCACATGGGCTATTGTTGTTTGAAAGATAAGCTGCAACATAAGTTTAATTAGACATTGCAATGTTCCCATACATATCTGCTTTGCCATCAAGTTTTATGTTTGTATTGCAGCTTTGTCTGTCATTTATGTTCACTTTGTTGTATCTAATAAAAATTCATAATGGAAGGGGGACTTCCATGCTGCCCTGAATTTTGCTGCTGTTATGAAAGCTCCAGTTATTTTTATATGTCGTAACAATGGATGGGCAATCAGTACCCCTGCCAAGGACCAATTTCGAGGTATGTGCTCCCTCAATATAGTGATACGTTTTTCGTTTTTTGAGATTCACATGATTACTAATATCTAAGTTTCATCTAATGCTTTTCTGTGAACTGAGTTAGGTGATGGTATTGTTGTAAGAGGACAGGCTTATGGAGTCCGAAGTATCCGTGTAGATGGAAATGATGCCCTTGCCATGTTAAGTGCAGTCCAATCTGCACGTGAAATGGCAATTACTGAAGGAAGACCTATCTTGATAGAGGTCGAATTGTTTATTTGCATATTTCACTGTATTTGTATTTTTAAACCAGTAAATTTTCATTTTGACCATTAGCCTGTTGCTCATCTTCTGGTACTCAGGCCCTTACATATAGAGTTGGACACCACTCAACATCAGATGATTCAACCAAATATCGACCAGCAGAAGAGATCGAGTGGTGGAGGGCAAACGGCGATCCAGTGGCTAGGTTTAGAAAATGGATAGAATGTAATAATTGGTGGAATAGTCAGGCGGAATCAGAGCTCAGAAACAGAGTGAGGAGAGAGGTATGTTGTCGATGAAATTTGAACTAAAGTATTACTGAATAATATTAGTAATTAAATAAGGTAATTTGCTTTCCTCGCCCCCCTACAAGAGTGTCATGTATACTTGTAATTGATTTCTGTTGAAATGCTTTATTTGGACAGATATTGTATGCTATTCAAGTTGCAGAAAAGGCTTTTAAACCTCCGATTGCAGACATTTTCACTGACGTGTATGATGTGCTACCGTCAACACTGTCGAAGCAAGAGCAATCACTAAGAGAAACCATCAAAAGACACCCGATGGATTATCCGCCAGGTTTTCCTCTGTAGGTCCGGTTTCATTCACACTCATTTTTGTTAAATGGTGATTTGCTAGATTGCCGTCAACTTGTCAAACTGCTTGCATATTGTTGATGTTTTACCGGCAACACATGAACTATTTGCAACCTGGTGGTATTGTTGATGTTTTAGTATCATATTTGGTTTTTATGGAATGGGGACATGTTTGTGTCCACGCACATATGTGACAACTAGCAGCTTCTAAAAATGACTGTATTTAATTTGGTAATGTAAATTTTGAGCACGGTAATTTGGGTAGCTAATTATGATGAAGGCAATGAATTGCTCTAGTATTGTGCCGGGTTCTTTAGCAATAAACAAATCATCCTACTGTGAAAATGAGTTGAGAAGTTTCCAAGATATTTAGTGGTAAAATTTACATTTGCTTCATAATAGTCTCTTGAAAATCAGGACAGATCTGAAAGTGTCTAAATTCAAACAATTCAAAACTGATATTAAAACTCAAAAAAAGGGAAATTTTATTTTATTTTTCGTTTTCAACACTACCGTATAAAGATTCAACATCGTTTAAATACTAGTGCTAGTAGTGGCAAAGACAATGTATGAATCAAACATGGAAAGATAGAAAATATGCTGCATTTATAATGAATGTGTTTATAAGTATACAATAAATACTATTTAACATAATGCAGAAAGTAACTTGATTGTTTCACCTATGTAAACAATTCCAAACCGATAAACTCAGACATCCAAAGAAGAAACAAAAGAATTCATCTCTCAACTGAAGCACTCTCACTGGAGGCGAACCCTTAACAAAACAACAATTGAAGCACATTGATCGACTTCGAGATGCTTTATGTATACATAATATGGACAAAGCAGGTGATCCATCCACATAGCTTGAGAAACTTAGGAGCTGAGACTGAGAGCATAATGTGCGGGAATGTATTGATATGAGATTAAGTGGATGATGATACCTTTGTGGCCTTGAAAGCAGGATGAAGTAGTCCGAGGTCATCCTTAACTTCGAGAGGATTACTTGTCTCATTCCTTATTCTCTTAACTCTTCTGCTAGCTAATGATTTGTGCTCGAACCCATACATTTGGAGTATCTGATTGTCACCAAAGTTGTAAGCCCTGTCCATCTGCTTCAGGCACCTCTCAACAGGGTAGTCGCCAAATTTCCCACAAGGCTTGCAACCGACAAAATGGGTAACTAGTGGCCATCTGTGGTCACCGAAACCAGGATGATAGTTTTGGATCAATTCCTCGTACCTATCCACTAAAATACCCCAGTATCCGTGCAAGTAATAAGCATTCTCTAAATACACCTTGTCACCCCACTTTTCCCTCTGTGTGGCCAAAATGTAAACCATCGCAGATTGATCATCTGCTTCGAAAACAGGCCTGTTCTTAAGCTCTCTAGTAAGAATCTTTCCAGCTTCATCCCTAACCTTCCCTTTCGGCCCCATAGGTGCCCAAGCATCTAACAAATCTAACGACCACTGACAATTCCGAAGTAAGAAGCTACCGGTATTCAACCCAATCCAATTCTTCTCATCATACACCATCTCATTCCATCCATGCATCACAAAGTTGTGATCTTTATACCTCGCCCACGGCACCTCAAATGCCATATCAGTAAACATGGCATCACTATCCATCCACCACAAAAACTCAATCTCTGGATGAGACAATAGCAGCTTCCTAATCAGCGGCAGCTTGGCCCAAAACCCAGCCATTTCCGCATCCAACAACGCCATGTTATAAAACACTTCAATCCCATGTAGCCGACAGTAATCAATCTTGTTTTTGATCGCTTTCAACAAGTAATGATCACCTACTGGATTCTCACAGGGCTTCGGTGACGAACCAGTCACCAGCAAAACCTTGGGCTTGTTGGGTCCGATGAAGTTACTAAATCTCGGATTCTCCTTGAGCCAGTTCGCCCGCTGCTCATCCCAATCAGGGATCTTCGGACCCAAACTATACGGCTTGTTCGGATCCGGCTTGTCCTCCGGCCCTTCATCCTTGAACAACTTGCTGATATCAAACTCCTGGTAATTATTCGGATCCGTCGACGATGCGTCCGGCTTCACTTCCTCCAGCATGCGATCAGCTCGCTTCCTGGACGAATACAGATGGTCGCGAATCTCGACGAAATCCTGCTCCGGCGTTCCGAATCTCCCAGCTCCTATGGTTCCACGAAGCATGATGATCGTCATCACCAGACAGAGGACGGTGACCTTGCAGTGCCGCATGGCTCGTTGCATTTCCCGAGCTCGCCTCGCCCCCAAAACCCGCTCAATCATCTTCCCCCTCCTCAAATCGATCCGATGAGCGACTTGCTCTGCGCTTTCAGATCTGATCAGATCTGGACGGCATGTGCGGATCGTCGAAAATCGGCGAATCAGGAAACCCTAGAAACCTGAGGCTCGACACAGATAATGATTATGATGGCGAGACGAGACGAGACGATAGTTTTATGTTAATGGAGACGGCTTTAAAACAAACTCATTATCAGTCAAATGCAATGACTGTCTTTTAATCCTTAATTTCTGCTTAACTAATTTCTCTTTTGAATGATTTACTTGCCGACACAATATTTCCATTTATTTAATTATTTTTAATTATATATTAGAACAGTGTGTGTGTTGGATTCGGACATGCACGTTGTTGTTTTTGGGCCTGTTGAGCTTTTTAGCCCAACATGTTTGGATTGAACTTCACGTGCCGCTTATCCCAATACTGTCCCTTCACGCCCTTGCTGCGCCACGTGGCATCGGCTTCATTAGAGTCTTCCACGCGTCTATGTTTTTATTTTACAGTACTCGTCAGCCAAATCTAAAACCAGGGTTTAACTTGATTGTTCAGACAATCCTACCCCTGTCAATCACTCCCAGAGCACCACGTGTCTAATTGCTCGTTTCGTGGCCGTTGATTGGCGTGGGGATCTTCGTCCTCATGGCCTTAAAATCTTTCTCCGCAGACTCTCGCTCTCGCTCTACCAGCAATGTCGACTGCACTCCCTACTTCCGGCTCCCAGATGCCCCAATCCTACTCCGCGTCCCTATCGGAACACGTATGTTCATCAGCGTGACAGGAAATTTTGAATATTGCTGCTTCGAGTAATGAAATTCTTAACGATCGGAATCTGTTAGCAGATCGGAGATGATGCAACCAGATTGAAGTACCTGGACTTCGTGCAGACAGCAGTGGTATACGTCATCGTTTTCCTCACAAGCCTCTACGACTGCGCCAAGGAGAATTCCGGTCCGCTGAAGCCAGGTGTCCAGACAGTAGAAGACGCCGTCAAGACCGTCATCGGTCCTGTTTACGACAAGTTCCATGATGTCCCCTTCGAGCTTCTCAGATTCGTCGATCGAAAGGTACCTTTAAATCAAAACTCCATCAGCTGGTCAGCTCAGCTACTTGTTATGAACTTGTTTATACGATTTGCAGGTTGACGACTCGATGCACGAGGTGGACCATCTGGTCCCGTGTTTTCTCAAGCAAGCCTCGAGCCAGGCTCGAGCGGTGGCCTCGGAAGTCAAGCGCTCGGGTCCAGTAGACGCAGCAAAGAGCGTTGTGAAGATCGTGGAGCCTGTGGCAGAGCAATACGCGGTGTCGGCTTGGCGGACGATGAACAAGCTTCCTCTGTTTCCGCAAGCGACGCATGTCGTGGTTTCCGCGTCGGCTTACTGGGCTGAGAAGTATAACCAGACGGTGAGGGGGTTTGGAGTATCGAGTGTTGTGCCATTGATTCCAGTGGAGAGGATTGCTAAGGTTTTTGATGGTGGCGCCGGCGATGGGTCTGGTCCGTCCAATAGCGCCCACTACGATTAGATGATAGATTTTTGTCTGCTTCTCAATTTTATCTTTTCTTTTCACCTTTAAAAAATTGTGTTAGGTCTTCTGTTAGACTTGGTTTTATTGTGTGATTTTGTAATCCACCTATCCATCTATTTTATGTATAATAAATTATAAATAGTTAATATTTTTGTATTTGGTACCGAATATAATATTGATGCTTATAAAATTCAACATAAATACATATCACGTCAATACATCAATTCTGACAATATGAATATATTGAAAATGTATCAAAATGGAAATTGTTTGAATATGAATTGTACGGACCCTGTTGCATGAATATTAATAGCTTTAAATAATTAAAGACCACTATTTGAAATTGTGTTTATTTGTAATGTATGGTGTGGATGCTGGTTCTATTTGAAGAGCGGTTCATCTGGCGGTGTTGTGCTATTTAAATAATTAAAGAACATTATTTTATTAGAAATGATAATTTTTTCGAAACTTTTAATTAATATGATAACGCCATCTTATTTAAATTTTTAATCAAAGTCTTAAAAATTGTATAAACCCCTACTAAAAAACTGCTGAGTTTCTAACACTTTTTATTTTGAAAGCCTATTGATAACTTTTTTCGCAAACCAAATCTATATGGCACTTAATTGATAATTTTATTTGGTGCAAAGTTCATCGGTCTCTGAAATATATATAGTCAGAATATTTACAAATGGCTTCCTATTTTCATCTACCAAGGGTTTAGGTTTAGGGTTTGGAAGGGTTAAGGGTTTAGGGTTTAGGTTCAGGGTTTAGGGTTTAGGGTCTAGGGTTTAGGGTCTAGGGTTTGGAAGGGTTTAGGGTTTAGGGTTTGGAAGGGTTTAGGGGTTTAGGGTTTAGGGTTTGGAAGGGTTTAGGGTTTGGGTTTAGGGTTTAGGGTTTGGAAGGGTTTAGGGTTTAGGGTTTGGAAGGGTTTAGGGTTTAGGGTTTAGGGTTTAGGGGTTTAGGGTTTGGAAGGGTTTAGGGTTTAGGGTTTAGGGTTTAGGGTTTAGGGTTTAGGGTTTAGGGTTTAGGGTTTAGGGTTTAGGGTTTAGGGTTTAGGGTTTAGGGTTTGGAAGGGTTTAGGGTTTAGGGTTTAGGGTTTAGGGTTTAGGGTTTGGATTTAGGGTTTAGGGTTTAGGGTTTAGGGTTTAGGGTTTAGGGTTTAGGGTTTAGGGTTTAGGGTTTAGGGTTTAGGGTTTGGAAGGGTTTAGGGTTTAGGGTTTAGGGTTTAGGGTTTAGGGTTTAGGGTTTAGGGTTTGAAGGGTTTAGGGTTTAGGGTTTAGGGTTTAGGGTTTAGGGTTTAGGGTTTAGGGTTTAGGGTTTAGGGTTTAGGGTTTAGGGTTTAGGGTTTAGGGTTTAGGGTTTAGGGTTTAGGGTTTAGGGTTTAGGGTTTAGGGTTTAGGGTTTAGGGTTTAGGGTTTAGGGTTTAGGGTTTAGGGTTTAGGGTTTAGGGTTTAGGGTTTAGGGTTTAGGGTTTAGGGTTTAGGGTTTAGGGTTTAGGGTTTAGGGTTTAGGGTTTAGGGTTTAGGGTTTAGGGTTTAGGGTTTAGGGTTTAGGGTTTAGGGTTTAGGGTTTTAGGGTTTAGGGTTTAGGGTTTAGGGTTTAGGGTTTAGGGTTTAGGGTTTAGGGTTTAGGGTTTAGGGTTTAGGGTTTAGGGTTTAGGGTTTAGGGTTTAGGGTTTAGGGTTTAGGGTTTAGGGTTTAGGGTTTAGGGTTTAGGGTTTAGGGTTTAGGGTTTAGGGTTTAGGGTTTAGGGTTTAGGGTTTAGGGTTTAGGGTTTAGGGTTTAGGGTTTAGGGTTTAGGGTTTAGGGTTTAGGGTTTAGGGTTTAGGGTTTAGGGTTTAGGGTTTAGGGTTTAGGGTTTAGGGTTTGGAAGGGTTTAGGGTTTAGGGTTTAGGGTTTAGGGTTTAGGGTTTAGGGTTTAGGGTTTAGGGTTTAGGGTTTAGGGTTTAGGGTTTAGGGTTTAGGGTTTAGGGTTTAGGGTTTAGGGTTTAGGGTTTGGAAGGGTTTAGGGTTTAGGGTTTAGGGTTTAGGGTTTAGGGTTTAGGGTTTAGGGTTTAGGGTTTAGGGTTTGGAAGGGTTTAGGGTTTAGGGTTTAGGGTTTAGGGTTTAGGGTTTAGGGTTTAGGGTTTAGGGTTTAGGGTTTAGGGTTTAGGGTTTAGGGTTTAGGGTTTAGGGTTTAGGGTTTAGGGTTTAGGGTTTAGGGTTTAGGGTTTAGGGTTTAGGGTTTAGGGTTTAGGGTTTAGGGTTTAGGGTTTGGAAGGGTTTAGGGTTTAGGGTTTAGGGTTTAGGGTTTAGGGTTTAGGGTTTAGGGTTTAGGGTTTGGAAGGGTTTAGGGTTTAGGGTTTAGGGTTTAGGGTTTAGGGTTTAGGGTTTAGGGTTTAGGGTTTAGGGTTTAGGGTTTAGGGTTTAGGGTTTAGGGTTTAGGGTTTAGGGTTTAGGGTTTAGGGTTTAGGGTTTAGGGTTTAGGGTTTAGGGTTTAGGGTTTAGGGTTTAGGGTTTAGGGTTTAGGGTTTAGGGTTTAGGGTTTAGGGTTTAGGGTTTAGGGTTTAGGGTTTAGGGTTTAGGGTTTAGGGTTTAGGGTTTAGGGTTTAGGGTTTAGGGTTTAGGGTTTAGGGTTTAGGGTTTAGGGTTTAGGGTTTAGGGTTTAGGGTTTAGGGTTTAGGGTTTAGGGTTTAGGGTTTAGGGTTTAGGGTTTAGGGTTTAGGGTTTAGGGTTTAGGGTTTAGGGTTTAGGGTTTAGGGTTTAGGGTTTAGGGTTTAGGGTTTAGGGTTTAGGGTTTAGGGTTTAGGGTTTAGGGTTTAGGGTTTAGGGTTTAGGGTTTAGGGTTTAGGGTTTAGGGTTTAGGGTTTAGGGTTTAGGGTTTAGGGTTTAGGGTTTAGGGTTTAGGGTTTAGGGTTTAGGGTTTAGGGTTTAGGGTTTAGGGTTTAGGGTTTAGGGTTTAGGGTTTAGGGTTTAGGGTTTAGGGTTTAGGGTTTAGGGTTTAGGGTTTAGGGTTTAGGGTTTAGGGTTTAGGGTTTAGGGTTTAGGGTTTAGGGTTTAGGGTTTAGGGTTTAGGGTTTAGGGTTTAGGGTTTAGGGTTTAGGGTTTAGGGTTTAGGGTTTAGGGTTTAGGGTTTAGGGTTTAGGGTTTAGGGTTTAGGGTTTAGGGTTTAGGGTTTAGGGTTTAGGGTTTAGGGTTTAGGGTTTAGGGTTTAGGGTTTAGGGTTTAGGGTTTAGGGTTTAGGGTTTAGGGTTTAGGGTTTAGGGTTTAGGGTTTAGGGTTTAGGGTTTAGGGTTTAGGGTTTAGGGTTTAGGGTTTAGGGTTTAGGGTTTAGGGTTTAGGGTTTAGGGTTTAGGGTTTAGGGTTTAGGGTTTAGGGTTTAGGGTTTAGGGTTTAGGGTTTAGGGTTTAGGGTTTAGGGTTTAGGGTTTAGGGTTTAGGGTTTAGGGTTTAGGGTTTAGGGTTTAGGGTTTAGGGTTTAGGGTTTAGGGTTTAGGGTTTAGGGTTTAGGGTTTAGGGTTTAGGGTTTAGGGTTTAGGGTTTAGGGTTTAGGGTTTAGGGTTTAGGGTTTAGGGTTTAGGGTTTAGGGTTTAGGGTTTAGGGTTTAGGGTTTAGGGTTTAGGGTTTAGGGTTTAGGGTTTAGGGTTTAGGGTTTAGGGTTTAGGGTTTAGGGTTTAGGGTTTAGGGTTTAGGGTTTAGGGTTTAGGGTTTAGGGTTTAGGGTTTAGGGTTTAGGGTTTAGGGTTTAGGGTTTAGGGTTTAGGGTTTAGGGTTTAGGGTTTAGGGTTTAGGGTTTAGGGTTTAGGGTTTAGGGTTTAGGGTTTAGGGTTTAGGGTTTAGGGTTTAGGGTTTAGGGTTTAGGGTTTAGGGTTTAGGGTTTAGGGTTTAGGGTTTAGGGTTTAGGGTTTAGGGTTTAGGGTTTAGGGTTTAGGGTTTAGGGTTT